>CM053792.1:848250579-848663079 GCA_028749045.1 Cupressus sempervirens
GTTTAATGAGCTGGGTTACTAAAAAGATGTGTTCTTCTCCATCCAACATGACTTCTGAATTCCCGAGAAGCAAAATGACAATTTTACTAGAAATCATCTGAGAGATTCAATTGTGGACAAGGGATCCCTCAAATCAGTTCTTTCTTTCTTTCCTTTTTCTCATTTTCTTTTAGGCTATTTCAGAGTTTAAGATGGACATGCTCTGACCTTTGATATTTTTGAAACTGTACTCATACTTTACACTGTAGCCGTTTACTTTTAAAAAGGATGAAAATGTAGTTATTTAAGTTACGTGACGTTGATATGTGTTTGTTGCTGGTACTACAACATTTTCCTTGTTTAAATGGATAGAAAAATTCCATTTACATATAAATTTCTTATGGCTTCCTTCCAAAGTTTCTTTTTACAATTGTACCACAACTGAATTAGAAAACAAGCAGGGATTGGAATCGGAAACCTTTGTTTTGTTGGGCCCTAACAAGATAATGAACATACAGGGAGATTTCAATTTTGATGAACATACATGGAAAACAGTCTCTTCATCAGCAAAGCACTTGATCTCCAGTCTCTTGGCTGTTGACCCTAGACTACGACCAACTGCAAAGGAGGTGTGCATTTGTTTAGATATTTATACTTTTCATTTAGGAGTTGGACAACTTTACTTGTTTACAGTGAATTTTGCTTTCAAATATATTGTTACTTGTTCTTAAATGCATTTACCTAAAGCTTATTTTCATGGAATTGGCAATTATGACATACGATACTATCTTATAGATAACTAATTTAAGTGAGAAGAAATTGGTTTCTACAACAAACTTTCAGCCCATAGTTATTATAGACTCCTGTAATTATATCATTCACCCTAGTAATTATCAGTTGAAGGGATTAAACCTGATGCTATGTTGCATCTTTATATTGTTTAGTTGAAAACTCTAGTCATATAATCTCCGATTAATTTGTAGAGATCCAGCCACGCATTGCAAAGTTTAAACAAAATTAATAATTATCTGTCCAGCAAAGAGAAACAGTAGCATAGGACCTCTTAGCCAAGTTCAAAGTAATATTGCTTCACATAGATCACCTATGTGTATTTGATAGCAACCTTCAAGTTGTGGTCCTCAAGATCAGAGTGCATATGTGTGTGTAGAACAGCAGTCTCCAGGTTGCACTTTTCCAGATGATGATCAGATCGAATAGAGCATGAGTGTGTTATTAAGAAGATGGTCTCCAATATATACCAATGAGTAATCTTGAGGAGTCAAGTCGGCCCATGCCTTGAAATTAATCTAATTCAGGTTGGCTTACATATTTGTATTGATAAATCCAAATTCACATAAAGAGGACTTCGATCTTGGGCACAGCCCAATATGATTTTTGAATAGGTAACATTTAAGTATGAAAGGCAATACATAAATCTGGGCCCAGCCCATAATCTAAATTGATCTTCCATTTAAAAATTGCTAGAATCCAATCTAGCTATTACAAATTAACACTCCCTCTTAGCTAGGGATGATTCTAGAAAGTTAATGGACTCCTTCCATTTTATCCATTTTGCATTACCCACGAAGGATAAGAACAATCATCATGGACTCCTTCCATGATATCCATTTCGTATTGCCTGCGAAGGGTAAGATCAAGAATAATCATCATGGACTCCTTCCATGATATCCATTTCGTATTGCCTACAAAGGGTAAGATCAAGAATAATCATCATGGACTCCTTCCATGATATCCATCATGTATACTTGAAGAGAATGAATCCACCGCATGTTGCCCACAAAGGGTGGAAGAGATCCAAGATCTCACTACTGTCACCTTGCATTGCCCGCAGAGGGTGATCCCATCTTGCATTGCCCACAAAGGATGGGAGATACACCTAAGTCTATCAATGATGCTGAGACTCCTTAGCTAGAGCCATCTCCTCCACAATACCAAGCATGTCTTTGAAGTACTCAAACTTCACTCGAGAAAGGGGCTTCTTGGCAACTTGCTCTTCCGTGCTGATATAGTTTGTTTACAATACAGGGTAAACGGTTTATTAATGCATTCAAACAATAGACAAGAACATGTAACGCAAAAGTATTCATTTTATTATACTCATGTATACAAAAGATACTACAATATTCGATATGATTGATATTATTGATTACAATGATTCTCCTGATGTTTGCAAAGTCCCTTCCGGACAGTGTACATATACTTTCCCAAAGGGGTGACTCAACCGTCATGTGCCCATTCGGATACTATTCTACCCATCGGCTATAATATAGAATTTACCGACAACATCATCGCCCCCAAAAAGTAAAGTCGTCTCCGGACGACAATTACAAAATATTCGAGACAAATTAACAAAATGGAATACCTTAACTGACTAACTATAACAAGATAGATTTTTTTCCGTCACATTACATTCACATTCCTCTCGTGCTTGCACCAAACTGGTCTCCACAACACGTTGCATCTGTAACATCTGCTAACACAATACTGTCACCTTAGTCAATTTGACCTTGATAGCTACTTGTGTCGCCTTCTCTGCTTCCAACGCCTAGGTATGTTGAGCCAAGTGTCGCTCTAATGCCTCCAATTGGACGATCAGCTCCTCCCAAGCTCTCTATGCATCCACCAAGATAGCCTCACGTCCATCACCTACTCCGTGTGCCTCAAAGTGTAGCACCCTTCTTAGAAGGCTTGCTCTAGTGCTCTCTCCACCTCTGGCAACAGCTCCAGGTCTCATCTAGTCACACTTCCTACAACTGATAATTGCATTGACTGGGGGTCTAGGGGGCATCGCCCCCAGTGGGGTTGAGGGGCAGTGCGCGCTAATTAGCACTCTCAAACCCACACAAAAGTCCATTGAACACACCATTTTTGTGATTTTCTTCCACTCCCATACTCTTTCTGGCAATTGCTTATGTTTTACTGCCTGTTTATGTCTTTTCCTTCCCTTCGATATCATACGTTATTCATTATGAACTGTTTCGATTTATCGTCGTTTTTTTTTAATAGAACCTCTTATCACCCTTCTTCTGTGTCGTATGGTAGTCCTTCAAGTCTGTACTGCAATCCTTCCTTCCACTCCATACGATATACTTATGTGTCGGCCATATGGCCAATAGTGTACGATACTTAGCTACTCAATCTTCTAGTATTTTGACCCAGTCCGTACGGCATATTTACCTCTTATGATTGGCCATGTCACACTCTATCCAGGCCGTACAGACTTCCGTCTCCTTGTATCAGTTTCTGGTGCTATACGGTCTGCACCTTTGCTTCTGTGAGCACCTTACAGTTAGCATGTTCCTCCTAGTGACTCTGTACGGTTAGCATATTTATTTCCTCCTAGTGAATGCCGTACGGTTTTTGCTTTTCAAGATCTCTTTTGATGGTAGCTGACCTCTTTTCTACCGTACAGTTGTACGATCAAGCCCCTTCCTCACACATTCATACGGTGACTTGCTCTTTCTTTGCTTGCTGAACCATATGATTGTTGTCTCTCTTTCCCTATTGGCCGTATGGTTCGAAATATGCCTTTTCCTCCAAGGTCGTATAGTTTCTATCAATATCCTTTGTGTTTGTAGTTTCCCCTTATGAATTTTATATGGGCTGTACGGTGTGTATCTTCTGAGTCTGTATGGGATTCACTCCTCTCCTAATAGTCGTATTTTCGTACGGTATCCTTCCAGACCATACAGTACTTATAACCTCTCCTTCAGACTGACTTTTTCTTCTTCTTGCTTGTCTGTACGGGCCGTACGGTATGCTCACGCTTGGTATGCTCACCATACCAAGCCATATGACAATATTTGTCTTTTATAGTTGGTCGTACTGTGCTCTTCCCAGGCCGTATGGGCTTCCATATTGTGTTACTCTCTTCAGCCGTATGGTGCACCTCCAGTTCTCTTCTTGCAAATTTCTAGCTATATGGTGTATTCTTCTCTTCTCCATGTGGGTCAAAGCTCTTTTTGGATTTTGGTATAATCTTTCCTGAACATGCAAATTTTCGTACGGTCTTTGTGATTTCCTTAAGGCCGTATAGTGCATTAACTTGTGTTCTTGAGTCCATACGATCCAACTCACTAGCTAGTTATTACTCGTTTGGTGATACTTATTTCCCTGTTGAGCCATAGGGTGTGTCATGTACAATATCTTCTCCTATCTGAATGTACGGTGGATCACCTGTGATTTCTTGCTGTCTTTTGCCTAGCCGTACGACATCCTTCCTAGGTCATACAACATTTTGTTTTTCTTTGTTGCCTTCCTTTCTTGCTTACACTCCTGATAGGCCGTACGACCTTGTTTTATGGTGAACGTACTCCCTTCTACTCTCCTCCACGAGTGCCCGTATGGCTAGAATTTCTTTTGACGCTTGTCCATAGGGTGTACTTGCTTTGCTCTCCTAAAAGGCCGTACTATTTTAAATGCAGCTGTTTTTAATACTGGATTCTAGTTATTTCCCACTAGTATGTTCTTTGGTTCAATAACATCTCCCAAATTCATGGTTTGTATTGTGGCCTCTTCATATTTTATTGGCTTTTCTTTATTGAATATATGTGTAGGTGTTTCATCTAGTTGTGTGTTCCGTTCTTTTATTTCCCTAAATTCTTTTGGAAATCCGTCTCCGTTGCGTTCTTCCTCTGTCGTTAGTATGTTGCAGCTTTGGAAGAGTTCATAATCCTCTATTTGCTAGTGAAATAGTCTGTTCACCCAATCTAGATCATTGTCCTTCTATCCACCTTCCAACTGTAGGACTCCTTCCTCATCCAGTTCTATCTAATTCTTCCCTTCATCCTCTTCTTCTGAATCAGACGATTCAACTTCTTCTCCCACCATTTGTGTGTGTAAATCAATAATGAATCTCCATCCTCTACTCTCCATTGATAGTGTATTCTTTTTCTTGTCGTGTTTGATCTTTGCTTGCACGAGCCATCCTCGTCCCCGAATGACATCATATCCCCTTCCTTTTAGCGGTATGACTACAAAGTTGAGCAGGAACGAATGTGTTCCAATAGTCACTGTTGTGCCATCAGGATCCCTAGAAGCTTAATGCCATGTTGGTCTACAGTTAGCAATTGGAACGTGGATGGCCACAACATCGTCTGTCCCAATTTCTTCCAAGTATCTTCTGGTAGGACATTTACCCTTGAACCTCCATCCACAATTGTGTCTGAGAGGATCGTTTCCAATATACCCATTTCTACGACCGTCGAATGCCTTCCGAATGTGAGGACTAGCAGCATTGGGTCTGCTGCACTTGTTCTGTTTTCCTTCTCCTTCCTTGGTTCTTCTGGTAGTTTAGCAACTAGAGCCATGTTTGTGAGTGTCATTTGTAGTTGGGGCATTGTGAGGATTAGATCATTTAATTTTACTGGTACTTCAGTTTGTAATATCCACGTTATGATGTTCTGTTCTACGTAGTTCCTCATTGAGGTACCCGTAGTGTCCCCCTTCTCTATTTGTGATTTCTCCATCTGCATCCCTTTCTCAATTTCTGCCCGTGCTTCTTCCAGTCTCTTCGTTTCTTTCGTCGGATCTGGGTACAACTTTGCCTATTTACGTATAATTGCCAGGACTTCCTCTTCGTCCGTGCTCAATTCAATGCTGATCAAATTCACTCCTGATTTCAATTTCGGGCACTTGGCATCTTCATGGTCTCCAGGACCACACCATCTGCATAACAACTTTGGTGTGTTTGTCGTTGTACAGTTTCGTGCAAAGTGGCCCCACAAGTTGCATGCCCGACATTGAACCATCGGTCGGCCATTCACATCATACTAAATCTGACTACGGCCCCCATTATTATTGTTGTTGTTTTGCCCCCTTCTGTTGTTTCTGTACCCACCCGAGGTGGCATTGTCAGTGTTTGTGTTTTTGTTCTCTCCTAACATGGATGCTTCTTGTGTCAAGAGCACTTGTTGATGCCCTCTTGTTTTCATATTGAATGGGCATTCCTTTCTGGAATGTCCCGCAATTTGGCAGATATCACAGAACTGATTCTTCGGATAGGATCCCTTAGTGTGACCTTCTGTCTTGCATTCTGTGCACCATAGCTCGTTTTCTTTAGTCTGACTATTTCCTTTCTGCATATTCTTAAACTCTTTCATCATCCTGATCATATCCTTCTGGAGAGCTCGGACCTTCTTATTGCCCTTTTCATCACCATTGCTATCTTCAGAAGAGGACTCATTCGAGTCGAATGATCTGCTTTTCTTCTTTTTTGTTTTCTGTTCACTCTCTGAGTCCATCGCTTGATTGTATGCTTCAGTGTATGATGATGGCAGTACAATCTTCATTTTCCTTTTTAACTCCGGGCCTAGTCCTTCTATGAACCATCTCTTTTTCAGCCCGTCTGCTGGCTTACTTTCCATTTTATTTACTAATTCTTTTAGCTTTCTAACATATACACAGACTGTTTCATTTTTTCCTTGTTTCGTGGTGTATATTTTTGCTACTATCTCATTGTTGTCTCGTAGCAGTTGAAACTTTGTAATAAATTCCTTCTTTATGTTTTCCCATGTGGTTAGCTTTGCCAGATCGGTGTCCGAAAACCAATCGATTTCTACACCTCGCAAGGTAGCTGGAAATAGCCTTGCCAATTCATCTTGGTCGTTTTCTCCATTCGCTGTCCAAATCGTCTCACAAGTTTTGTAGTGTCTGATTGGGTCAACCGTGCCATCCTCGTCGAACTTTGGTAACTTTTCCTTTGGATCGGCCATCGGTACCCTCTCTTTCTTTTGTTGTGCGCTATTATTTGTACCCGTGTTGTTCTCTACTTCCGTACTGCTCTGAACACCCGCGTTGCAGACACCTATGTTCTCAAGTGGCGTAAAGGCTTCCTCAAGGACTTGGCTGTTTCGACCAAACTGTATTTTCTAGTCAGGTTTATCGAGGATGAAGAGTTCACCCCACGCTCGAGTTCCTTCGACACTCCGAGCCATGCTAGTCCTTCCCCTTTCGTCTGAATTCCCCCTCCGCGTATACTAGTTTGCTAATTCTTCCTTTGTTCCTTTGATCACCCTTCGCCTTTCTCGAGCTTCTTCTATCAACCTTTCCCTTGATCGACTTGGCAATTGCACTCCGTTCGTCAGTGCTCCCGTGGTACCGTGGTCACCTCCTGCGCCACCATTGTCATATCCTTCGGTGATTTGTTGGAGTCTGTGCCTTCGGTCGCTTTGCTGAATGCGGTTTAATACTTCCCGTGCCATCCTTATGCCGTAATCTTCTAGATTTGTTATTTCTATCTTTATTCAATGTGTTCAACATTCATAGCAACCGGTCCTTATAGGCAACGACGCTAAATGTTTACCGTATAGGGTAAATGGTTTATTAATGCATTCAGACAATAGACAAGAACATGTAACACAGAAGTATTCCTTTTATTATTCGCATGTGTACAAAAGATACTACAATATTCAATATGATTGATATTATTGATTACAATGATTCTCCTCATGTTTTCAAAGTCCCTTCTGGATGGTGTACATATACTTTCTCAAAGGGGTGACTCAACCGTCATGTGCCCATTCAAATACTATTCTATTCGTCGGCTACAATATAGAATTTACCAACCACATAGTTCAATTGTATGGCACCTCTCTGTACCATGTCACGAACAAAGTGATAATGAGTTTCCACATATTTTGTTCTGTCATGAAACACCGGATTGGCAGACATCTTTATACAACTTTGATTATCACAGTAAATAATTATAGGATCAAAGGTTGTCCAAACAACCCAGTGAGGAGCTTTCGAAGCCACACAACTTCCATAGCAGATCCTAAATTGAAACACAATCCGGAAGTGCTTTTCTTGTCAGCAACACTGCCTGCCCAATCAGAGTCACATTATCCTTCCAAGGATAGAGTAGTGTTGAGAGCATATTTTAACCTGAAACCAATGGCGCCTTGTAAATATCTCAATATATGCTTGGCTGCAATAAGATGAACTTGCCTTGGTTCATTCATAACCTGACTGAGAGCACTGATTGCATAGCAAATATCTGGTCTAGTGTCAACTAGATACATCAAGGATCCAATCAGTTGCCCATACTCAGTTGGATTTGGAAAACCAGAATCAGTGGCACATACACTTAACCTTTTCAAGTTAGATTCCATAGGGGTTGGCATAGGTTTGCAATCCAACATACCAAATCTTTTTAAAATATCTATCACAAATTTTCCTTGACTTAGGATAATCTCATTTGATCTTTCTCATACTTCTAAAACAAGAAAGTAATGCATTAGTCCTCTGTCCTTCATTTCAAATTTAGTGGCTATTTCTTTCTTGCATCTAATGATAAGATTCTCACTACTAGTTAGAAACAAATCATCCACATATAAAACCATAATTAACATTTCACCATTAAATACCTTGAAGTAAATATTAGGATCAACATCATTCTTACGAAATCCTAAACTTAATAAATACTTATCAATTCTTTCATACCATGTGTGAGGGGCTTGTTTGAGTCCTATAAGGCTTTCTTCAATCTGCATACATGAGATTCCTTATCATGAATCTTATATCCTTCTGGCTGCTTAATAAAGACCTCTTCCTCTATAACTCCATTGAGAAGTAGCCTTTAGATCCATTTGATGTAGTTTCCAACCTTTAGCTGCAGCAATTGCTATGATAGATCTAATGAGAGTATATCTAGCTATAGGAGCAAAAGTTTCCTCATAGTCTATACCTTCCTTTTGAGGAAAACCACAAGCTACAAACCTAGCTTTATATTTCTCAATACTACCATCAGCAGAATGCTTAATTTTAAATAACCATTTAGAAGAGATAACAGATGTACCTTTAGGTCTTGACATGATTTTGCAAACATCATTCTTAATTATGGATTCATATTCCTCATCCATGGCATTCTTGATGTTCTTAAGTTACCTTCAGTATTCTTTCCTATGGCACAACCTTTACATACATCATTATGAACATGACTTATTTTAGGCATACCTTTGACCATTTTCTCAAGGATAGGAAGGGCTCGATAGTGAAAGTGTCCAAGCACTCTATGCCATAGATCACTAGACTCATGTGATGCATGAATGAGAGCTTGAAATGGTTTGGTTGAGAGCTTGTAGAGACTTTCAAACCTGTTACCAATAACCCGAGCTGATTTGACGTTAGAATTCTTAGGCCATGCAAGCACCCTTCCTTCTGAAAATGCAATTTGATAGCCTTTATCTTCTAGAGCAGAGATAGAGTTTAGATTTCTTCTAATTCCCAGTACAAATAAAACATTATAAAGCAGTAAGGAAATTCTAGAATCCAAGTTAAGGGAGGTGTTACCAAAACCTCTTACAAAATATTGAGCATCATCACCTATGACAACATGAAGGTTAGATTCCTTTCAATCAGATCTAAAAGTTTATCTCTATAACCAGTAATATGCCCAGATGCATCACTATCGTTAACCAGGTATCAGTATCATTAGGAATGTTACTTGATAAAGCAGAAATAAAGAGAAAATCTTCCTTATCTTCCTTGCCGACAACTTCGTTTAGGTTTGCCTCTTGCTGATTGAGTTGAGCTTGACATTCCTTGGCATAGTGACCAAACTTGTCACATCTGAAGCATCGGATATGGGAGAGATCTCTTGGTTTCTTCCTTGAGGTGCTGCCATCATGAGGTCTGAAATTGTCGTTCCTTTTGAAGTTATTTTTCTTCCAGGGGCTACCTTTCTTCTTGACTGATTGGGTAGCAAGGACTTGATTTTCTTCACCATGAGAAGTCTTGATTCCTCTTTCTGTAAGCCTAGATTCTTCTTGGATTCAGTCAGCATGAAGAATTTCAAATGTAGGAAGTATACCTCTTCCGCTTAGACCTTGAATGAATGGCCCCCGAGAGTGTAGAAGACTATTTAATTCAAGCATGACAAGATCCTTTTCCACCACCTCTCCATCAATGACACTTATCCGATCTTTTAATCCTGAAATCCTTGTGAAGAATACCATTACAAATTCACCCTTTTTCATCTTGATTTGAAGCAATTGTCTTCTCAATGCAAGTGCCCTACTCATGTTGTTGATCTCATACAATCCTTCTGATTGTTGGAACATTTTGTGGGGTGTGGACAACTTGGAAATGACAGGGACAAGATGATCTCTGACTGAATCTATTAGGATCTTCTTGGCCTTAAGAGCATCCTTTTTGAACTTACTAAGCTCATCTGGGTTTTTCTTCTCCTTGAAGAAGTTCTAGCAATTCATTTTCCTCAAATGCAATAAGAACTCACACCTTCCAAGAGTTGAAATTTAGTGCTCCTTCCATCCTGCCTTCTACTTTTAAACCTGTCACCATCTTGACAAACAGAAAACAAGGAGCTGGACAAATATGATAAAGTCTGATCACTGGTTAGTACGAACCAAGCTCTGATACCATGTTAATTTTTAGTGATCAGATTAAATGATTTAAGCAGATAGAAATTTGAAAATAAAATGCAAGAACACAATGACACAATAAGTACTCTGGGAAACCTCCCTCTTGCAAAAAAAAAAACCCAGCATTCAATTTAGATCCTTTATTATTGACTATCAAGTTAATGTTATAAACCTTTATAAATCGCTCTTATCAGATTTGCTGAAAATCTCCGATCAATGAAGCATATCTGACTGTTATATCTCAAACTCAGAACTTCTACTAATTCATCAATATCACTATCATATTGCAGTGGGAAGAAAAATCTTCTTTAATGTTCAGATCACTGTCTAAATTATACTTGAATTTCTGATATAGATTGTTCAGATCGCTGTCATAGATTGCTTCACATAGATTGCATATGTGTATTGGATAACAGCCTTTAATTTGCAGTCCTCAAGATCAGAGCGCATATGTGTGTGTAGAATAGCAATCTCCAGGTCGCACTTTCCCAGACGATGATCAGATCGAATAGAGTATGAGTGTGTGTTATTATGAAGATGGTCTCCAATATATACCAATGAGTAACCTTGAGGAGTCAAGTTGGTCCATGCCTTGAAATTAATCTAATTCAGGTCAGCTTACATATTTGTATTGATAGATACAAATTTACATAAAGAGGATTTCGACCTTGGGCCCAGCCCAATATGATTTTTGAATAGGTAACATAAGTGTGAAAGGCAATACATAAATCTGGGCCCAGCCCATAATCTAAATTGATCTTCCATTTTTTAATTGCTAGAATCCGATCTAGCTATTAGAAATTAACAGTTCTTCAAAGTCAAGACCTGATCCTTGACTGTAAACAATCAAGATAGCTTTGTTCATCTCATTATATTCTATTACAATTATATCTTTGCTTCTTTTCCTACATGACAGATGGGAGCTCCAACACAAATCAGTTAGGAGCATTGAGGGAATTAATAGGAGCACTGATTTACCATGATCTTGTTACATTTGTTTCTGCACAATTGGGTCTATACATAATACAACTATTCCAACCTAAAAGTGCTAACTTGGTGTAAATGAGTACCTTGAAATTTTGTGCTTTTCAACGTTTCCATAATCTATTTTTTATGCTTGGGCAATATTACTTTACAACCAAAAATGATGCAGCATAGCTCCAGCTGGGAATTTATAGAAGAGCATAAACCAGGATGGGTTTTTATAAGGGTTGCATGGGGACGGGGGTGCTTGGGGTACCAGTACAGGTACAGGTATGACTATTTTTCATAATAGGGGATGAGGGTACTTGGGTATGTCAAAATTTATTTTAAATTATACTTTTATATTTATAAAAAAATCAGAAATTAGGAGTCATGACAATCGTTTTTCAAAACAAGAATAGTGATAAAGTTTGCAAATGTAATGTACGGTTTTCAGTTTCAGATTTGCTATATGATTGTAATAATAATATATGATAGATGTTTAGATGCACAACAAAGAAGGCAGACTTTAAACATGAAAAAGAAGATCATAAACCATATGACAATGACATATTGCAAATGATAAACTTCTGACTTAAGCAGTGATAAAGTTTATTGTTAATCAATATTGTATCAAAGTTTCGAACTGATTAGGTTTTGAAAGCTTGATAAACAACAAGCTGATACGCAAACAAAAAACCAAAAAAAATTCAGAAATCTTAATCAATGTCTTTAGCTATGATGCTATCCACCAAGTACCCGGTACTTGGGATATGTGTACCCAGTACTTGGGTACGAGTACTAGGGGTGTGGGTACGAGTATCCATGCAACCTTGGTTTTTATTTTTGTTTTTAAATTTTTTATTCTTTTCCAAGAGAGGGTGTAGTGTCACAAAATAAGTATGACTTGAAATGCATTCCTTTATAGTTCATAACTTCATACTCTTGGGCAATCTTTCAACTTTTTTTATCCGACAATGATGACAATATTACTCTAGAGCTAATATATGAGACATCCTAGTCTTAAATGGTAAGTGTTAAGAATATTGTCTAGGTTAGAAACTAATAGTATCCTTTATTTTTTGCATCATTTGGCTTGTATATGCCGAAATCATTTTCTAGGACTGTATTTCCTTTTCTGTTACCATATTATTTAAGGCATAGGTTACAAAAAGAAGACCCCCTATATCAAGTTTCAGTGCCAGCTTGAGATTGAATGGGAGTGGGAATAGGAGCATTAATGAGATGACTAGGAACGCCCCTACTGCCTTGGGTACCTTTTGGGTATGTTCTAAGGCGCCTATGGGCAGGCAAGGGTGTTTCTTGAATGTCCCATGACATACTTGTTATAGAAAATGCCTTTTAATGTTTTAAAAGTATGTTATATTAATTATATAAATGTCTTACCATATGTACTCATAGGTTACTTTGGGTGGCAAGGGCATGTCTTACCCATTTCATGATGGTCTTGGGTGCTCCTAGCTAGGGACCTTGAAGTTAAAAAAAAAAGTCTTTTAAACTTTAAAAATAACTTTTATATGATTGGTAGTTAGAAGTTCCTCAATCAACCAATCCACTATATATTTTGCCATTAGATTTGGTTTATTTCAACTACTAGTTTAGAATTCCATTCACTCACTGTCCTTGGTGATAGGTTGGTGAGTAGTAGGTTGAAATAGTTATCTATTGTGAAAATATGTTTGGTTAACAAATGGGAAGCATGCAGATACTTAAAGAAGCATGTATTGATAAGGGTGCTGATGCCTTGAATGTTTTATAATAAAAAGATATAGTATAGTAATAGTAAACATATACTATATTATTGATATATATCCATTTATATATACATATATACATACATCTGCATATGCATATACATCTACATTTGTATATACTTTGACCTTCCATGACTGATGATGTTTGATTTGGTTTACACTAGCTCAAAAATTGTTAGCATATGACCTCGCTTGATTTGGTAGGCCAAGGTTGCTTGGGGCATCCTTGATCTAGGTCAGAATTGCTAAAGGTGATCTTTACCCAAGGCAAGGTTGCTTGAGGCCACCTTGAAGGGTTGCTCAAGGCCCAAAAAGGGCTCAAAATCAAATCATCAAATGACCACACTGCGGGAGCAAGAAATCCTTCTTTGTGTCAGCTTACTTTGAAAATTCAACTATGTTTCATAGGTAGTGGTAGAAAGGCAAGCCTACCCCCCTCAGTTGAAACAACAATTTTTCTCATGGACACCATTTTATGTAATCGCATCATTCCAATTCAAGCATTCAAGGAGTCATTTCATTCCATCATATTCTTTAGATCTAAGCATTGTGACAAGTTACAACAACCTTCATGCAAACATTTTTTAATGATTGATCTCCTTTGTGTCAAAGTCATGTTATTACATCAACACTTGGGATCTAAGTTGTCAATGTTGGAGTGGGTGTGAGAATTGGGCGCATGGATGCACAAAATTTATTTCTTTTTTTGGGGGGGGGTTGGATGCGTTCGAATACTTTTATGTATATATAGTTTTTCTTTTTATTAAAGATCATTTGCGAATCTTGTGCTCATTCGAGCAACAACATGAGACTTAGAAGTTTATTCAAGCTCCTTACAAACAACCACACTAGAAACAACAATTGGAAGACCAAGAGTCACACACGGAATCCACTTTTTACATTGAGACAAATGCAACCAATGGAAGATCAAGAGTCACAACTTAGAATATCATAAAGATGTCCCTCTTTGGGTTTAGATTAGGGTTTCCACAACGAGAATTCATTGCTTCAACCAACTAAGCTAAACGCCTTGGACTATATAATTTAAAAAATATATTATATATATGCCAAGAAATGTACAAAATTAAATTATTTGATAGTATTATACTTCATCATTGATCAAGATATTTGATAGTTCACAAATATTCAAATTGAAATAACTAATAAGCCATATCATATATGTCTATGTTCACAACTCCAATGCAATCAGAAAAATCATTACAATTACGAAATCAAAATTTAGTTCATTATTCAATTTTCATAAATCAAGATTCAAGATTCACTAATTAAATTCAGAATCATAAGGTTTCTCAAGAAAATCCACACCCTCATCATCTCCAACTGCTGCAAGTTCAAGATCATTTGAACCCAAAACGGTTCCACTTGTGCTAGATGCACCATGTGTTATGATGTTATCATCATCATCATCATCTATAATTATAGTAAGATCGTGAATGTTGCATTCAAGTTGGCACACTCAATGGCTACATTCCAAAGCTTGGCTGCCCCTTCCTTGTGATACTCTTTACGTGACAAAAGACACAAGTTAGAATGAATGTAAATCAAGTCCTCATCATATTTTGAGCCCTAACAATTACGCTTACATTGAGTGGATAAAGGAGTAAACCAAGTCCTCAATATTTTTTGAGCCCAAACAGTTACACTAATTCCATTCAGCTACAAAAGAACTTGCAACTTGAACAATGCTCAAAAAGTTGGCTCACTAGAGGACGATTGTGAGTATGTATCTTTTATGTCCTACATACATATCCCTACTTTTTGTGAGCATAAAGTTGGGTCTCCTTTCACTTTTTGGAATCTTGTTTGGGGTTCCCTCTGTTGGCCTTTGGGTCTTGGTTTTCGGGTTCCTCTTCTCTCGTCTGGGAAGCGGGACCCCTCGTGTCATGGCTATCAGAGAAGCTTTGTTCTCCCGCTCGTGTGAAAGATCACTAAAATGATTAACTAAATAAAGGTTGGACTTTGAGATCTATAGGTTCTCCTTTCCTCATGTTCCTCAACATGGCAGGAGGAATTTATCGGAACCTTTAGGAGGGCATGTGGCAAAACCTTGCCCAAAACGGTGAAAGGTAATTAATACGCCCTAAATGTAATAATTATTGGGCTCTTTAAGATAGTAATGCAGCTCATTTTTACCTTTACTGTGCGATTAAAATTGTGCTTTGCAAGTAATTCTTGGCGAATTTCATATTGTTTGGATGTTGTGATATCTTTATTTGCCTGGGTCATTTGTTTTCGACAGAGCAGATTCTGAAGGTGGTGTAGGCGTTCATCCAGGTGCACTTAGCCTCAAGTGTGGTATTTTTCAAGTCGGTGGATCTTCCTTCATTCTTTTTTGTTAGCTCTTTTTGGTTTTGTTCTCTAGTTTGTGCGTTTTTTGTCTGGTGCAGTTGTGTTGTTGGGTTTTTTGTGGTTCGTTGTTGTGTCCTTTGGTGTGTTTGTTTTTTTTCTTGTCAAGGCTCGACTCCATTTTGCCCTACTTCCTTTTTGTAGGAGGGCGGGTGAAATTACCTTCTTTTTGGCATTAAAATGGATTCCACTTCATGGTCTTTTTGGTCTTGAGGTCGGTATCCAGTTTTACGTCCAAATGAGGATAATTTCCCTTGTCTAGTGGTTTTCCTTTTTGACATGTTGGCCTTTTGCCTAGTTTCATTTTGTCTTGGTCATAGAGGTGTTTTCATGCACCTTTGTTGGTCGAGTAATTACGAAAGTAATTGGTAAAATACTCGCTTGTTACTAACAGAGACCGAGAGGTCTATATAAATGTAACATGCCTTTTTCTCGGGTCTAAATAACAAATAACATTTTTGAGAAATTCACTTATTACTTCAATTTCATAGGAAGACAGTTATAACAATCATGTTCATGTGAAAGAGATTTACTGTTAAAAAAATTTAAACAAAATTTCTTAACTAAGAACTTAAAACATCATCAATGAATTTACTATAGAAATTAAAATCCACATACCTTGGAATTCGAACCAAGAAATCATTGTAGGGATGCTTCTGCAACCACTCAGATTAGTCCACATATACCACTATAACGATATTAAATAACAACTACTATCCAATACCACTATATCGAATTTAAATGACGATTACTATTAAAAAACCTCTATATAAAATTAGGGCATCACAAACCACTGTATCAATTAGGGCATCAATTACCATTGGATCATTTAGGGCTTCTGTTACCATTGTTTCACTTAGGGCTTTTGATACCATTGATTCAATTTAGGCTTCTGATACCACTGATTCAATTAGGGCTTCCAATACCACTGTATCATTTAGGGTTCTAGTTACTACTGAATCAATTAGGGCTTCCGATTCCTTTTCTTTCGATTACTTAATTGTGGCAATAACTCAAGATTAGAAAATATGCTCATATTCGATATTCATATAAATGAAAAACAATCCATAAATCTATGTGATAACCCTTCACTGCTAAGAGAGGAGCTTTACATGTAAAATTATATTTCATTGTTAATGAAGTAAATCCATTTAAAAAAAAAAAAAATATTCCAAGATGAAATTATATTTACATGTAAAATTATATTTCATTGTTAATGTAGTAAATCCATTTTAAAAAAAAAATTATTCCAAGATGAAATTATATTTCCTTTTTATAAAATTAATTATTTCAATAAAGTATCATTATTGACCTTAATTAATATACGATAAGACATTCATAATTATTATTAAAATCTCAAGGCCATAATTATTAATTTCAATTAATATTCTATAGGACAATCATAATAATAAAATAATAAATAGATGATAAAATATATCTATATTTATTGTAATTACATTTAAATAATAAATTGTAAAGTGCATATTCAACATTATAATTATTATTGGCATTACATATAAGATCAAAGTATAACGTCAATAAACAATCAACAAATAAATATACAAAAACATAGACAAATGAGAGATTGGACGAAAGATAATTAAATTAATTGATAATCACAAACTTCCCCATCAAAAGTCGCGACTGTTCGCGCTCAGGCCATATAAAACTCCCAATCACTAAGGACAGGAGACCATCGAATCAGGAAGGAGAAAAAGACAGAGATCATTTAGAGAAGGCGACGGTGGAAACATTCAAAGGAGAAAAGAAGTCTTCAGGCAGCTTAGGAAGAAACCGCGCCATAGTGGGTAGAACACGTGACAGTGGAAATAAACATTGCCAGATGCTACAAAACGGTCATCATAAGCGTCTAACATAGCAAACAGGAAGGTGATCAAACCCCGGTTACAACTAGAGATAACCTGAGATAATGGATGCGAAAGATAGTATTGGCGAGTATAAAATAAATAAATCCTCATCATCGCAAGCAACAACAATAGTGAGGATCCCGACAAGTAACATACACATCCAAATGTGACAAACTCCGGCTGTTAGAACCAAGCCGACCATATAGAGAGCGCTCGACTCTTGAAGACGAACATATATAAGAGACTTTGAATTGCCATACCAACAGGCCAGACATTGGACACTCAATACACTACACAAGGAAAAAGGGGCAATAATTAATAGGTGGACAAGGAATATTCAGACGTGAGAGACTCATTCATAAACTCTTATTCCTTATCTGAAATTAAGGCAGAGACCCCTAGTTCTCTGAAGGGCTTTAATAACTCTATCTCTGTTAAGAGAAGAGATTGAAGCAAGGCAGAGGTTACAAGCTCTGAAGGTCAGTATATTGGAAAGTTGTATCATATGCATATGAGAGGATGGATACACCATCAAGGTTATCCATAAGGCCTAGATTGCGAAAGCTTCTAGGAAGGATGGATGACTCGGAAACGATCATCCATAAGGCTTAAAGAGGGGTCAATGTGTGAAATGACGATACTTAGTGGAGAATTAGTCACAAATAGCTAAACTACCCCAGGAACTAAGCATCAGATCACAACCCATCTTTAAGAAAGGAAATAGTTAGATTAGAACATTAAGTTATTTGTTTTAATATTATTTCTTTGATTTATAAACCCATGAAGCTACTAACAATCTTGCAGGCACAGAATTAGGAAGCAGGGAAAAAAATCAATTCATAAACAAGGGAACATTACAATCTATCTCTCACATCAGGTGTAATATCAGTAACAATGAAATAACTCAATTAATCCTACCTTCTTGCATATACACCATAAAAGTGATAATACCTGTTTTCGACAAACAATTGAATGTATAGCTTATCTTTGTTTGTTGTTCATCCGACAACTTGGGAAAAGGTGAAACATTGTCAAGGGCTTAACCACCCAACCACGAACCACAACTTTATCCCCACACGATCTCTAACGAGAAAGACCCTCCTATCTGGAATAGACAGGGACCATCTTGTCATCAGCTGAGCAACCTGGTATCTAACCATACCCCTCAACTTGACAACAGGAGATTACATTATACGGAATCATGCATGAGCTATTAATCAATTATTATTCCAATCTGATTTCATTATTGTATCTGTAGATTTATTTCCGCCTCCTCACCATTCATTGGCTTCTCTGCCGGGTGAAATCCTTGGTGTCCGCATGATTCTAATTTTAGTTTTACATCTCTTCACCATTTCTATGGCTTCTTAGCCAGGTGAATTCCTCGGTGTCAAAATGTTTTGAATATGCATGGATATTTTATTAAAGCATGTGTAACGATATGGTTTCATGTATTCAATCAAGTTTATTACATCTTCCAAAGAATTTCATAAATGATGTAAGCTCAAAAAAAGTTGGTGACTGATTTCATATACACCTTAGATTATAAAAAGCTAGTACTATGGATTGATCTCTTCTTAACAGGCTTAGCCGGCTGTGGTTGGATAACGAATTAGAAAGAGAAAGAAAAGATTTGAAAATCATATGCAAATTATTCTCTATATAATATTTTTATGTATCGGCTGAGTTATACATTGAATTCAGCAAGATCGATTTACATTTTACATTGCTTCTATGGTAATCAAGCTTGCAATTAGAATATTCATTCCAGTCGGTTTATCATGGAATACAAAAACAAGAAAACATTATTAGAATTTGTGACCTGAGACTTGATTGTTTCCTTTGCTTAAGCCAGCCTCTTGTCCTCCCACAAATCTGAGACTAAAATCTAGACTTCCAGTCGTCAACAATGATATCTTGGAATAACAACAAGGATTAATATAATGGAAAATCAGAAGGGATCAGTATGTTGGAAGAACAGCAGAGATTCGGGTGAGAGGAAAGAAGGTAAACGGCTGAGTGTTCAATGCAGACGTATGGGTTTTGGTGAGAACAGGAGATGGAAGGAGTATCTCCACCTAATTCGATCGTGGCTCATTAATAACTTAGCTGAGGCTCCTTGGTTTCCATCCGTTTTCAAGATGACTATTCAGATGCAATAAGAATTTCGATTATGAAAAAAATTAAAGCCGGAAAGAAATGAGGAGGAAATAAAGAGTTTTAATCTTTTATTTTATTATTATATGCTCATTTGAATTCAAAGTATTAAATTGATTAAAAAAAGAGAGGGAAAAGAAAATAAAAGGTTGGAAGAGAAGTTGGAAAGATTAGAAGACCATTCTAATTGCCAAATATTAAATTGACTTATCTTGCCAAGTGTTATTGTTTAAAAGCAAATAATATTAAATTGGAAAGAATAGAGTTGGAAGATTATAATTCGAATATTATAATAATTTGAATGTTATTATTATAATCTTATATTTATGTATGTACATGTAAATATTAATGAGGTGACATTACTTATTAAATTATTATAATATAATGGTGCCATCTCATTTTTTATATATCTAAATGTACGTATATAGATATATCTATTGTAACAATAAGGTGAAAGATCATATTAAATCCTTAGAGGTACGTTTTATATTTTAACCCAATTATTTTCTCAATTTATTTATTTAAATAGCTCATGTGGGTCCGATAGATGTATCTTGTTTCAAGTCGCTAGGTCCTCAACCCATTTTCCCAGTGATGGTGATGATCCTACTTAATTCTTTTTTGATAATGCTTCCACCCCTTCGGTGTGTTTCCTGCAAGGAAATTTTCCGTAATTAAATTATAAATTATTTAATCATAAATAATCATAACGGTTAACCTTCATCTCAATTCCATGAATTTGTGATTAACGATCAACTAGCATGTTATCTTCACTTGAAATCATAACGACTATCTTACCATTTCGCTAGATTATAGCAAATTGAACTGCGAACTGACTTCATGTGAATCTCAACGATTATATTTCAATTTAGGTCAAAAATTGGGATGTAATAGCTAAGCTCATCAATCTTTCTTTGTGTAAGAAAACTTTGATATTTCTCAATATAGTATGCTGCCTTGACTTCATCTTTGTAAATTTGCAGAACTCCATCGTGCATCAACTTCATGAATCTAGACTTTGGAATCTCCAAGTAGAAGGACACCTGTAACATAATGTATAAATGTATGAGTTTAAGATTAAACTCAGTAGGGTACCTTCTGACATTTTGAAATATCTCCTTGTTCCTTTCCTTCCACAGTACTTCACTAGTAAGAGAAAACCAAAATCTCTTAAAAGATAAGTCAAAAGACCTCACATAACCAGCCAAAATTTCACACTAAGAGAAACCAGTACTATTTTCCTAATCAATTGGAGACCCAAACAAAATGGTCGAGACTTTATTTGCTTACACTAAAAAAAACATGCTCAAAAATCTCATGCTTATTACACAACTTGCAAGTCACAGACTCAACATTAACGGAAGACAACATTGACCCGACAACAAGCTTCTTGATCAATAACAATCATCTAAAATGAATAACCTTAGGTTCATAGGGACCCTTCCAAAAATAATCAAAGAAAAAATGCTAGTTTGAGAAAGGACAGTCAAGATCCCAACATTTAACCATAAGCAAGAACACAGTGTGATCATTTTTAAACAGTCAATAAATTTATTTAGCAGAAGTGTTATCAATAACAGTGTCATCTTTCCATTTTATATTTATGATAAAAGTATCATCGTTCATGATTTTCCCAACTTTCTCCTTGCTTATCACTTTGGATAGGAGAGTATAGGTCTTCCTTTGAGATTTGGGGATACCAAACTTACTGGATATCTCATCCCATGACCCAAGCATGTTATTCACCATTAAATCACTGATTAGAGAAATGCCTTTCTCATTCCACTTTTTTGCAGAACAGCTCTGAATAAGATCAAGAGGTTTATTATTCAAATACAAACCCCACCAGATTGATCTGTCAGGAACAATATATTTAGGAGGTCCCCCAGTGGCATTCCTACAGGAGATGAACTCCCTCACTTGTGACCATGCAGACCATAGGGAGTTAAACACTTTAGACCCAAAAATCTTCATCTTAAAGTCTGCCATAGTAATATCCCAAAATGGAATGTTAGCCTAGTGTTTACCTTTCTTAATTACAAACTATTCAACATTGTTTCTCACAAGAACCTTCCAAGGTTCATTCCCTCAAAAAGCATTGTATATCCATTTAGCCACAACAACAATCCTGTCTTTAATCCCCAGGCCCCCCAACTGTTCGGGGAGGCAATACCACTCCCATTTAACACAATGTCTTTTTTCGGATCCCAAGCCATTCGACCACAAAAACTCTCTAAGAATTTTTTCAAGCATACCAAACTGAGATTTAGTAAACATCCAAGTCAAAGCAAAATAAACATGATGGGAAGAAAGGACCTTCTGCACAACCTAAACTCTCCCAGCCAATGAGAGGGAGTGAGTTTGCCATCTAATATGTTTTCTATTGATCTTTTGAACATCCACTCCCATATATCAGAAAGGGAAGGTTCCAAAGAAAATGGGATACCCAAATATCTAGTAATGGTATTAGGCCCAGTCCATTTCCAACCCATCTTGAGTAATGAACTAGGAGGTATCTCCATCCATCCTAGAATAGATGACTTGTGGGGGGCACTTTGGCTCTAGAAACAATGCAAAAAAAATTAAGTCTATTGAGATACACATAGAAGTTATTTTTAGACAATTCCAAATAGAGACCAGTGTCATCTGCAAACTGAGCATTGATCAATTCCTCTGAATTAGGGAGAGTGATGCCCTTAATAGGAGGCCCCAAAGAGGAATCCCTTAGAATGTAAAAGAGAGCATCAACAACAATTGCAAATAAGGAGGGTGCAATAGGGCAACCTTGTCTGATAGACCTTTGAAGGACAATAGGGTTTGATAGTTCCCCATTCACATCAATAACAATAGAAGAATCGTGAAACAGAATTTCAATCCACTTGTAGAAGTAAGGAGGAAATCCAAAAGCTTTCAACATTCCAATGACAACAAGCCACTCAACTCTGTCATATACCTTCTCAAAATCAAGAAGAATTGTAGCCACATCTTGTCCACTAGCCTTAGCCCAATCTATAGCTTCCCAATTAGTGATAAGGTTCTCCAAAATATATCTTCCCTTTATGAAACCAGTTTGAGTGACTGAAACAATATTTTTTGTAATCTCTGTAATTCTTCTAGCCAACACTTTAGCAATAATTTTATAAGATAAATTAAGCAGGGTGATAGGTCTCCAATTCTTACCTAGGGATCTATCTCCAGCTTTAGAAAGCAATTTAATGACCCCTCTAATCATTGTGCTGCCCAGAGCATAGTTTAAAATATCGGCGAAATAACGCCAAAATCGCAAGTGGGTAGGAAAAAAGATTAAAATGTGGAAAAACTCAGCATCATTTTTTTCAATAAATTGCAGCGTCTTTTTTGGATTAAAATCGCGAGTAACCAAAAAACACAGCAATTAAAATCGCCGGTCAAAGCAAGTTAGCAGAAAATGACATAAAAATTAGGTTTGACGTAGATGGTTGAGACGAGTTTTAGCCTTTAGGTATATGGTCGAGACTCGACTCTTCTTAGTAGCCGCAAATTGGGTCATTTTCTCTCGCTGATTGGTAGTGGTCTTCACTGCTTCAGCACGAGGTATCGGTCTTCACTGCTTCAGCAAGAGGGATCGAAGAAGATATACAGGCACTAGGTGTGAACTTGCCTTCAAAGACATATTCCTAGCAGTATTTGCGTGAGTTTCTCGACTGTATTTTTCTATTACACACAAATATGAATAATACTATATTTATGATATTCATTTTTTGTGTTTCCTGACTGAAGATTGAATAATATTACACACAAATATAGATTAAAATATCTATATTCTGCTACCTCTATAATATTATTTTGTACTCTATATTCATTTTCTAATTTCTATATTTCCGGATTGTATAATTATTTTTACACAAATATGAATAGAGTATATTTTTTTAATTTTATATAAATTGGTTATTATAATTTTTAAATTATACTAATATAAATTTGATAAAAATATGAGTAAATAGTAAATCATTTTCTGATACTAATCGTAATAATGTATTACTATTACTATTTATTATTATTATTTTATTAAAATCTTAAATAAATAATACTAAATACTAAATACAAAATGAAATTTTATGAAGTTCATGAAATTAAAACTTTGCATATTGTATTATATATAGTTTACTATTTATTTAATACAACACTAAATATCATTAAATTATTAAATGCATTTAATCATTAAATCCTATCTATTTGTATTGCTTTAAAATTGTTGCAAACTATGTTTGATATCAAACTTATTTAATATTTGATTGTTCATTCTCATTCTTGCAGTGTCAATGACATACCTATAGAAATAGGATGATTGGTGGCAGAGGTAAGGGTCCTTTATGGAAACATGGGATCTCAGGGTTAATTGATGGACACATTGAATGTATCCATTGCCATAAGCATATGATTTCAGGCATAAGCTGATTGAAATACCATCTTGCGAAGATTCTAGGCAATGATATTACACCATGTGAAAAATGTTCGGAAGAGGTTACAAAAGAGGCTTTGACAAGCCTACAAAAATATGCACAAAGTAAGGCAGAAAAAAAGACAATATTCGAGGCCATGGCAGCCCCAATGGGGACTTCTAGTTATATAGGATTAGGAACAGGTGGAGAGGATGATTCTTCTATTCGGCCTCGGATATGAGGATCGGGAAGTATGAGTGGGTCTCTGGTGGACTTTTCGGTTCTACGTAATACTCTTGGTGCTCAACCCAGCTTGCTAGGCACTGCATGGAACAAAGAGATGCATGAGAAGACAAAGGTGGCAATTACAAGATTTTGGATGCGCAATGATATTCCCTTCAATGCTTTATGTAGTCTATATTGGGATCAAGTGGTAACTTCCATTTCTTTGTCTAGTAAGGGGTTCAAGCCCCCAACTCCCTATGAGGTGAGTGGGCTGTTGTTAAATGACGAAGTAAGAAATATTCATCAGCTTGTGGAAGAGGAAAGAAAAGTTCGGGAACAAAAAGGTTGCACTATTATATCTGATGGATGGATAGATGGCAGGAACATGACGTTCATCAACTTTATAGTTGCCACAGGGGGCCAGATGGTATTTCTAAAATCAATTGATGCCTCTAATCGAGTAAAAAATGCAGAAAATTTGTGTAACATGTTGGATGAGGTGGTAATAGAAATGGGAGTGGCTAATGTCATCCAGATTGTGACTGATAATGCAGCTGCATATGTGGCAGCCGGTAGACTTCTGATGGAGAGACATCCCACATTGTTTTGGAGCCCCTGTGTGCCCATTGTCTTAACTTGCTTCTTGAGGATCTAGGGAAATTGAGCTGGGTGGAGAAGCTGGTTGAAGATGGAAGGAATATTGTGAAGTTCATCTACAATCATACATGGGTCTTGAGTCTAATGAGAGAGTACACTAGTGGTAAGGATCTTGTACGAGCAGGGGTCACATGCTTTGCTACTAATTTTCTAAACTTGCAAAGCATATCTGAGACATTGATAGACCTCAGGCGCATGTTTCTTGATAAGAAATGGTTAGAAAGTCCTTATGCTAGGAAGCCTGAACCAGAGAAGATTGTGAGGATCGTGTTTGATGCTAGCTTTGAAAAGCTAATGGAGGAGACCTTCAAAGTAAGTTTCCAAGTCTTCATTGATGATTTAGTATTTAATTTTGAAATATTTTCATTGTCTAATTTTTGTATGTTTTATTATGTCCAAGTGTCAGAACCATTGGTGAAGGTTCTACAAATTGTGGATGGGGATAAAACCCCATGGGGCTTTTATGTGAGGCCATCGATAGGGCAAAAGAGGCCATTCAACACTTATATAGGTCAAATGAAACCAAATATAGACCCATATGGAACATCATTGATTGTAGGTAGAACCAGCAACTCCACCAACACATTCATGCAGCTGGCTACTTCTTGAACCCCAAGTATTATTTCTTCAACACTTTTAAAGAAAATGCAGAAGTTCAAATTGGCTTGGACACATGTATTCAAAGATTGGTTGCTGATATAGACCTCCGAGACCTCATACTTGATGAGTTGTAGAGCTACAAGAGGGAAGAGGGGCCATTGTTTTCTTCTCCTGATTGCAAACGTAGGAGATAGACCTTGCAGCTAGGTAAAAAAGAGCATGTGTTTAGTTCTATCATATCATTTATTTCACTCGTGAAGTTTATTAGAAGTTTTACCACATTATAAATGGTTTTTTTAATCCTTGTAGATTTGTGGTGGGAAGATTATGGTGCCCCAACGCCTAATCTTCAACGGCTTGCCATCCGAATTTTATTGCAGCCTTATAGTGCTACTAGCTGCTAGAGAAATTGGAGTACTTTTCAAAAATACACACAAAGAAACGTAATAGTTGACTCAAAAGTGCCTGAATGACTTGGTTTATGTGAAGTACAACCTTCTCTTGCACAAGAAGAAGGTGAAAGGGAAAGCTTCATATGAACCACTAGACTTGGATGACATTGATCCATAGTCAGCCAATTGGATTGCTCCTCTTGATGGTGAGGATGTGGATGTTGGTGAACCATTATTGACAGATGAGTAGCTAGCTGAGTTTGAGAGAGAAGCAGATGAGTGGGATGCAGATGTGGCAGTAGGTGAGGAGGAACATGAGCTTGGTCATCCATCAGAGGCTTCTGTTGAGTGTGAGGCACCTATTAGAGCACCTATTGAGGATGTTGCCACAACAACTATTTCAACACCACCCACCCAACAACAACGATCACTTTTGAGTTTTACTCAGACACAATTTATGATAGCTACTTTCAGTTTTCATTGATACCGAAACTTGAACTTAATATGTTTTCAGAAGTAGTAGTTTCATAGAGTTTGACTTCTATGTATCAAACTTATTTATATTTAGAATCTCAGATGTTGTACTTGTTTTGGTATACGATTCTAGTAGTATGTTAATCTACTAAGTTCCTCTTGCTATGAATTACTGTTTAACTTAAAACTTTGAATGATATATAGTGGATATCTCAAATTATTATATATTCTACAAATTTGGTGTATGTATGCATTTTAAAGAATATTTTATATTTTCAAATGTTCAATAAAAATTTCGATTTATTGTCAAATTTTTTGCCGAGTTTTTGCCGATTCTGAGTTTTTCAAAAATTTTGGGTCGGCCGAGATATTGCCGATATCAAGTTTTTAAACTATGGCCCAGAGAACCATACTGAAAGGCATCATTGTAAAATAGCAAAAGCTCTTCCCAATCCATTCTAAATTATCTTTATAAAATTCAACAGGCAGCCCATCCAGTCCTAGGGACTTGTCATTAGCCATAGCTTTGATGACCTCTTAAATCTCCTCCAATGAGATTCTTCTATTAAGCTTATCACTTTCAATTTCAGAAACCTTCTTAGGGATCATCTTCAAGCAATCTTTCAACTCTTTATGCTGATCTAGATCAACTTCAAAAGAAAACAATTCAGAAAAGAAATTGATAAAAGCCTCCTTAGTTACCTTTGGGTCATTTGTTTTGCCACCCTCCACCTTTTGTTTAGCCCTAATGATGTTAAAAAAAAAATCTAGATCCTATATCTCCCTTCCTTAACCAGTTCATTTTTTCCCGAATCCTTTGTCCTTGGATCTTATATCTTTGTAGAAAACCTAATTGATGCTTGATATAGACCAATTCATTTAGAAGCAATGAGTCATCCAGTTTATTCTGAAGCGTATATTCTGCTTCATTTAATTTGGTTTGAAGATCATGCTCTTCCTCATTTCTATCCTTAGCCACTTTTTTTCCAATAATTTGATATATTTTTTTCCAAGATTCCACTAATTGGCACCATTGCTTAACTGGACTTTGAGACTGATTACACATTTTTTACAAGAATATCACCATTCTAATAGCCTCTTTATTGTCAGGATCCTTGAGCAATGAAGTATTTAACTTAAATACTTAGCATCTATTACTCTCACTATTCCCAATTTCATCCTTATTTATTAGGATCCTTGCAGAAATAGGAGAGTGATCCGACATTGCAGCAGGTGAAACAGTTATTGGAGAGTGGCCCTCCTTAGATTGAAAGGAGAAAAAAGAAGATTCATAGTATACCCTGTCCAATCTGTAGTAGACTCTATTATGATCTCCTTGATTATTGCACTAGGTGAAACAAATGTCTTTGAAGTTCTCCCTATTATTTTCCAGAGGATATATCAAATTAAAACATCTTTTGAATTTTAACCAAAAGTATTGTTTATTACCTTTCCATGAGTGTTTCAATCCACCTTGTTTATCACAACTGGATTCCACCATATTAAAGTCTCCTGTAAAAATCCAATATGCTTTAGGCAACTTAGATGAGCACCAATCCCATAACTTAGCTCTTTCTCTGTAATCATTTGGGGCATATATATTACATACTCCAATTGTTTCCTTCTCATGTTTAAATATCACCCAAAGTTCTCTTTGACATGGTGAGCAGCCATGCTGCAAGATGGAATCAGCCTATCTGGGGCCAATCAAAATGGCCACTCCACCTTTGCCTTTCTCATGTTTAGAATGAAAGCCCTATGGCTTTGTCCCATAGAAATTTTCTCATACAAGATGCTTGAAAATTGACAACTTTAATTTCTTGCAGACATATGATGTCCTTGTCTTGAAACTTATTATACCATTTTCTAACAACATATTTCCTGTCTGACATTTCAAGTCCTCTAACATTCCAATTGTGAATATTGATCATCATGAGGGGGATTATTTAGAGGGAGGATTTGGAGCCTTAGAAAGTCTATTAAAACAATTCGAGATAGCATTCTTGCTACCAACACTACCAGAAATAGATCTCTTCTCATATGTCTTTTTTTTTTTTTAACATCAGTGAATTGACCCCCTGGGTCTGCATCTAAAGTCTTCTGAATCACAAGTGAGGGAATATTGACCTCCTTAGGTTTAACAAAAGTACTTCTAATGACCTGTGCCTCCTCATTAATGGATTTGATGGCAAGTTGTTGAGCATTCAATCTAGCAGGGATCTCACCAAGGCTATTCTCGGCAAAAACAACTAGAGAGGTCACAACAAGGGTCATGGGATGAACTTCACTAGAAAGATGTCCAACATGAATACTCGAGATCACCTCAAACTCTCTATCATATAGAGATTATCTAAAGAAACAAACCCACCACACTCCATTGAATCAGCCTTAGAAGAAATCTTCGAGGGCAGAGAGTGATTATAAATACAACTATCCAAATTTTCTTTCGGGGTAGGTGGTAAACCATCCTTAGCCGCGACCTCAACATTATTAACCATCTCTGGAATTGGTTCTTTAACACTATTAAAATTCACCTTAGCTTTATCAAAATGCACTTTAAGAGCCGAACAATTAATTTTTATATGTCTGTTAAGCTTACAATGAAAGCAAGCATGCAGATTACCTAACAGAGAGACTTCCCATGAGAAGTTTTCTCCTTCTAGGTCTAGTGAAATAATATCAGGAAAAACCACATCGGGTTCAAGGGCCACAAGAATATGAGCATTCAAATGGGGGAGAGTAACTCTAGATTCTTCAATCTGCAAAACAGAACCTAAACGACTCAAGATATGCAAAATAAAGGGTCAAAATTCAGCTTGGAGATTTTTAATTTTCACCCAATTCGGCATGGATCTTTTTTATAACTTTTTCAAAATTACCATTTGTTGACCATGCATATGCTCTAAATGAAGAATGACCAACATTCCAAAACCTTTATTATGATTTTTGTTAAATAACAAAAAGCCCTTTTTTAAGCATTCTGCAGAAACTAACATGTAAGCCAAATTTCTTTCCCCAAACTACATTCAACCATTCATCAAGAAATTTACGTGAAGGTAAAGCATTAACATCTAAGCAAACAAAGAAAATGACAATATTTCTTAACCGACTCTACTCTGCTGTGACTACTTTAACCATATCCTCATTGGGAGACAAGGTTAGGGTTTTCAAAATGTCAGAAAGATTCCTACCATATCCTCTCCAGGAGCGGCTTGTAGTGCCTCTCGTGTTTGCAGTCAGTACCTTGTTTATCTTGATTGGAAAAATATTGTACTCATGTTATTTTTACATTTGAGATGACCTGATGGTCAGATTTTATACTTTAATTTCAGTATCATAGATGTTAGATTGCTATGTTCTTCAGTTGATCATATTTGCATGATGATGCTATTATGAGATGACAATAGGTTTTATGATGATATCTGGTTATCCGATATTTGGACATATCTTTGATTTGGTTGTATGTGGATTTAATGTTATGTACTTCATTCTTGCTTAGTTATGCTTTATGCGAATGTGAGTGATATAAATGGATTATTTCGGTATAATTGAATAAATTGTTAAATTAGGTTATTTAATGCATTTATTGATTTGGCTATGTTATTATATGCAATTGCACTTGATCATGTGTTTTAGTGTGCAGGATTTATATCCCTAGCAGTGGCCCATGGAGTTAGTGATTCAGTCATTCATGTTTACCAATGTTGTCCCTGTATGGTTGATGTATGTTATTTAAGTGTTTAATTTAAACCTTCTGATGATTTGATAAATCCGGACTCATCTACATTATGTGACTAGACTTGTGAATGTATCTGTGCATTAGAGGTTCGCATTGTCGCGAAAGTTGTTAAGGAAATTTTTGTGATTTTGAGTTTCGGCTTTATTTTAATTGATTTTAATTTCTGGCAGCTTTGCCATAGATGAATTCCAATTACTTGTAATAGCTTGTTTTTGTTTGGGTTGATTCGGGATTTAATTAGGTTTCCTAGTTATTTACCCTAATTGATTATTCACTCGAAAAGTGAATAAGTATCCAAAGAGGAAATTAACTCCTGACTTCTCACTTTTGCAAATTACAAATTTGAGAGCTTTTTCCAAAATCCTCTTTTGGAGGATTGCGTTTTTGTTCGTTGTGAGAACTATGGGCGTGGGATCTTGACGAGATCGGTCTCATTGGATCCAGCTTAGGGAAACCTTGGTTTGCTGCCACTTTCGGCAGTGTCTACGGGATATTTATTTTATCCAGTTGTTTTTAGTTTTAGCCCTTTTGGCTGTTAGGTAGGGCTCTTCAGTTTTCGTGTTTCCATTTCTGGTAGCTGTTTGTTAGTAGGTTAAGAACTAGTGTTCCCCTTTCTCTTTGATTGCTAATTTTGCCCGATTGGTCAGGCATGAACGTTTATCTAGTTTTCGAGATGAGGTTTTGGGGTTTCGCACTATTATGCTGGCCGTTTTTGCATATGGTGTCCAAACTTGAGTTTTATTGGATTTTCGTGGCTTTTGTTCCCAAAGACCAAATGGGTTTTAACTTCAAAGTTTTTGAGTTTTTTACCTTGATTTGTGTACTGCCTAGTTTTCTCACGTTTTCTTGGCATGGTGTTGGTTGTGGACTTGGATTATCCATAGGATGTCAGTTAGGCCACTATTGCACTTTTATGTTGCATTGGGATGCTTGCCACATCCGTCCTCTCGAGCTTGTGTTCGGTTGAGTGTGATTTTGCTTGTGTTCTCATTCAGTTCTTGTGTTATGATCTTCATTATGGTGGTGCGCCACACACAAGCATGTGCGCGTGCATTTGTCGGGTGACTTGTGAGGCCTGATCTCTCGTTTGTATTTCAGTTGAGTTATGATCATTTGGGGGTTGGGTTAGGAATATGCATGCCTATGGGTACTCATCATTGGATGGGCATGGGTAGGGTAGGGTAGCACCACGCAAGGGGCTTCTATCTCATAGCTTGGTGTTTATTGTGCTAGAGGGTTGGCAAAAGAAGTTTTAATCAATCAATAACTAAATAAAATATTGGGTGGTAATAAAACTAAGATAATAAAATGATACATTGTGAGAGCCTTCTGTTGGGAAGTTGAGTCCGCACATTACCGAGCTTGGGCTATCCGATGCCAAGTGACTCTCCATGCAACGAGTCCCTACATAGTTACCCAATTGAGTCTCTAACTAGGACCTGAAGTACTTGCATTGTCTCATGATATTGGTTTCAGTCATCTTACTGTCTGGCGTGAGTGTTAACCATGGACGTTTTCTTTATGTGTGGTTGTGGTTGGTTCATTATCTCCATCAACACAGCGGGATTGGACCTACGGGTTTCACGTGGTTGGGAGGCATAGCTACCTATACCACTGCTGGGGACCGATGTACAAAGTCGGTCTATTGCTAGTGCGACTGATGCTTGATGTTCACTTGGTATTTCGGTTTATCTGAAGTATTTTTTTTGTGATTTATGCTTTCATTGGAATGCTTGGATATAATGTTTAGATGATGTTAGTTTATTTGATGCATTCCTATATTATGATGTTTAGCATATGATTAGATGATGTGATCTACTTAGTTGGAGTGTCTATTGCTTATTGATTTAGCAAGTTAGATTTCCTATTCTTATGATGTTATTACATTTTAGTATTGACTCATAAGACAGCTCTGACTATCTAGTTGGTAGTTTGGGATGTTATGTGTGGGGGATGGCTAGGGCTTTCAAGGTCTCATGATGCTATTATGGTTGGGAGGAACCCCACATGAGTTTTGTTATGTTCGTTCATTGCGATGTTGCTTTCAGTACTTTTCCTTTACTACTATGTTTCAGATGGTTAGATGCAATTTCCGTCTTGTAGTCATTGTGTTCAAGTGTCTAAGCCTCGATTTGTAGATCCGGTACTCCCCGATGTGGAGGAATTGTTTTTCCTATCTTCTCGTCTTGTGTTTTTCTTGTGTGTTGTTGTGAATCCTTGTGTGAGATTGTGATCTCTCTGGCGCGAGACTTGGCATTTCTTTGCGCACAAGCTTGCATTTCTTTGCGTGGCTCGTGGTACTTCCTTGCTCGAACCTCGGCATCAATGTAGTGGTTTTGGCTGTTGGGCTAGGCAGTTCTTCACGCGAATGGGTAGTTTCTCCTATGGCATATTGTACTTCCTCACGCGAAACTGTCTGTTGTGATTTCTCGTGCGAAAAACAGGGAGCATCTCCGCTATTTTCCGGAGAACGCAATTTGGTGTTTCGAGTACCCTTTGGGATTGATTGAATTACTAGGCTTCGATAGATGAGAGATTTTACGTTTTGTTGTTGTCCTTGGTTTTTGTCCTTCAGTTTGAGTGTCTCAGTTTGGTAGTGGTGTTTGGAGATTCGTTGGATGTCGGGATTGTTGATTGAGTCTTCCCTTGCAATTTTATTGATCCTCATATGTTGTTGTCATGTGCATCGACACATAAAAATAAAATATCTTGACTTTTATTTATCCTTGTTCCAAGGATCTCTGGACAGGGCATTACACGACTTCGCCACCATCTCTAGCATCTCGTCTATCTCCATAGGTTGTGGTTCTTCCCACTCCATTAGAACACTCTACAACTGTTTTCTTTTCAAGTTTATTCTCAAAACAAGCTGACACAGGACATATTGGAACTGAAATATCGGTAAGAATCGGTTTATAAGAAGGCTTCTTGCTCTTCTTCTCATGGCTTGTATTGCCAATGATATCTTCATCAAGACCTTTCTTTCCATCATTACCAAAATCTATGGTTTATCATTGCCCGAAGTGTTCTCCACCATTTTATCATCATTTACACACATTGTATCCTCACCTGGCAGTTCACTTGCCGCATCATCATCATTTCCATCCATCTGCTCTAGTTCACATGCGCAAGCCAATGAATGAGTAAAACAACCTAACCAAACTGGCATAGAGGAAAAACAAGACAACCTAATTACAAGGGCAAACAACACAAAAATAAGTTAAAAAGCAAGCCCACCGAATGACACGACAATCAATAACAAAAAGAGGGACAAAACACATCAATGACACGGAAGGCCACCGAGGCCAACCAGCAATGCTGCACGAACTTTGATGAGTTGGATCCGTATGAAGTTGCAAACCGCTTCTCTCTCCTTCATCAAAATATTTCTCTTCGAGTTTATTCCAATGCATGCATAATTGCCAACATTTCCTTATCATATATTGAATACAACCTTTTAGCACTAGTGAGTTTCCTACATTCATAAGCTATAGGGTGTTTATTTTGCATTAGAACTACCCCTAATCCTTCACCTGAAGCATCACATTCTAATACAAAAGACTGATTGAAATCAAGGAATGCAAGAACTAGACAAGAACTCATTACCTTCTTGAGTTTGTCAAATACCTATTGTGCTTCTTCAGTCCACCTGAATGCCCCCCTTTTGGTAAGATCTGTCAATGGTGATCCCAGTTGTGAAAATCCCTTAGCAAGTATCCTGTAGTAACTGCAAAGACCAAAGAAACCCCTTAGATCTGAAAGATTCAGTGGAGATGACCAATCCAAGATGGCTCTAATCTTCTCCTGATGAACCTACACACCTTTGGCACTGATCATGTGACCCAAATATAAAATTTATGTCAAACCAAATTCACATTTTAATGCTTTTGCATAGAGGGACTGTGATTCCATTATACTCAAATTCTCATCAATATGACTCAAATGTTCCTCCCAAGTCTTGTTATAAATTAGTATATCATCAAAGAAAACTAGCAAAAATTTCCTTACTTGTTTGTTAAAAATATGGTTCATGCAAGACTAAAATGTTGCTGGAGCATTTCTTAGTCCAAATGGCATGACTAAAAAATCCATAATGACCATTATGGCAACAGAAAGCAGTTTTATGAATATCTTGTTCTTGTAATTTTATCTGATCGTATCCGGATCTTAAATCAATTTTAGAAAAATATATAGCACCATGTAATTTATCAATCAGTTCATCAATGCAGGGAATCAGTTACCTATTTTTTATCATCTTTTTATTGAGAGCATAGTAATCTATACCAAAGAAACGTGAATCGGAATCGGATCGGAATCGGCAAGGTCGAATCGAATCGTGAATCGGCAATGAATCGGCAATGAATCGGCGATGAATTGGCAAATTTGAAAAAACCCGTTAAATTTAAAGATTTTAACAATTTAAAACTTATTTCATGCACCCTTTATTGAATATAACTTAAGCACACTATAACATCATCAAATAGAAGTTAAAACTTAACATACATAAACATGAAACATAAAATCCATCACATACGTAACTATGTTATCTAAGATTCTAAAATGTAAATTGTAGGCTAGCTGAAGTAAATAGAAATCAAATGATCATAATGATTTAAATCATAGAATGTATGTAAGATGATCCATAAGACATCAAATCATAAATTTATGTAAGAATCTAAGATGAAGATCCATGAAAGTTTGAAACTTTGAAACATATGTCTATCAATGATTCAGTATCAATATCTGTAAACAAAATATAAAAACAAGGCTCCAGCTCAAGCCTCAGGCTCATAGTCATCATCATCCTCAACATCATCCTCAAGCTCGGCTACAGCCTCAGCCTCAGCCTCTGAGTATCCAGTCTGCCTAGTAGCAAGGCGTCTAATGTAGGTCCTAGAGGACTGTCGAGCCATATCTCCCGCATATAAGATGGGCTCACGAATGTCGCTAGGGCCTGTGTCTGTGCGTGCACGTGTGCGTCTACCAATGCCTGAAGAACGTGCTCTAGCTGCCTCAGCCTCTATATCCACCTGGTCAATCCACGCACGGTCTTCCTCAGTGAAGACTGGATCTACAACCTCTGTGAGCCACTCTGATTCTGGATCAATCTCCTCCAGAATGATCGGAGAGGAGTCAGTGCCCAAAATCTGTCTGATCCTAAGACGGAGGTTGTAATGAACGAAGACAAGATCATTCAACCTCTGCACTATCAACCTGTTTCTCCTCTTCGAGTGGATGTGCTCGAACATGGACCAACTGCGCTCACATCCAGAAGCGCTGCTTGGCTGACTCAGAATACGAATGGCAATTTTTTGAAGTTTTGGGGTTGTGGCCCCAAACATTTGCCACCATCTATCTGAAATAAGGGAAAATAAAAATAATTAGTCTCATTTACAAATTACAAATTACAAGTTAACTCTAAAATTACATAATCAACTTTAAGTTTAGAATCTAGATTCATGAACATTGAATATATTATTTAATTTTTACCTGGCTGTATTGTTTCCCGAGCATCTATGGCTACCCTGCTAGAGAAAAGTGGCCCTTCTTTATTATTGAACTTATCAAGCTCAATAATTGCAGCACTGCTATCCTCATCAGTACTCAACCTCTGGATCACTGTATATAATCCGGTGAGAACCTCCTCATCCGCCTTGAAGTCAGGACGGAAACGAAATGCCGAATTCAAAAAGTAAGCTGCTGCATGGATGGGTCTGTGGAGCTGATTCTGCCATCTCCTATCAATGATGTCCCAAATAGGGGCATACTTCTCCTGCACTCCTGCATACTGAGCTTTAATGGCCTCCTTGGCCCTATCCATGCCCTCATATATGTAGCCCATAGAGGGCTTCTCCCCATCAGCAGTTCGTAGGAGAGATACAAGAGGCTCAGTGGCCTACATATAAAGTAAAACAAAAATTTGAGTCAAAACTTAAACATAGAATAATTCAATAATATAAGGTAAAACTAAATCATTAAACAATTAGCATAGTAAACTGTAAAATATTAAATGTTAAATTGCAATAAAATTACCTTAAGTATTTCTCTAGCAGGTTTCCAAAAACCATCATCATCAAATATGCAATCCACCACATCTATCCCTGCAGTGGTCGTAGCATAGGAAGATGAAATCCACTCCCGCCCAACAAACATGCTCCTCAAATCATCCCTTGATGTCAACAAGGACTGCAAGGTGATGAAATTCGAGGCAAACCTCGTGATCCCTGGACGAGCTAACTCTTTGTCTCCTGTGTACTTCCTCATTGTGCTAAGGACAAATGAATGATTATAAATAAACTTACATATGTTTTTTGCCCTTTCCACATATGACTTGACCCACTCAAGTTTGCCAATTTCCTCCAACATGAGGTCAAGGCAGTGTGCTGCACAAGGGGACCAAAATATGGTGGGGTGCCTCTCCATCAAAAGTTTGCCTACAACAATTTTAAGATAATTAGAAATTCAAATTTCAAACATGTTAGAACTTAGAACTTAGGAAACTTAGAAATTCTAAGTTAGAATTAGAAAAAGTTCAAAATTCAAATAAATTTATTTTCAAAACTTAAAAAGTTAAAAGTTTACCTGCAGCAACATAACTTGCTGCATTATCCGTCACCACTTGCACCACATGTTGTTCCCCCACCTCTGCTATAACTTCCTCAATAACCTCACATAAGTATGTGGCGTTTTTTACATGAGCAGAAGCATCAATGGATTTGAGGAACATGGTATATCCTACAAGTAACAAAACAACGAATTATAATTACTATTAGCAATCAACAAATCAAAATTTGAAATAGTCAATCACGATTCAAAATTATGTATGTAGGAAAGTAGAATGATCAATCACCTCCACAGGATACAAGAAAATTGAGGAGTGTTCTTTCCCTCCTATCTGTCCAACCATCAGTCATGATGGTGCAACCCTTTTCGATCCACTCCTTTCGGTTGTCCTCAAGCTCATGCCTCATATCCTCAACCATTTCCTCCAGGAGGTATCCACTCAACTCAGCCTCAGTTGGGGCTTTAAACCCCGGACCACAAATGGCAACTGCATCTATCATGTTCTGCCAATAAGGAGTCCTGTCACAAATAGATAATGATATTGATTAGAAATTTAGATGTCAAAAACTAAAATCATAAAACAAGTAGATATAATTAAAGTTTTACTTTTACTTTTAACTTTAACTTTGAAGATAACAAAGAAAAAAGAATCAATTACCTGGCTGCAATAAATGGAATGTTGCAAAAGTACCAGAATTTGCAAATCTCTTTTCTGGCAGCATCATGAATCTCCTTGTTCAAACCCATGCCCTCAAGCGTGGGTTGGGAGCCAGGAGTAGTGCGGGGCACAAAGTAACTATCCATTCTGCTTTTCCGCACTCTAGGCCGCAATAGGTTGGTGTTGGACTCTGTCTCAGTATGAGACCGACTACCACTAACACTCACATGAGCACTAGCACTAGGATGAAAAGGAGGCCTAGAAGAACCCTCCCCAACACAACCTACGGATGCGGAAGCTGATGCAGATGTAGATGCGGTTGCGGATGTGGGAGCACGGGAGCCAATACCTCTTAACCCTTCAAGTTGCATTTTCTTAGTCAACTTGTCTTGTTCAATTTTTTCTAATGCCACTAAACAAGAGCGTTTTGCCTCAGCGGTTTGTTGAGTGCAAACTGTGACATCATGGCCAGGTATGCCAGCAATGTGGTATTTCAATCTATAGATACCTCCCGAATTTATTTTTTCTTTGCAAAATATACATTTTGTTTGATATTTGGTTCTCCCAGGAAACTCTTCATTATATTTTCAGCATTTATCTTTTTTACCCATTGTGGAAATTGGAAAATGAAAGCAAAGGGCTGCTGCAATAAAAAAATTCATGTAAAAAATCAAAGTTTGCAACTAATAAACAAAAACTACAAAACAACAAACCCTAGTTTGCAATTTAGTAAAACTAAAAATAAAAAACATTCAAGATTTGCAAATGAACACTAAAAAAATTTAACAAAAAATGCATACTACACTAACATGCAAAAAAAAAACCAACACTTACCTCTTGCAAATGAGTTGAGGAGTGTTGATATTGACTCCTTAATGCTCCCAATGCAATTTATGGCCTCCCCAAATGGACTTCTGATCTCTTTGGTGCTCTTCCTTCTTGCCGGTTGGAAACCTATGGATTCTCTTTTCTCTTCTTCTCTCTCACTCTTCCTCTCTTCTACTCATACTAAGCAAATAGAAGGCTCTTTAGGGTTATAACAAAGAGGAAAGTCAACTTAGAAAGCAAATAAAACATGTGTTTTTTTTAAAAAATTGAACTTTCTATCCTTGCTGCCGCGGCCGATTTCTGGCGATACCCGATGGCGATTCTGGCGATTTTTTCCATGAATCGCCGATTTTGGCGATTCAGGCGATTCATGCGAAAAATCGCCACCAGCGATTTCCGATTCCAAAAAAATCGGGAGCCATGAATCTTATCGCGATTTCGGCGATTTCATGGCGATTTTTGGAACTATGATCTATACACGTGAAGTGTCCCATTTTATTTTTGACCAGCACTACTAAAGAAGCAAATGGACTTGAACTGGGCTTGATATGTCCCATATCCAACAACTCCTTAATGGCCTTTTCTATTTCATCTCTAAATGCCTTAGGATGTCTGTAAGGAGTAGTAATAACTGATTTTGCCCCTTCTTCCAACTCAATAGTATGTTCAAAACCTCTATCTGGCCGTACTCTTGGAGGTATGTCACTAAAAACCTCACTATGTGAATCTAAAATCTGCAACAAATCATCTTGATAATGTTTAGATTCAAAATTTGTTACCTTAGTGGAGATAAGGCATTATGCTGACCAAGCTATATCACCATGGTGGAAAATGGCATCCATTCTATTAGTAGATACAACCTGGGGACCTCCATTTGACATTCCTTTGAGAATCACCTTTTTCTCAGTAATTTTGAAAGAAAATTCCAATCTTTTGAAACTATGTGAATATTTATCCAAAGTTATCAACCATTGATGCCCAACATAACATTAGAGTTAGCCAAATAAACCACATAAAAAATCATCTGTTAGTGTATAATTACCAAGAGTAATACTTAATTAAGGAACCTTGTGCGTGTTTACTAAAGTAGTACCACTTGCTACTCGGACACCAAAAGCTTCATGTTTCACTATAGGTAAGCCACGTTTGTTAAGAGCAGTATCAATGGAATTATGTGTAGAGCTACCATCTATCATAACAATGATTAGTTGCCCCTATAAAATCCCTCTTACTTTGAAGATATTAAAATGCAGAGTTCCTGTCATTGTTGCTATTTTACCCTTCCCTAGTGGATTTTCCTAAGTTTGTCCTGCAATTTTCAGATTTTGTTCCTGATTTGGATCTATGTTTTCCTCATCTTAACTATCTGATACTACGTCAATGTAGTGAATTTTCCCTTTTCCCAAACATCTATGACATGGTGCCCAAGCGTCTTTACAATTGAAACACAATTTTTTTCTGAATTCATCACACTCTTCCTTTTCTAATTTGTTTCTAGGTGGTGTGTTGTTTGGAAAGGGTTTTTTATCAAAATCTGGCTTAGAGAGTGGCCCTTTGTTAAATATCTTTCCTTTATAAGGGGGTTCTAGTTCTTTAGCCCTTTTCATGGCTTACTGCAAGAAAGGAGGATTTAAGGACTTAACCCACCCCTTGATAGCATCAGATAATCCATCTATAAATATGACTGTTTTCTGCCTCTTGGTGATTTCTGTTAATAATACTACTAATTTTTCAAATTAAAAAATATATTGTTCCACTGTACCTATTTGTCTAAGTAGAGTCAAATCTTTGAGATGGAGTTCAAGATCTTTGGAATCAAACCTGTCAATAAGCCTTTCTATGAAAACAACATAAGTGTTAATCTGATTATGACCCAATGTAAGTTGTGCATGATGCCACCATTCATGGGCAACTGCCTCTAAATGTAATGTTGCATATTTGATGGCTTTATCCTCCATCATTGTATTTAATTGTAGGTACGTGTCAAGTTTTTGTACCCAAGCTTTGGCAGTAGTTTTACTTGACCCATTAAAATATGGAATGGACATTTCACCAATCTTCCTTTGTAATTCATTATTATACCCCCTTTGCCCCTTATTCTTATGTTCCATCCTGACATCCATATATTCTCTAAAAGTCATTGATGCCTTGAATTCATCACCTGCTTGTATCCAATCTTGATATACCTCTTCTTGGCGTTCCCTAATGGTAGGTTCACTTTCAGGCTATGGATTTCTAGGAGTGAAGGTTGGCATGAAGGGTCTTGTTGAAGTTGAACTTTATGATTGTCCATTTACAAATCGGTTCTCCTATTCACCTATTTCCCTTACATTATTCTGATTTTGATTCCTATTATTGTTCATGAATTGTCCATCAAATTTTCCATATGGTTTACATTATTTTGCATATCTTGTTGGCTGCTGAGTTATGTAGTTATGAGATCCCTACTATCATCTATGTCTCCCATATTGTTTTCAAAAAATATTTCTTCGTCTGACTCAATATGACCATCTTCAATGTTGACGGGTATAGAGGTACTATATGATTCTAACAATCTATTTTGTATGACTTTGGTATTACAGAAATTTTAATATTCCCTTTTGGCATATGTGTGTTTGTACCCACAGGCTGGCAGGATAGAAGGCTCTGATACCATTGTAAAATTCCAAGTAATTTGTAGAAGGAAATAATTTGACCTTTGTTGTTCAGAAAATAATTTTATAATTGATTTCATTCAAAATATCATTCCTTTATATATCAATCTCAAACTAGTTTATTGACAGACAATTTCTTTCCAAATTTCTGCAACTATACAGAGAATGCAAAATGCAGAAATATTCCTTAATCTACTGGAAATTTGATTTCTTCATTAAACCATTACAAAGTTTGAGAGATTTTACACCTGTTTAGGGATATCGATATTACTCATCCCAACTGTATCTTGCTGCTAACCAAGAGTCTTTTGTGGAAAGAAATTGGTTCGAATCACCTTGTATTCTAAGTTTGATTAATTTTGTGTAGCCCTCAATTGTATTTCTACAGCCTATATGCAGACATGATGATATTAGTGTCTTCCCAAACCATTCATTGTCCTACAATATTTGTAAATACTATCCACAGGGATACCAATCTCGTCTCTTCCATCTTGCCGTATAAGACAGGATATAGACTCTTTCACACTGATTTAAATGCAAAAATGATTTTCTTATTTGGCTCCTCCACTTCCATGCACTTGGATTGACTTATGATTCTCGACGAACTCTGTTGCACAAGAGACGAATTATCCCACGTGGAATATTGCTTCAGTTTTCTAAGAGTTATGGTCACTGTATGAAATATTGTATGTTATATCCCTTGAAGCCAGGATCAATTCCTTTTCCAACTTTCGATCATCAAACTCCTTCCAAATAATATTTTCCAGCATTGTCATCTGTCAGCCTTATTGCAATTGATGAATCGCAATTCCTTCTATGCACAGATGTAATGCTTGGATGACAATATGTTCGAGTATAATTCAATCCACTAGGTTAGAAGGTTGTGCTTTGACGAAAGGAATGGTTTTTTTCAAACATATTTACTTATGTATTTCAGACTATTACTTCCAATCATGCTTCTTTCCCAAGTCCGAAGCCTCTATTTAATTTGGAGAAGTTGAGTAATGTTCTTGTGGAACTACCAAAACTGTCCTTTGTTTATATTATTACTCATTCTATTAATTAATTTATATTATTTTAAAATTTAAAACTAATATAAAATAATCAATATATTATATATGCTTTTATTAATCTTTATTCATAAAGTCCTGGAGGGACATTACACATTGTGGTTATTACTCTTTGGAGTTTACCAAAGTCCTGTGAGCATTTTATCGAGACTCTCAACATCAGATCTTTTGGTGGTGATCTGAAGTTCATTGCTCTCTGTACACTTCTGCTTTAGCAAGATCGGTGGAAACAATAGTTTAGTAGCAGCTCCACCTCCACCTCTACAAAGCAAGCCTTTGTTGCTAAATCCTTTCAAAAGGCTAAAGGCAAGTCTCAACAGTCTTCTTAGCAGAAGTCCTCTACTCCAGCTTTGAAAGGCTCTCGGAAGAAGAACATTCAATGCAACTATTGCCACAAGTTTGGTCACATGAAGGTTGAATGTCAGAAACGCTTACCTGCCCAATCTAAGCTATCCGGTTCACAACCCAAAGATAATAGTGCAGTGCACACTGAGAAGACAAAATCTGCCTTTTATGCTTTCATGGCTAAAAGACGTGCAGATCATGTGAAGTCGTTTTCCTGGTATATTGATTCAAGTGCCTCTTGTCACTTCACCCACCGCAAAGACTAGTTCATTGATTACCAACCTTACACAGATTCTGTTATTTTTGGTGGCGGAGAAGAGTACACCATTGCTGGCAAAAGCAACATTCAGATTCAGTTTGCTGGGAGGAATCTCATTTTCCTCGATGTGTACTATGTCCTCGGGATGGAACTAAGTCTACTCTCAGTCAGTCAGTTACTGCAACATTCTCCGCACTTGGATGTCACCTTTAGTTCATGTTAGTGTACCATCATTGATCGGGTGACTCAGTCTACTATTGCAGTGGGTCTTAAGGATCATGGTCTTTTCTGACTTATTGATTCTGGTGATTCTTGGGACTTAGCTATGGCATCAACGATATGGCCACTTAAATGTACATTATCTCTCTTAGCTTGCTCGAGAAGAGCTTGTCCTTGGTTTGCCAGAGATGTAGACTCAACAGCTTGGAGTTTGTGATGCATGCTAGGTTGGGAAGCAACATCGCACACCTTTTATCAGGTGATTCATGGCGAGCTTCTCAGGTACTTCAACTTGTTCATGCTGATATCTATGGCCCTATGGCTACTCCTTTATTTTTTGTTGTTTGTTGATGATTTCAGTAGAAAAATGTGGTCGTATTTTCTTAAAAAGAAATCAGAAGCATTTCTTGTATTTAAGAAGTTTAAACCTTTAGTTGAAAAGAGTCTAAGAAATCTATTATTACATTTAGATTAGACAATGGAGGGAGTTTTGTTCTAATGACTTATCTAGCTTCTTGGATAGTCATGGCATCAAACTCTAGTTAACCACACAACACACACCACAAGAAAACAGTGTATTGAATGTTAGAACAAAACAATCACTGATATGGCTTGATCCATGCTTGAACACAGACATGTTCCGAAGAAGTTTTGGGCAGAAGAAGTCAACGTTGCAGTTTATCTTTTGAACCGATCACCCATAATAGCAGTCAAAGTTAAAACTCCAGAAGAGGCTTGGTCAGGTCGTGAGCCCAAAATCAGTCACTTAAAGGTTTTTGGCTCCCTTGCTTATGTTTGGATCCTCGATGCGTCACGCACCAGGTTGGATACCATGAGTCAGAAACTCATGCTTGCTAGATATAGTAGTCTTCACAAAGCCTACCACTTGATCAACACTGAGACATCTCGTCTCCTGTACAATCGTGATGTAGCCTTTGATGAGTAGTGAGGAGCATTCATGCCTGTTTCTCTTGTTCCTGATCCAATAGACCAACCTATGAAGGCTCATAATTTTGGAGTTAGGCTTTCATTAGGTCCACCTGATGGGAGAGCTCCAGTAGCTCCTGTAGCTCCACTTATACTAGTGATCCCTGTACAAACACCTCTAGCATCTCCTGCAGGATCACCTCGATTTGTAGATGCTTCACCTAGTTTAATCCAGATTCTTCTAATGAGTAACCAGATTACCAAGCATCTCCTGATACTAATGTTGGTCCTTCTCCTCTCCTACCTAAGTGGTGGGCTAAGACACTTGCCAATCTTCGTAATGATAAGCTCATTGGTGGGAGAGTTGTTCATAAAAAGAGAAAATCTGCAGAGTCTGTTAACTTTTCTCTCATAGCCAACATTCATAGTGTGTTTGAACCTCAAACATATTTCGAGGCTAAAGTAATTTCGAAGTGGGAATAGGTCATGACATCTGAACACCAGAGCCTAGTAAAGAATAACACATGGGTCCTTTCTGATCTTCCCCCAGGGAAGAAACCCATTGGCTGCAAATGAGTTTACAAAATCAAATACAAACCGGATGGTACTTTGAATAAGTACAAAGCTCGTTTAGTTGCAAAGGGTTTTTCTCAGCGTCAGGGCACTGATTATGGGGAGACCTTTGCTCCTACTGCAGAGATGAGAACCATTAGATTAGTCCTAACCATGGTAGCACAGTTTGGTTGGAAGGTCCATCAGATGGACGTTAAGAGTGCTTTCTTGAATGGCGATCTCCATGAAGAGGTCTACATGACACATTCTCTCATAGCCAACATTCATAGTGTGTTTGAACCTCAAACATATTCCGAGGCTAAAGGAATTTCGCAGTGGGAATAGGTCATGACATCTGAACACTAGAGCCTACTAAAGAATAACTCCTCGGTCCTTTCTGATCTTCCCCCAAGGAAGAAACCCATTGGCTGCAAATGGGTTTACAAAATCAAATACAATCAGATGGTACTTTGAATAAGTACAAAGCTCGTTTAGTTGCAAAGGGTTTTTCTCAGTGTTAGGGCACTGATTATGAGGAGACATTTGCTCCTACTGCAAAGATGGGCACCATTAGATTGGTCCTAACCATGGTAGCACAGTTTGGCTGGAAGGTCCATCGGATGGATGTCAAGAGTGCTTTCTTGAATGGCGATCTCCATGAAGAGGTCTACATGACATAGCCTCCTGGTTCCAAGGTTGTTGGTAATGACCATCAGGTTCTCAAATTGGTGAAAGCTCTCTATGGCTTGAAGCAGGCCCCTCGGGCATGGTACATTAAAATTGATAAATACCTCAACAATCAAAGCATTCAGAGGAGTTCTTCAGACTGAAATTTGTATATGAAGACTACTGACAGTGACATCATCCTTCTGGTTATTTATGTGGATGATTTGATCATCACTGGCAGTTCAACATCTTTGATTCAAGGAATCAAATAGAATTAATGCTAGTCTTTTGATATGATTGACTTTGGGCTCGTGCATTATTACCTAGGTGTTGAAGTTTGGCAATGGTCTTTTGGTATATTCATCTCTCAGTCCCAATATGTCAAGGCTCTGTTTAACAAATTCCGTATGCAAGATTGCAAGCTTGCATCTACACCCATGGATAAAGGCCTCAAGTTATCAGCCAAGACTGATTCTCCTCTCATTGATGTTACTACATACAAGCAACTAGTAGGCAGCCTCATCTACCTCTCTACTACTAGGTTTGATATCAGCTTCGTAGTTATCTATATAACAAGCTTTATGACAGCTCCCAAGGCTGATCATTCGATGGCAACAAAGCATGTCCTTCGTTATGTGAAGGGCACTTCAGATTATGGACTTCTTTACTCTCAAAGTTCTACTCCTAGACTCAATGGGTTCACAGATTCAGATTGGGCAAGCTTTGTTGACAATAAAAAGTCAACTTCTGGATACGTGTTCAGTCTGGGATCTGGTGCGGTCACATGGACCAGTAAGAAGCAGTAGACAATTTCTCTCCTTTGTAGAGGTCGAATATAGAGGGATCATTAAGGTAGGATGTGAAGTTGTTTGGCTTCGTTGGATGCTTGGGGATGTGCAAATGTCACCAGCAGGACCGACTACTATGTTTGTTGATAACGAAGGCGTTATCAAGTTAGCATGAAATCCTATCTTCCATGAACAAACCAAGCATGTGGATGTTCATTATTACTACATATGACCACTGGTTTAAGACGGGACAAGAGACTTGCACGATGTTCCTACTTGTAATGTCCTCTCTTCCAAATTAAATTTGAATGCTGTAACCTACAACCATTTGTCAGTATAATATAGAAAAATTGTATGTGAAACACATTAAAAATATTTGATCGTAAATATTAATCTAAATACTACTCATACTACCCTTCCTAATCCTTCAGAAGATATCCTTCTCAAACAACCTAACCCTCTAGTGAGAATTGTATCTTGATTAGGTAATTATCATAAAAAGAAAGTCTTCCTTAGGCCTCTTTGGGATCTTCGGTAACACTACTTGGTAGAGATCCCACCTCTAACCAAGTCTCTTATCTCTGACATATGCATATATTTGACCACTACAATTTATATTGTCTCTAAGAGATTCTGTACAAATCTCTATTTGGGTTCCAGTTCAGAATCCCCACATTCAATCAAGAAAGTCCTCTAATCTTTGAGTTCTCTTAAAAGAAACTCGAAATTCTAATGAATGCCCTCTACCAAGTTCTTACTTTATCTCTATGAGAACTATAAAGTTCTAATCTCAATCCTTGATCTTGATTGAACATGCATTTGGTTCCCTTTAGTTTTTCATTTTATAATCCTTCATAGAATATATATTACTTCAACTCCCAACATTCAATATATATTAGTTTCGTTTCTTTACTTTCTCTATTCTGATGTAGTTCAACTCTCTTAGGCATAATTGCTTTTTAATCCTCCCATATTTTATTTATCATCTGTGTCCTTTTCAAAGAGTTGCAAACCTTCATAATCACAATCATTTTGAAAAGTCACAACCCTTTATAATCATGATCCTTTGGAAAAGTCACAACACTTCATAATCAAAAGTTCTTTGAAAAGTCACAACACTTCATAATCACGCTACTACCAAAAAGTTACAACACTTTATAATCACAATACTATCAAAAAGTCACAACCTTTCATAATCAGAACCCTTTTGAAAAGTCACAACTCTTCATAGTTAAAATATTTTTGAAGAGTCACAACCATTCATAATTACAACCCTTTAAGAGTCACATCCTTTCATCATTGAAAATAATTGAAAAAAAAGTCACTTGTTTTCTTCTCATTCCTCTTCTAATAATCCTTCTTTTACTCTTCTCTTCTTCTCCTCTTCCTTTCTCTTTAAAATGAACTCTCCTCTTATACCTGTTACTAAAATTTTACACATGTTGAAAATTTTACTTCGAGTAACATCACAGAAAGAATTGCAGAAGAAAACATTCATTTTCTATTTATTCACATTTCATCATTTTGCAATCATATATGAAATCATGAACAAAAGAGATATAATGTCCTTGTAATATTCATTTCTTGTATATACAACTGATATGTACAATCTTCAGTTTTACATAGAATGGAATGAATATAAAAATGCTGGAATGAGAAATCTCACACAAACCGTGAGTCTATTACGACTTTTATATATATTAAGAACAAGAAAAATACAACATATGAGAGAAGAGTCAGGGGTAACCAATCATTGCCTTTCAGACTTTGACTGGGTAAGTATTCTCTATTGCTGCTTTTGGTCCAGCCCTTGATCTGGTAAGCTCCTGTTTTTTTTTCTCCTGCAAAAGAAAGAAGTGGAGTTAGATCTTTATGATCTAAGCAATGACTAGTTATCTACAACTACGTACTTGCACATGTTATATTTCTCTTATTCTGAATACATACAAAAAATAGAAACAGTTTCTTAGTGCTCAGATGCAAATCACAGAAAGGTAATTTGTGAGTGTCATGAGCTCGTGCTCGAACTTTATAAAAAAAGCCATTTCAAATATTTTGTTGAGAGAAAAAAGAGTATTGTACTGTATAAAGCAATAAGAAGTATGAAAGAAATAAAAGCTGAAGAGTCATGTGCAAGTCAATTTCGTAAAAGAAAGCAAGCAGGTAGTGCTGTTATGACATTTAAATTGAAGATCATTCAAGAAATTATGGAATCACTGTCATCTATTTTGCAAGAAGCTGTCATCCTCTTTTTAAAAAAAACAGAGCACTGAGGAAAAGGATAGCATACAAAGATTTGAAGCTAAAAGCTCGTCTATGGATGGTGTAAACAAACTTTGGGCGAGTTTTGAAGGAAAACTGTCTCCAGAAGAAGTTACATCCAACCTACATATAATGCTTATAAACAGCAAGCTTCTGAGAGCTAAAGACAAAAATACCAAAAGATACATTAGGAAAGAGTTTCGAAGACTTGGGAAGGAGGAACAAGGTTAGTACTTAATGATAAGACAGCAGAAATTAGTATTTCACATAAGAAAAGAAAAGAGTCACATTGAAATCACATTCCCATGGAGCTCCAACAGTGTTTATCACAGAGTCGTCTAACAAGGCGGAAAATGGAAACTTTGATGCTGGAATTGCAGCAGGGTATGGAGGAACAAGTGGAGAGTTTATTGAGGATTTAATTACAGGAACGTATATAGGTTATGAGTGAAAATTGGAAATCATTACAACATGGTGAGCTTCAATTCTCGTTACAGCCTTTCTACTTCAGTGATGCGATATTGACAGATGCAATGAATGTGCTCTTCCTACTCTCGTTAATCAACATAAGGAAAATGAAATCAGCATAGTCTCTTGGCAAAACTCCAAACAACAAAACGTATGAGGTGAAAAATGGCAATAACTATGCAAAGTTTTGCTGCTGAAATCTTCCATAATGTGCATGAAGAAATAAAGGCAATTGCAGCTAGAAGTCATGGACTTATAATTCACACACAACAACTTGAGGTTGAGGTCCCAAAGAAATGGCGACAGGAAAGTTGAAATAATCAACACAAACCCTTTCGTACCAGCAAATAAATCAACAGGAACAACATAATGAAACCAACAAAACATCTTCTTTGAAATATGGATTATTGCCATAAAAGATCAACAAAACCCTTTATACATCAATGGAAAACCGATAAAGCCCTATAGCTGTAAGTTGTGCTAGTAGAAAAGCCAACAAAGCAAAACACAGAAACAGAAAACAAAATATTTCAAATGCTCGTGCTAGAGAAAACGAAAATCGAAGCTTAAATTCATATTCATGGCAGCTTTAGACGAGCAGACTCAACAAAGCAACATAGAAGCCCAAGAACAACACGATATTTTAAACAACAACCAAAAAATGCTTCAAATTACTTTTCATAGTGGCGTCTTCAAAGTTCTGTTACTTTCCACTCTTCAAAGACCAGCAGATTCGATAATGATGGCCATGAAAATCAGAAACCCTCGTTCTCCCTTCATCGAAATTTCCATATTTTCTTCACAATGCCAAATGCGAAAATGAAAAGGGTTTAGGGTATTCAAATGTGCCCTATTTCATTTTGCATAAATTTTGATGTCCGCGGGCTCATAGATGGGGATTTAATTTTTATTTTCAAACTTTGTATTTGTTTTAAGTGAAGGGGGGGTTTTGTTTATGAAATACCTTAGGATATGAGTATTTAACTTGTTTATTTTCTTTTGCATTAGTTCTAATATTGTAAAGGAAAAATATTTTAATGATAATCGTTATAAATCATTAAATATTTTTCCTATTTTAAATGCAAAAGAAGGGTAAGTGAGTTGACTCCATGATTTATGGTCTTTAAAAGAGTCTGTTGGAAACATTAGGAGCCTTTTTAGGGGGAACTTTGGAGGTCGAATTGACTTCACCTTGGCAGTTAAATAACCTTTATTGATTGGTAGAGCGTTTTTAGGGCCATTTTGAGTGAGTCATGGGGTTCATTATGAGGTAGTGGGACTTTCTCAGGGATAGGACTTAATTTCATGAGTCTTTAAGTTCTCTTTTTTATGCTATCTTTCTGGATTCGACCCAAAAGTTGAGCATGGTATTTAGTGAAGTTTGTAACTCATTTTGGGGGAGTTCTGATTATGCAAAGAAGCTTATGTGACTACCTTTTGAGTCCTTAACTTTTTTTTGCAGAATTTGTAATTCATTTTGGAGGCTTAATACAGGTGACAACAGTTGTGATTATGCTATTTGTGTCAATGTCTGAACCTTTTTTCTTTTTGCAATTCTGTGTGTAATGTTAGAATGATTTGATAAAGTAATTTTGTGAACTGTTCTTGTTCCTTATTCTTTTGTCTCATTCCACCACCTATTTGTAGAGGAGTAAGTTTATTTGCAGGTTGTAATCTGTGTTTTTAAAAGGTGAAATTGGTAAGAGAGAGGCATCTATATTCCTCATTTTGCTAATTAATTCCTCAAACCTTATTATAAATTACTTATGCAAGTCTTTACAGAAAGATGTGTTTTTGTTTGTACTTCAAATAGCTGAATAATCCTTCTCTGTCAGATGTGTTTAAACTTTCATATCTCTTTTGGTGTATCACCCATTTGTTAGTTTAACTGTAGGTTTTAGTTTTATTTCCAATAAGCCCTCTCCCTTTTCCCTGCAAGTTTAGATTAAGTTCATGGAGATTTCACTGAATATTTAATAGGAGCCAGCCTAGAACCCGGAGTTTTCACTTCAATCGCTTGTCCCGCCAAGAAGTGATTCCCATTTTATGCCAAAGTTACTGAACTTTTTCAGTTCAGTAATGGGTGCAAATTCTGGTACTTAACAATACCTCAATCTTAAAGAGTCGCATCTTTTTATTACATCTCTTCACTTTTTATTAGATTTAGTTAATTTATATTATATTATTTATTTATTTATCTATCTTATATTAAATCTTATTTAGAAAGATAACATACTTTCTACAATATTCTCTTGTATTTAATTTAATTTATTTATTCATTGTGAATTAATTATTATTTAATTATTTTAAATATTATACTAAATATTATTTTATTGATAATATATTATATGTAATTTTTATTTCTTATTTCTATACTTGAATATGATTTTATTATCATTATTTATTTAATTATTATTAAAATTGTATCTTAAAATGGGGACATGACACTACCACAGATCAGATTGGAGACATTATCACCGAGCCTTTTGGTATTGATTAGTTTGTCAAATTCGGAGGACAACTTGGTGTTGTGGATAGATTAGCAATTAAGGGAGAGTATTATGATAATAGATAAACGTCTATTATTAGTTAATGGTAATCTATTTGTAATCTATTGTAAATATTAGAATGTTTCTAATATTTAGTTAGTTGTAATTATTTGTTAGCTTTTTTCTATTAGCTAGAATAGATTATTTGTATTCTTTATGATTGTTTCCTAAGGAAACATCGTTTTATTTTTTTGTTTATTGTTACATCCCAATTTTTGACCTAAATTGAAATATAGCCGTTGAGGTTCACATGAAATCAGTTGGCAGTTTAATTTGTTATAATCTGGCAAAATGGTAAGATAGTTAGTCGTTATGATTTCAAGTGAAGATAACGATCGTTAATTCCGAATTCATGGAATTGAGATGAAGGTTAACCGTTATGAATTTATAATTTAATTACAGAAAATTTTCTTGCAGGAAACACGCCGAAGGGGTGGCAGCATTGTAAGAAAAGAATTAGGTAGAAGCATCACCATTACTGGGAAAATGGGTTGAGGACCTGGCGACTTGAAACAAGATTCATTTGTGGGACTTGCATGAGCTATTTAAATAAATAAATTTAGAAAATATTTGGGTTAAAATATAAAACGTACCGCAAAGGATTTAATATGATCTTTCACTTTATTATTATAATAGATATATCTATATACGTACATATAGATATAAAAAATAAATGAGATGGCACCATTATATTATAATAATTTAATAAGTGATGTCACCTCATTAATATTTACATGTACATATATAAATATAAGATTATAATAATAACATTCGAATTATTATAATATTCGAATTATAATCTTCCAACTCTATTCTTTCCAATTTAATATTCTTTGCTTTTAAACAATAACACTCTGCAAGATAAGTCAATTTAATATTTGGCAATTCGAATGGTTTTATAATCTTTCCAACTTCTTTTCCAACCTTTTATTTTCTTTTCCCTCTCTTTTTCTAATTGATTTAATACTTAAAATTCGAATGAGCATATAATAATAAAATAAAAGATTAAAACTCTTCATTTCCTCATTTCTTTTCGGCTTTATTTCCTTTCATAATCGAAATTCTTATTGCATCTGAATAGTCATCTTGAAAACGGATGGAAATTGAGGAGCCTCGACAAAGTTATTAATGAGCCATGATCGAATTAGGCGGAGATACTCCTTACATTTCCTGTTCTCACCAAAACCCATATGTCTGCATTGAACTCTCACCCGTTTACCTTCTTTCCTCTCACTTGAATCCCTGCTATTCTTCCAACATACTGATCCCTGCTGATTTTCCATTATATTAATCCTTGATGTTATTCCAAGATATCATTGTTGACGATTAGAAGTCCGGATTTTAGTCTCAAATTTGCGGGAGGACAAGAGGCCGACTTAAGCAATGGAAACAATCAAGTCTCAAGTCACAAATTCTGATAATGTTTTCTTGTTTTTGTATTCCATGATAAACCGACTGGAATGAATATTCTAATTGCAAGCGTGATTACCATAGAAGCAATGTAAAATGTAAATCGATCTTGCTAAACTCAATGTCTAACTCAGCCGATACATAAAAAGATTAGATAGAGAATAATTTGCATATGATTTTCAAATATTTTCTTTCTCTTTCTGATTCGATATCCAACCATAGTTGACTAAGCCTGTTAAGAAGAGATCAATCTATAGTACTAGCTGTTTATAATCTGAGGTGTATATGAAATCAGTCACCAAGTTTTTCTGAGCTTACATCATTTATGAAATCCTTTGGAAGATGTAATAAGCTTGATTGAATACATGAAACCATATCATTACACATGTTTTAATAAAATATCCATGCATATTCAAAACATTTTGACACCGAGCAATTCACCTGGCTAAGAAACCATAGAAATGGTGAAGAGGTGTAAAACTAAAATCAGAATCATGCAGACACCAAGGATTTCACCCGGCAGAGAAGCCAATAAATGGTGAGGAGGTGGAAATAAATTTGCAGATACAATAATGAAATTAGATTGGAATAATAATTGATTAATAGCTCATGCATGATTCCGTATAATGTAATCTCCTGCTGTCAAGTGGAGGGGTATGGCTAGATACTAGGTTGCTCAGCTGATGACAAGATGGTCACTGTTTATTCCGGGTAGGGAGGGCCTTTCTCGGTAGAGATCGTGTGGGGATAAAGTTGTGGTCTGTGGTTGGGTGTTTAAGCCACTGACAATGTTTCACCTTTTTCCAAGTTGTCGGATGAACAACAGACAAAGATAAGCTATACATTCAATTGTTTGTCGGAAACAGGTATTATCACTTTTATGGTGTATATGCAAGAAGGTAGGATTAACTGAGTTATTTCATTGTTACAGATATTTTACACCTAGATGCGAGAGATAGATTTATGGATTGTTTTTCATTTATATGAATATCGAATATGAGCATATTTTTTAATCTTGAGTTATCACCACAGTTAAGTAAACGGAAGAAAAGGAATTGAAAGACCTAAGTGATTCAGTAGTAACTGGAACCCTGACTGATACAGGGGTATCGGAAGCCCTAATATAATCAGTGGTATCAGAAGCCCTAATTGAATCAATGGTATTGGAAGCCTAAATTGAATCAGTGGTATTGGAAGCCCTAAGTGAAACAATGGTAACAAAAGCCCTAAATGATCCAATGGTAATTGATGCCCTATGTAAAGTGCCTTGACAATTTTTGAAGTTTTATCCCTGTTTTTCTGCCTTAGGAATTTTGTCAAACACTTCCCTTGTAGCCTCAGTTTGCTGATGTTTGTTGTTTTGCTATGATTTTTGAATGCCTGTGATATTGATGAATACAAATGATTGCAAGATAACTAATTGGAAATCAAAGTGATATGCAACTTCTTATTATTATTTTCCAAATGCAAGTACATGAAATTCTGATGTAAAATGCACACCTACAGCCAAGAGGTATTTTCACAAACACTTGGTATGCATCCTATGACTATGCAATGAGACATTTTTACAAACATTCGGCATACAAATTGAATAGCTGAATTAAGTTGATTTCCCTTCAATACTTCAATGTTCACAATGACTGAATACTTTGGTAACAAAAAGACATATATTACTTGTCAAATGTATCCATCTACAATTGCCAAATGTAAATACCAAAAGAACTTGGAATAAGTAGCTGAGATGACATGCTTTTTGGCTTTGCTTTTTTCGGATTTTCTTTTTCGGATTGTTTTTTCGGATTTGCTTTTTCGGATCTGCTTTTTGGCTCTGCTTTTTCGGATTGCTTTTTTGGACTGCTTTTTCGGCTCTTCTTTTTCGCTTTTCTTTTTTGGATCCACTGCGAAAACTGAAACCTTTCTCCTTACCAACTGATGTCAAAAATTAGATGCACAGGTTGAACAAAAATCACTGAATATTATCTCCCAATTAATCACAAATGAATTGGCTGAATACCAATTCCTCCACTCCCAACTAGAGTTGATATCTCACAACCGAAATTGGCACCTTAGAGTCTTCAAACCCTCAGGCAAGTATGCAAGCACTAAGGCTCTCAGCACAATAGATGAATATGCAACTCAAGATGTGTAAAATGACCCCCCAAAGGCTCCTTATAAAGATTTCACAAGCAACTCCAAGAAGCTTCTAGAGGAATCCAACGCTTTATTCTTTTAAGTGACTTTTTGATATTTTATTATGTTAGTCACTTTAATATTAAATCAATTAAATATAAAGTTACTTTTTAATATTTCATTGTTTAGTAACCTTATAAATAATTAATTTAATATATCTTTTCCCCCTTATTTCTTCCGTTTTAGCCTCCGGGGAAAATAAAGGCCAAAATAAAATAAGTAGCTGCTGGTGCCTGTCAAAAAGCAATTGCAAACTCGAGTGCTGTAAAATCTGCTCATTTCCCCATGTGGCGTCCTCTGCAGGTAGACCCTTCCATCTCACCAAGTACTCCTTAATCACTCTATTCCGCAATTTCCTCTTTCTGACATCAATGATCTCTTCAGGCACCACGACCAAATGTCCCTCCTCATCAAGTGGTGGAAGATCCGTGGAAGAGATAACCTGCTGACTTAATGCCTTCTTGAGGCATGAAACATGAAATACATTATGAATCTTGCTGCTCGCAGGCAACTCTAACTCATATGCTACCTCCCCAATCCTCTTGGTAACCTTGTATGGACCGTAGAACCTTGGTCTTAGTTTCTTTGCTCCACTCTTTTTAAGATAGGACTGTCAATAGGGCTGCAATCGTAGATATACCATATCACCAATCTCAAATCTGCGCTCAACCCTGTGTTTATCTGCATAAGTCTTTTGCTAATGCTGTGCCATTCCTAGATTATCCTTGAGTGCCTTTAATATATCTTGGCTTTCCTGAATCCAATCTTTTGCTTTAGGTGCCCTACTCTCACCAAAAGCCATCTCCACGAATGAAGGTGCATCATACCCGTACAAGGCTCTGAAAGGACTCATTCCAATGGACATATGGTGTGTGGTATTGTAACAATACTCTCCTAAATGCAACCACCTAATCCAAGCCTGCTGTTGTCCTGCCACATAATTACCCAAGTACCCCTCAACCCACTTATTAACAATTACTGTTTGCCCATCAACCCACTTAGTACCTGTCAGTCTAAACAGCTCCTGCCAAAAAGCACTCATAAACTTGCTATCCCTATCGCTGACTATGTTCTTAGGTAGCCCATGCAATCTAAAGATCTCCCTGAAAAATAGCTCAGCCACCTGTGAAGCCCTGTACTCTATCAGAATAGCAAAGAAATGTGCGTATTTTGTGAGCCGGTCTACCACAACAAAGATGCTGTCTCTCCCCTGTACCTTGGGTAGGCTTGTGATGAAGTCCATAAAATGCTCTCCCATTTCCGCTCAGGAATGGGCAAAGGCTGAAGTAACCCAGATGGATGTGTATGCTCGAACTTATTCTGCTGGTAAGTCACGCACTCCTTCACATGCTTCAACACATCATCCTTGAGGCCTTTCCATGAAAACCTCTCTCTAATCTGTCTATAAGTTTTGAAGTAGCCCCGATGGCCTGCTAGGGGTGTATCATGGCAAGATTTTAGTATTTTCTCCTTCAATTTTGATTCTGGTACCAGGTAGATCCTATCCTTGTAGTAAATCACATCATCAACTATCTTGTACCTGTCATCCTGAATCAATCCATCCATCAACTCACAAGCAATTGTATTCTTGGAGTACTCCACCAGTAAGATGGATTTCCAATTTGCCGAAATCTCAGAGAGTGAGCAAGCTGAAGGCCTCCTGGAGAGGGCATTTGCAACAATGTTCTTCTTCCCCTTAACATACTCTATGTCGAAATCATATGCCTGTATTCTACTAACCCACTTTTGCTATCTCTCGTTCAAGTCCTTCTGCTCTAAGAAGTATCTGAGATTGCTATGCTCTGTCCTCACCACAAATTTTCTTCTAACTAGATACTATCTGAACTTCGCCAAGACATGCATAATGGCGAGCATCTCCTTATCATAGATGGAGTATAGTCTCTTAGCTCCCCTCAACTTACGGATCTCAAAGGCAATAGGGTGTCGATTCTACATCAATACTGCACCAATACCTTCCCCTAAAGCATCACACTTTAGAATGAAAGGCCGCGTGAAATCAACAAGTGCCAACACTGGACAATTGCTCATCACCTCCTTGAGCTTATCAAAAGCTCGCTGCGCCTCTACTGTCCAACAAAATGCACCCTTTTTGGTCAAATTTGTCAAAGGTGCCCCCAACTGTGAGAACCCCTTAACAAAACGCCTGTAGTAACTGCACAGTCTGAAGAAGCCCCGTAGCTCTGTAAGTGACCGTGGTGTGGGCCAATCTAGAATAGCCTGTATTTTCTCTTGGTGCACTTGGACACCCTTAGCGCTGATCACATGTCCCAAATAAAGAATCTCTTTAAGGCCAAACTCACATTTCGAAGCTTTAGCGTACAAAGATTGCTCCTCCCTGATGGTAAGGATCTCATCAAGCTACTGCAAGTTTTCTTCCCAAGTTTTACTGTATATGAGCAAATCATCAAAGAATACCAAGAGGAACTTACGCAATTGTTTGTTGAAGATATGATTCATACAAGATTGGAATATGGCAGGTGCGTTAATTAATCCAAATGGCATCACCAAGAACTCATAGTGCCCATAGTGGCATCGGAAAGCAGTCTTGTGCACATCTTATTCCCTCACTCTAATCTGATGGTAACCCGATTGAAGATCAATCTTTGAAAAATATACTGCCCCATGTAACTCATCCAATAACTCATCGATCCTGGGTATCGGGTACCTGTTCTTGATTGTTTTCTTATTGAGGGCTCGGTAATCTATACACATTCTCATGGTCCCATCTTTCTTCTTCACCAGAACCACTGAAGAAGTGAAAGGGCAAGAGCTAACACGAATGTGTCCCATATCAAGCAATTCCTTGATTGCTTTCTCGATCTCATCCTTAAATTTCTTAGGATGGCGATAAGGGGTAGTAATCATTGGCTTGGCCCCTTCTTCTATCTCAATAGTATGCTCGAAGCCTCTGTCCGGTGGCCTCCCTGGGGGTATCTCACCAAAAGCCTTGTCATGTTTGCCCAATAGCTCCTTGATGTCAATGTGGACTGGCTGTCCTGAATCTGTAGATTCCTTAGGAGTGATCACACACTCTGCTGCCCAAACTATGTCATCATGCCTGAAAATACTCTCCATACGTCTAGCTGAAACAATCTTAGGTGCTTTAGATGCCATACCTCTAAGCACCACTCTACGCCCATCAGCATCTCTGAACTTGAGTTCCATGGTTTGGAAGTTCTGTGAGTACTTCCCTAATGACTGCAACCATTGGACCCCAAGTATGGCATGGATATCACCCAAGTCAACCACATAGAAATCATCTGTAACTGTGTGGTTGCCCATCATAATAGACAACTGTGGAATCCACTGAGTACAAGCTATCTTACGCCCATCAGCCACCATCACACTGAATCCCTCAAAATCCTTTAGAGGAATTTGTCGCTTGTTCACCAATGATGCATCAATGAAGTTATGAGTAGCTCCACTGTCAATCAATATTGCTATCTGATGACCTTATAGGACCCCACGAACTTTGAAAGAGTTGAACTTAGGAGCACTAGAGATAGAAGCAATGATCTCATCATGATTTTCCCCATCTGAACCGTTATTGTCTTCCCTTTGAGGTTCCTCTTCCTCAGAACTGCTCTCATCATCTGATATCACCTCAATTAAGTGAGCCTTGCCTTTCCCTAGGCAACGGTGTCCACTAGACCATTTCTCCTTGCAATGATAGCAAATCCCCTTAAGCCGACACTCCTGTCTATAGGCTTCATCAAAGTTTTCCTTATTACTTTTTTTCTGGAATGGCTTCTTCCCCTTATCCTTATGGGATGTGAAAGGCTTGCTAGGAGCCCTAATGCTAGATGTAGAATATTCCATGTCTCTAGTCTTCATGATAGCATCCTGGAGAGAATCTGGTTTGAAGGCCTTAACCCAACCACGAAGAGCCCTTGTCAATCCCTCAATGAAGAGCATAACCAACCACTGTTCTGAAATATCTATCACCATAACTGCCAACCGTTGGAACTCTGTGATGTAAGCATGCACTAAATTAGTTTGTCTGAGTTGTGCTAACTCCCTCAAGTGGAGTTCAATATCCTTACGATCAAACTTGTCAATGAGCTTCTGGGTGAATTCCAAATATGAAGTAATGTTGGCATGCCCCAAGGTGACAAGTCCATGGTACCACCATTCATGTGCTTCACCTTCCAAATGGAGAGTGGCGTACTGGATAGCCTTTGTTTCCATCATAGGATTGAGCTGCAAATATGTGTCGAGTTTTTGAACCCAAGCTCTAGCTATACCTTTGTTACTTCCATCAAATGATGGTAAGGTTAGTTTTCCCACCTTACGCTGCAAGTCTTGATTTTGCATTCGCTGTTGATTGTTTCTTAGTCTATTTCTCAATTTAAGACCACAAAAGTCTACTAGTGACATGGCAGCCTTGAAATCATCACCTAGAGAGTTGTACTCCCTCAAATAATCACCATATCCCTCTTCTCTTACTTGTTGGTCGTGATTTGCAGCACCTTGTTCTCTCAAAAAGGTAGGCATAAGAGGCCTAGGAGTAGCTCTACTTGCTGTTCTAGCACTTCTTTGAGTTGTGTCATTGTTTTCTTGACTCCCATTGTGTCCATTTTGCCCATTAGTCCTGTTATGGTTCCTACCATTTCCATTGTTTCCATTATCTACCAGCTGTCCAAGGATAAATGACAGTTCTTCTCTTCCTCTTGTCATTTCATCTCTCAACTCTTGTTGCCCTCTTGCAAGAGCATTAAGCATTTGCTGGGTACTGCTTTCTTCCATGAGTTCTAAAGGACTTAAGCCCTTTCTTGCCCTATTATAGAATTTATTCAAAGGATTTATGAATGAAACATTTGGAAACTCTTCACTCATAACTTGTATAGGATGGCAGGAACTTTAGCTCTGATACCATTGTAAAATGCCTTGACAGTTTTTGAAGTCTTATCCCTGTTTTTCTGCCTTAGGAATTTTGTCAAACACTTCCCTTGCAGCCTCAGTTTGCTGATGTTTGTTGTTTTGCTATGATTTTTGAATGCCAATGATATTGATGAATACAAATGATTGCAAAATAACTAACTGGAAATCAAAGTGATATGCAACTTCTTTTTATTATTTTCCAAATGCAAGTACATGAAATTCTGATGTAAAATGCACACCTACAGCCAAGAGGTATTTTCACAAACACTTGGTATGCATCCTATGACTATGCAATGAGACGTTTTTACAAACATTTGGCATACAAACTGAACAGCTGAATTAAGTTGATTTCCCTTCAATACTTCAATGTTCACAATAACTGAATACTTTGGTAACAAAAAGACATATATTACTTGTCAAATGTATCCATCTACAATTGCCAAATGTAAATACCAAAAGAACCTGGAATAAGTAGCTAAGATGACATGCTTTTTGGGTTTGCTTTTTATGGATTTGCTTTTCGGACTGCTTTTTTGGATCTGCTTTTTCGGACTGCTTTTTCGGCTCTACTTTTTCAGATTGCTTTTTCGGATCTTCTTTTTCGGACTGCTTTTTCGCTTTGCTTTTTCGGATCCGCTGCGAAAACTAAAACCTTTCTCCTTACCAACTGATGTCAAAAATTAGATGTACGGGTTGAACAAAAATCACTGAATATTATCTCCCAATTAATCATTAATGAATTGGCTGAATACCAATTCCTCCACTCCCAACTAGAGTTGATATCTCACAACCGAAATTGGCATCTTAGAGTCTTCAAACCCTCAGGCAAGTATGCAAGCACTAAGGCTCTCAGCACAATAGATGAATATGCAACTCAAGATGTGTAAAATTATCCCCCAAAGGCTCTTTATAAAGATTTCACAAGCAACTCCAAGAAGCTTCTAGAGGAATCCAACACTTTATTCTTTTAAGTGACTTTTTGATATTTTATTATGTTAGTCACTTTAATATTAAATCAATTAAATATAAAATTACTTTTTAATATTGCATTGTTTAGTAACCTTATAAGTAATTAATTTAATATATCTTTTCCCCCTTATTTCTTCCTTTTTAGCCTCCGGGGAAAATAAATGCCAAAATAAAATAAGTAGCTGGCACCTGTCAAAAAGGGGACATTACACCCTAATTGATACAGTGGTTTGTGATGCCCTAATTTTATATAGATGTTTTTTTTAATAGTAATTGTCATTTAAATTCAATATAGCGATATTGGATAGTAGTTGTTATTTGATATCGTTATAGTGGTATATGTGGACTAATCTGAGTGGTTGCAGAAGCATCCTTACAATTATTTGTTGGTTTGAATTCCAAGGTATGTGGATTTTAAGTTCTATAGTAAATTCATTGATAATGTTATGAGCTCCTAGTTAAGAAATTTTGTTTAATTGTTTTTTAATAGTAAATCTCTTTCACATAAACATGATTGTTATAACTGTATTCCTATGAAATTGAAGTAATAATTGAATTTCTCAAGTATGTTAGTTGTTATTTAGACTCGGGAAAATGGGATGTTACATTAGCAGTCTTCTAGAGAAATGTCATCTAGATCCTGATGGAAATAATATTGAATACAAACAGCACTACGAAGAGAATATAAGTGATAGAGGGTCAAACACGTGCTCTCTTTGCAACAACACCTGCTGATACTACTATTCAGCTGGGTCATGGTTATCAAAAATCTTAGAATATACTCCTTTTTTGTCTATGTCGAGCTTTTTGAATCCAATGCTGTTTTGGATGCTCATGTAAAAAACAATATGTGCAATTCCTTTTAGGTTAAGTCCCTAGATGGTTAAGGCACCTCCTTCCATTTTTTTATCTTGATGAGGGTTGGTTTATGTTCATGATGAAAGTTTTGTATGTTGTTGATTACACTTTTTCAATATAAAAATTATGCATGCATTGGCTAAATTCGGCAATATTTAGTCGGTGGTAGATTTGTAGTTAGAACTAATCATAACAATTTGAAATATTTTTTGAGCCAAAAAGATTTGAATGCCAGGCAATAGAAGTGGATTAGTAAAATCCAAGCTTATGATTTTGAAATTGAATATGTTAAAGGTAAGGGCAATGTGGGTGCTGATGTATTATCCAGAAAAGCTGAAATAAATGTTATTTCCATAGTAACAACTGATTGGAAATCTCTTGTATCAGTAGAATATTCTAAAAATACATTTGCAGGTGACATTTTGAATGGGAATATTCAGGATGAAATATACAAGGTTATAAATGAGATCAGTTATTATAAAGATATAATTTTCCTTATACTAGGATTTAAATTGAAATTGAAGATTATGTAGGCACTTCATGATTTACCTTTGGCAGGACATCACGGTTATTTCAAGACTTACAAGCAAATCTGTGAATAGTTCACATGGAAAGGGCTCAAAATTAATGTCTTACAATATTTAAAGGAATGTATCACATGCCAACAAAATAAAGCCAAGCATTCCTATCCGATGAGATTGCTTCAGCCTTTACCCATTCCATCACAGAAATGGGAAAGTATATCTATGGATTTTATTGCTGGATTAGCTCATGTGCAAGGTAAAGATTGTATTTTTGTTGTAGTTGATAGACTGATTAAATTTGCATATTTCTTTGCAATCACCACAAAATTCACAGCCATTCAAGTTGCTGAATTTATTTTCAAGGAAGTATTCCGCTTAAATGGTTTGCCACAAAATATTATCAGTGACAAGGATAGCAAATTTTTGAGTATATTCTAGGAAGAATTATTCATATTAACAAGTACAACTTTGAACCACAACACCAATTACCATCCACAAATAGATGGGCAGACAAAAATTGTGAACAAGTGGGTTGAAGGCTATCTTCGCAATTATGTAGTTGGGCATCAAAAGGCTTGGATCTGTCATGTCCCCATTTTGGCTGACATTGTTTAGCATGCCAGATCAGTCTATCACAGGCTCTCGTAGACTGGTGGTGATGTGGAGAGAGTCGACCAGCGACTATTTGGCAGTATTTTGTCCTTACAGTTGATTAGTGATTTGGGTCTACGTTTGTTTAAAAGTTACTTTATTCGGGCCCAGTTTTATAATTTGATTTTGAGATGCACTTTTTATTATAAAGTAATATTTTATAAAAGTGCACTTTATTTCATAAGAATATTTGGATGCTTCTAGAATGTTTAAGTGACTTCTAGAAGAAGCTACTGAAAAGTGAATAAATAGACCCTATGGGTCTTGCATTTGATCATCCAGTTTGTATTTCTCTCTTGACATTAGATTGTGATTCAGTCACATAATTTATTGTGGAGCCAAGTTGGTCTTCAGATAGTCTATTGGTATTTGGGAACGGAGTCTCCCTTAGATTTGCATAACTGAGGAAGTGGAATATCTTCTGAACGGTTGCACATTTGGAGGTGATACTACAGTCACTTCAGCTAGGGCATCATTGGGCCTAAAGCCATTTTCAACATTTCAGCTTTTTAGGAGGCATTTTTAGCAGGGCTGAAATTATAGGAAGCCATTTTTAGCAGGATTGAAATTAGAGGAGGCCGTTTTTAGCAGGTCCGAAATTATAGGAATCCATTTTTAGCAGATCCGAAATTTTAGGAGGCTTATTTCTGCAAACCCGAAATTATAGGAGGGCATTTTCTGAGGACTATTCATTTTCAGTCATGGATTGATGGCAGGACATCTTCTAGAGGAAGCTACTGAAAAGTGAATAAATAGACCTTATGAGTCTTGCATTTGATCATCGAGTTTGTATTTTCTCCTTTGACATCAGATTGTGATTCAATCACATAGTCTATTATGGAGCCAAGTGGTTTCAGATAGTCACTAAAGTCTTTGGGAACAGAGTCTTCCTTGGATTTGCATAACTGAGGGGGTGAGATATCCTCTGAAGGGTTGCACATTTGGAGGTGATACTACAGTCACTTCAGCTAGGGCATCATTGGGCCTAAGGCCATTTTCAGCATTTCAGCATTTCAGGAGGCATTTTTAGCAGGGCCGAAATTATAGAAGGCCGTTTTTAGCAAGGCCGAAATTATAGGAGGTCGTTTTTAGTAGGTCCAAAATTATAAAAAGCCATTTTTAGCAGATCCGAAATTTTAGGAGGCTTCTTTCAGCAGACTTGAAATTATAGGAGGGTTTTTTCTGAGGACTATTCATTTTCAGTCATGGAGTGATTGCAGGACATCTTTAGAAGGCTTAAATGTGGTGGAGGAAAGATTTATAGCTGCTGGTTCATTTTTTGTTACAAGTCTGATCCAATTTTTAGAATTCCAGGATAGGGCTTTGGAACCACATTTTTGCACATATCTTCCTCATTACTCAGCATATAATTCTGTGTATTTTTGCATCGGATTTCTATCATCGAGGAGATAAAGATAGGTGCATTTTGGAGTTCCAAAATGCCATGATTTATTTTTAAGGAATTTTTCAAAACTTCTAGACATTTTCAAAAATTTGCAATGAAGTACATTTTTAGATTTGGGGTGACTTTGGCTTGGGAGTTGGCATCTTCAGCATTGGTAAAAATTATTACAGCCATCTATAATCAGGTTGTTCACTTCTCATTTGGCATTTGGCATATTTTTTGAGAAATGTATGTTTTCAGCCGAGTACAAAATATAGCTTCAACACTTTGCTATTTTAAATTGTACTTGTCTTTGTTTTCCATTTGGCATTATTGGAATCAAAGGAAGGCTAGGATTTTGCAAGTGAAAGAGTATTGTAATTTTTAGATTATCTATATTGCCACCAACCTAGGGTTTGATGATCATATTATTGGCTGAAATATGTATGGCATTGTTGCAGATTGTTGATATATGAATGGCATATTGGTTTTGAGCAATTTCCTATGTTCAGCATTTACTTTCAGTAGTAGTCTTCAGTTGCATGCCAAGTGTTTGACAAAATTTCTCAGTTCAACATTAGAAGTTTTTAGTGGCCTATTGGTAGGGGTCATTACAGGATCCGATGGTTATATCTAGGGGAATATTGTTACAACACAACATATCATCTGTCTATTGGTATGACTCCATTAAAGGCTTTTTATGGATACGATGCTATATCTTTTGTTGATCTTGCTTTTGGGCATAGTAATGTACCCAGAGCCTAGAATTGGCTCTAGCAAAATCAGGATATTTTAAAGGCCCTCAAGGAAAATTTACAATTTGCCCAGAATCAACAAAAAATCTATGCAGACAAGAAATGTACAAAATGTAGTTTGATGAAGGTGAGTTGGTGTACCTTCGGCTACAACCATATAGACAATCTTCACTCAAACATAGTGGAGCTACAAAATTGAAACCCTATTTCTATGGACCCTATCAGATTGTCAGGAAAATTGGTGCAGTTGCTTATGAATTTTTTTTACCCGAGGGCAATCGAATTCATAATGTTTTCCACATCTCTAGCCTCAAGAAGGCTTTGGGCAAACATGTGATAGTGTTTGAAGAATTGCCACCTTTGGATTCAGAAGGAAAGTTGGAAACCATACCTGAGAAGGTTTTGGATGTTCGCGAAAGGCATTTGCATAATCGCACCATCAAAGAATATCTTATACAGTAGAAACATTTGCCAATGGATGATGCGACATGGGAAGGCGAACAGGTGCTCCAACACCCAAATCTATAGTTTCTTGTGGGCAAGCAACCTTTGTAATGTCCCTCCAAGACTTTATGAATAAAGATTAATAAAAGCATATATAGTATATTAATTATTTTATATTAGTTTTAAATTTTGAACTAATGTAAGTTAATTAATAGTATGAGTAATAAACATTAGTTATATTATAAACAAAGGACAATTCTGGTAGTTCCACAGGAACATTATCTGACTTCTCCAAATTAAATAGAGGCTTCGGACTTAGGAAAGAGGCATGATTGGACGCAATAGTCTGAAATACAGAAGTAAATATATTTGAAAGAAACCATTCCTATCGTCAGAGCACAGTCTTCTGACCTGATTGAATTATACTCGAATATATTGCTGTCCAAGCATTACATCTGTGCATAGAAGGAATACGATTCATCAATTGCAATAAGGTTGACAGATGACGGTGCTGGAAAATATTATTTTGAAGGAGTTTGATGATTGAAAGTTGGAAAAGGAATTGATCCTGGCTTCAGCGGACATAACAAATAGTATTTCATACAGTGACCTTAAGTCTTAAAAAATTGAAGGAATATTCCACGTGAGATAATTCGTGTCTTGTGCAACAAAGTTTGTCAGGAATCATAAGTCAATCCAAGTGCATGGAAGTGGAGCAAAAGAAGCAAATCATTTTTGCATTTAAATCATTGTGTGAACGGGTCTATATCCTGTCTTATATGGCAAGATGGAAGAGACGGGATTTGTATCCCTGTGAATAGTATTCACACAGATCGTAGGGCAATGAATGGTTCAAGAAGACACTGATTTCATCATGTTTGCATACAGGCTATAGAAATACAGTGGAGGGCTACACAGAATTAATCAAACTCAGAATACAAGGTGATTTGAACCAATTTCATTCCACAAAAGACTCTTGTTTAGTGGCAAGATACAGTTGGGATGAGTAATATCGATATCCCTATACAGGTGCAAAATCTCTCAAACTTTGTAATGGTTTAATGAAGAAATCAAATTTCCAATAGATTGAGGAATATTTCTGCATTTTGCATTCTCTGTATAGTTGCAAAAATTTGGAAAGAAATTGTCTGTCAATAAATTAGTTTGACATTGATAAATAAAGGATATATAACTAAATATTAGAAACATTCTAATATTTACAATAGATTACAAATAGATCACCATTAACTAATAATAGATGTTTATCTATTATTATAATACGGGTTGCGTTGTTTGACTTTGCGTTGATAAGGTTTGAGCATGTAGGTGGTTTTTGCCCATCATAATATTCAAAATTGTAAACGCATCCTCTATATGAGTTCGTAGGTGTAATTTCGTCACCTTAAAGAGCTCATTTCCGCTAGGGTTGGGGATGACATTTTAAAGCTCCTATGATGCAGAGATATTATTTTTCAAACCACTGGTTCCAAGTTTGCTTCAGGGAACACCTTGCCGGTTACTATTTCAAGTAGTAAAATACACCTTCAGCTGCAAGTAGGGTTATAACAATTTATTTTTGGTCTCAAATACTCTCACATAACATATTTCAACCATTAAATTTGGTTTCTCTAGCCAACCATTAACTTTTCCTTCATTTCGGGGCTATTTCATGTAGCAACTATGACAGGAAACCACTAATACAGAACATTTTTTAAAGATTTATTTATTTGACCCCTCAAACAATAATATAAATTTTTCTGACAATAAGGAAGTTTGTTCCTAACATAAGAATCTATCTTCTTACCAAAACTTAGGTCTGTAGATGATCATACAAAGTTGTGCTAAAATTTCTTCTAACCGCTTATTCTGGAAATCATTTTCTGAATGGGGTACTATTAGAAAAACATGCATAACTCACCCATTTTTCCATAAAAAAGACTCAAACCATATCATTTGAAGGCTAGCTTGACCCTCTAAACATCCATGGTTGTTTTAGACTGACGCAGGCAAGAGGAGGAATAACTAGGGCCAAAGGCTCACCCAGCTATTCAAACCACCCTACAAGAGTTAACACAGTGAAAAACACAACACAAACACAACACCAAGGAGAGGGAACAAGATATCTTTATTTAATTCATCAAGTAAACAACATACATGCCTAGCTGTAAGGCCTTTTGGGTTACGGCCAGATATAGAATACAACTTCCAGATCCACAATCCAGCTTCAAATTTGCATTTCCAAACTCATACCCTGCTCTTTTTAAACTCTCCCAAAATCTCTGCCTTTAATCTAAGCCTAAGCACTCTATTTATACTTGCCAAAACGGCTTACAAAACATTCTAGGACTTAGAGAAGCCACAAGTCAGCTCTTAGCAAATATAACTACCTATACCAAAATTAAATGCGAACAAAGTCGGCCCAAATAGGAACCAGACACAGACAACTTGGCACCCATTGGATGACTCGGCATCAACTAGAAATTGGCACTCGGCATCCACTAGAAACTGGCACTCGGCATCAACTGAAAACTGGCACTCGGCATCACGGCATCAACTAGAAATTGGCACTCGGCATCAACTAGAAATTGGTCACTCGGCATCAACTGGAAACTAGTCACTCGGCAGCAATTGGCAGAATGAACAAACGTACAGGATTACAAGGAAACCCAGGATGCTCCTGCATCAGACAACCGGGGTTGAAAGAAATGATTCTCCCGAATCATTGAGATGTCCCAGCCTAAGCTGAATCCAACTCAAATTGAGAAATCCATGAAGCATCTTCAATAGGTCTGTTCTTCCACTTCACCAAATATTCATAGTAATCTTTTCGTCTTGTACTCTTGCCAACTCTCTGATCCAATATCTGTTTAACAGTTAACTTCCTCAATCTGTTTCTTAGGATAATCATCTGGTATAACAACTTCATCCTCTGACTCATGATACTTATACAAATCAACAATATTAAATATAGGAGATATATTCATGTCATGAGGTAACTCAACTTCATAAACATTACCACTGTCAAACTTTTTCAAGAGCTTACAAGATCCAAATTTCTTCATCTTCAGTTTGCTATATGTTCCAACTGAGAATCTTCCTTTGTTCAGATGAACCATCACCTCATCACCAACTTGAAAATCATGGTGTCTTCTAGACTGATCAGCATTCTCCTTATACTTCTGATTACTTTGTTCCAGCCTCAACTTCACTTCCTTATGCAAAGATTCCATGAAATCAGCAAATTCTTCTCCTGCAACGCTTTTCTTTTCTTCACCAGCAACATCTCTCAAATCTGATATACCTCTAGGATGCATTCCAGTAACAATCTCAAAAGTTGTTTTCCCTGTACTCCTATTCACACAATTGTTATATGCAAATTCAGCTTGTGCCAATACCATCTCCCAATTACTCAGCTTATTCCCAACTAAACATCTCAGCAAATTACCCAAGTTTCTATTCACAACCTCTGTCTGTCCATCTGTTTATGGATGGAAATTAGAACTAAACTTCAATTCAGTACCCATCTTCTTCCATAAAGTCTTCCAAAAATAACCAACAAACTTACTGTCTCTATCTGAAATAATGCTTCTTGGTAATCCATGCAATCTCACAATCTCTTTAAAGAAAAGTTCAGCAACATGCTCAGCATCTGATGTCTTCTTACATGGTATGAAATGATCCATCTTAGAAAATCTGTCCACTACAACAAATATAGAATCATACCCCTTCACTGATTTAGGCAATCCAAGAACAAAATCCATACTAATGTCAGTCCAAGGTTTCTCAGGAACAGTAATAGGTGTATACAAACCAGTATTTTGACTCACTCCTTTTGCAACTTGACAAACTCCACAACTCTTTACAAATTTTTGAACATCTTTATACATTTGTGGCCAATAATACTTCTCTTTCAGCAAACTCAATGTCATATCAATTCCAAAGTGTCCAGCTAATCTACCACTATGCTTTTCCTTAATCAAATTCAACCTCATAGGACTTCTAGGAATACACAACTGAATACCTTTGAACAACATACCTTCTTGAATGAAATACTTATCATACTTATGTGATCTGTCAAATTTGGTGCTCTGCACTCTCTCCATGCCTCAGAAAAATCAGGATCAACATCATATAACTCTTTCATCTCATCAAAACAAAGAACTTCAACCTTCATTTCAGTCAACAAAGAACATCTTCTACTCAATGCATCAACAACTTTGTTAGTAACCCTACTCTTATGCTTGATCACAAATGTAAAACTCTGCAAATACTCAACCCACTTCATATGTCTTTGATTCAATTTATGTTGACTTCCCAAGTATTGTAAAGCTTTATGATCAGTTTACAACACAAACTCCTTAGGCATCAAATAATGTCTCCACTTCTTCAATGCTTGAACAATAGCATAAAACTCTTGATCATACACAGAGTATTTCCTTTTAGTATCATTCAACTTTTCACTGAAAAAAGCAACATACTTACCTTCTTGACTTAATACAACTCCTATTGCATTACTACTTGCATCACATTCAACTTGAAATACTTTGTTGAAATCAGGTAAAACCAATACAGGTAATTCAGCAACCTTTTGTTTCAAAGTCTCAAAACTCTTATCAGCTCCATGTGTCCACTTGAATTCCTTTTTATCTCCCCTCATTGTTTCAGTCATAGCATTACAAATAGCATTGGAATTCTTTATAAACTTTCTGTAAAAACTAGTCAAACCATGAAATGATCTTACCTCACTCACATTCTCAGGTGTAGGCCATTCCAAAATTGCTGTAAGTTAACCTTCTCAAGATCCATTTTCAAACCATCAACTGAAATCACAAATCCCAAATACACAATCTCCTCTTGCATAAAAGAACACTTTTTCAGATTAATCATCAACTTTTCCTCTTTCAACCTTTGCAATACTTGTTTAATATGCTCAAGATGTTCTTCCTTAGTCTTGCTGAATATCATAATATCATCCAAATAAACAATCACAAATTTACCCAAGAATCTTTTCAGAACTTCATTCATCAACCTCATGAAAGTACTAGGTGCATTAGTCAAACCAAAAGGCATAACCAACCATTCATACAAACCATCTTTTGTCTTGAAAGCAGTCTTCCATTCATCACCGTCTCTAATTTTGATTTGATGATAGCCACTCTTCAAATCAATCTTGGTAAAATACTTTGCTCCACTCAAACAATCCATTATGTCATCCATCCTCGGCATAGGAAACCTATATTTCACTGTTATCTTGTTAATGGCTCTGGAATTAGTACACATTCTCCATTCTCCATTCTTTTTAGGTGCTAATACAACAGGTACAACACATGGACTCAAGCTTTCTCTGATCAAACCTTTCTGCAACAACTCATGCACTTGTCTATTAAGTTCTTCATTCTCTGCAGGTGTCAATCTATATGGTGCTTTGTTTAGCAAACTAGCTTTAGGGATCAGATCCATACAATGACTTATACTTCTTATAGGAGGGAAACCATCAGAAATATCTTCAGCAATAATGCCTTTATACTAATTCAACAACTCTGCAATTTCTCCTGGCACTCGGTCAATACTACCATTTGTCACTCGGTCACCACTGACTAGCACTCGGTTAACACTATTTTCTTGCACTTGGTCTCAATTGACAAAACTTGGTTTTCTTGGAATTATAGGAAAATAAACCTGATTCTTCTTCAGTTCCTTTTCAAATTGTTTCCCATTAACCATGCAAATTTTTATAGCAGTACAATTAACCTCATCTGGACTTTTGATCAAAGACAACAATGTTTGTTTCTTCCCATTTACCCAAAGAGTATATTGATTCAATCTTCCATCATGTACAACATATTTATCATATTGCCAAGGTCTACCCAACAAAATATGACAACAATCCATGGGCATAATATCACACAAAACTTCATCAAAGTAATGTCCAATTTTGAACTTCACAAGGCATTGCTCACTTACCAATATCTTATGCTCATCTTTGATCCATGAAACATGATAAGGTTTGGGATGTTTTAGCCTCTGCAACAGCAACTTTGTAACCAACTCTTCTGATGCTAGGTTTGTAGAACTTCCACTGTCAATGATCACTTTACAACATTTTCTAGCCATCGTACATCTTGTCTTGAAAAGACTTCTCCTTAAAACAGGTTCCTCATCACCTCCCTTATTACATAAGGTTCTTCTCACCATCAAATTTTCTCCAGCCTCAGGTCCACTTGGTGAACTCTTGATGTCTTCTTGAATCATAGCATTTCTATTATTCTGCCCACCTTTAGAAGATCTACATTCAAAGGATCTATGCCCTTCTTTGCCACATCTAAAACAATTACCATGAAATCCACCTCTAGAATAAGAATTACCTCTTCCCCGGTAAGAATTAGTGCGTCCTCCGTAAGAATTACCACTTTTCCATTCAGTCTTGCCTTTGTCATCATTCTGCCATTCAGATTTGCCTTTATCCTGCATACAACTGTCAGATCTGCCACTTTCTCCATAAGATCTACCTTTGCCTCTCTTGAATCTACCACCTCTACCTCTCTGTCTTTGTTCATGCTTCTTTGTCAAGATCTCCTTAGCTTTCAAGGCATATTGATATGCTTCTACACTTTCCAGCTTCACAAAACTTATTTCATCTTGTATTCCAGATCTCAATCCATTAATGTACCTTGCAGTTTTCTCAACATCATCATCCACATGTCCAGTCTATAGAATTCCTTAGTATACTCTTTCATAGTCATGTTTTTTTCCTTCAAATTTTGCATCTTTCTCAACAAGCTAACTTGGTAATCAACAGGAAGGAATTTGTTCTTTACCTTGTTCACCATCTTTGGCCAAGTTCTGATCTTCTCCTTTCCTCTCCTTTGTCTATTAGTTTGCAAGTGCTCCCACCATAGAGATGCATGACCTTTCAACCTAGTGACTACAATCTTCACCTTTCTATTATCAGGAGTGTTTTCATACTCAAAGAACTTCTCCATATCAGAGATCCAATCCAACACAGCATCGGTGTCCAATTTTCCATCATAAGGAACAACTTCTACAGCAGGCTTTGAATTCGTTCTAGACAATACTCTCAACAATCTTGCTTCATCTTGGTCTTCTTCAGGTTCTTGATTATGGTTTGGTGTTACTGCTTCATCATCACTTACATCATCAAGATGTGCTCCTCTCCTCTGGACTGTCTCCACAACATCTAATCTGGCTGCAATTTGTCTCAACTGATCCAATATAGCATTATCAACATTATTTCCTCTACCACGAACCATCTTTACAAATCAGGTTCCTACAAGATCGTAACCCTCTGCAAGTTATAGGTCAAATCCGCAGATCTGTCACCCTACAACCAAATCCAAATCAGGGTTCTACACGATCCAATCTCCACAAGGACGAAGCTCAAGCTCTGATACCAACTGACGAGGCAAGAGGAGGAATAACTAGGGCCAAAGGCTCACCCAGCTATCCAAACCACCCTGCAAGAGTTAACACAGCGGAAAACACAACACAAACACAACACCAAGGAGAGGGAACAAGATATCTTTATTTAATTCATCAAGTAAACAACATACATGCCCAACTGTAAGGCCTTCTGGGTTACGGCCAGATATAGAATACAACTTCCAGATCCACGATCCAGCTTCAAATTCGCATTTCCAGACTCATACCCTGCTCTTTTTAAACTCTCCCAAAATCTTTGCCTTTAATCTAAGCCTAAGTACTCTATTTATACTTGCCAAAACGGCTTATAGAACATTCTAGAACTTAGAGAAGCTAGAAGTTGGCTCTCAGCAAATATAACTACCTATACCAAAATTAAATGCGAGCAAAGTCGGCCCAAACAGGAACCAGACACAGACAACTCGGCACCCATTGGATGACTCGACATCAACTGGAAACTGGCACTCGGCATCACTCGGCATCCACTGGAAACTGACCCTCGGCATCAACTGAAAATTGGCACTCGGCAACACTCGGCATCAATTGGAAACTAGCACTCGGCATCAACTGGAAACTGGTCACTCGACATCAACTAGAAACTGTTCACTCGGCATCAATTGGAAACTGGTTACTCGGCATCAACTGGAAACTAGTCACTCGGCAGCAATAGACAGAATGAACAAAAGTGCAGGATTACAAGGAAACCCAGGATGCTCCTGCATCAGATGTTGAGCATTCCATACATACACGTGGGAAGCAAGAAAAACAACAATATTTCTGGAAAAACTAGAGTTTTCTCTTCTATTCTATATCTAAACTCAAATCTCTTTGCAGCTGTTCACCATTTTTCTCTTCTCATCTTGCACGACCCAAAATGCCTATGTAAATGTGACTTTTGGCTTTTCAAAGCCTTGCATACAGAAAAGACTCTTAGGATTCCAAACTTGACAATATTGCCTTGGGCCAAAAGTGTAAATTGTTTTTCAAAATGCACTCAATATGAAAACTACTATGAATACCTACTTGTGTGACTTTTCTAAAACCTTTAGATGAATATAATGATGAATTAAATTCAAACTCATAGGCTCAATGAGAACTTTAACATGAAGGCTTATAGGTATGCTGAATGATGCAAGTGTCTTACAAAATAGGCTTTTATTACATCTAATGAAAACAAAATTACTTGAAAACTTGACATGGACAAACTAAATATGCATGAATATGAAAATGATCTATCCTTATGCATGATGGACCTATTTACATGTGGAAATGAAAATAATAGATACATTCTTCATGTAGGTGGCCCTGTACCATTCTATTTGCCCTGCCGAGTCTTGGTTCCTTTTTTCCTTGCTTTCGTTTTGCAGAAGGGCGGGTGAAATTACCTTCTTTTTGGCGTTAAAATGGGTTCCACTTCATGATCTTTTTGATCTTGACGCCAATATCGGGTTTTACATCCAAAAGAGGATAGTTCCCCTTGTCTAGTGGTTTTCCTTTTTGTCGTGTTGGCCTTTTGCCTTGTTTCATTTTGTCTTGGTCGCGGAGGTGTTTTTCGTGCACCTCTGCTAGTCGGGTTGCATTGTTTGGCTTTGCATGGGTAAGGTTTGAGCAATTAGGTGGTTTTTGCCCTTGTCATAATGTTCGAAATTGTAATCATGTCCTTTGTATGACTTTGTGGGTGTAATTATGTCACCTTTAAGAGGCTCATTTCTGCTAGGGTTGGGGATGACGTTTTAAAGCTCCTATTTCCAAACTTGGGCTCTAGCGGGGAAGTGGTGGTTGGGTAGTGCTACTTTGTTGGTGCTTCCCAAACAGCTTGATGGTGCTGATAGTGGGCGGGGTTTCCTTTCTCATTCTACTAGTTTTACAACTGCTCCGATTCCGTTGGAACATCTCGCGGCCACGCTTCGAATGTGTTGCTCGTTCAAATTTATATGATTGTCACGTCAATCCTTCAAACATCCGACGTCATGTCTTATTCTTATGGGTCACACATGTGGGCATTAAATGCTTATCTCTCCGTGTTGATTGTATAAATTGACATGGTGACCTGTACCGTTATTTTTTTACCTATGACACATGATTGGGATTTTTCTGATAGAAATTGGTGTCATGAGGTGAAGGTTCACCCTCTAACAATTGGTTATCATGTTACAGGTCCATGGATTTGTTCGCACTACCTACTTTCCCCATTCGTTAGAGGCAACCCTCCTACTAGGTATGATCTATCCAAATCCCATTTATCATCAACAATGATACAAAAAGGGGGAGGGGGAATGTGATCTTGAAGCTCAAAAAGGGTAATTCATACTTGATTTAATTTAAAACCTGAGTTTTTGACATCTGTTCGATGTTTGCAGGAAAACAATGGATCTATTTACTGATGAGCTTGTAGGTATGCGGGATGTAGGATCTTCCTCATCTAGGTAGACCAAGGCGGACAAAGAATTTGAGAAATCGTCACTGGCCTCAAGTATTGGACGATATTGGTTTGCGTCCCTCCAAAGTGGACACCTCTCCGAAGTATATCACTGACATAGGTGTCGGGGAATGGAAGGATTTCCAGGCACTCTATGATGACCTATTGGTTGGAGAGAGAAACGGGGAGATAATGGCCAAAACCATTATTGCTAGTGGAATTATACAAGCCGGGTTCTTCCCCTATGTAGTCCAATTCCTTGAAATGATGACAATCTATGCCCAATGGTTTGATAGGGAGCGATAGATGGTTACTAGAGTCTCGAGCGATCCTTTCATGGCCATAGTTAAGGTGATGGCAGTAGCTAAGTGCTTTCAATGTGTGGACTTGCCCAACGCCCAAGTTCTAGACCCCAATGAGCCAATGGAGCAATTCAATGCTATCGAGAGTACGATTCGAGTGCTCATCAGCGCAAATTGGCTGAAGAAGCAGAGGAAGGATAGCAAAAAGATGACCCTCTCTATATCCCTTGGGTAGATTTTATTGAACCAATACAGTTCTGCATTTTTTGTTTATGCAGAATTCTCGGGAAGCCCCATGCTCAAGAGTTCGCTCCTTGGATGTACTATTTCCTAGCCGACATTACTACACAGGCTATCTAGTTTTATTGGGCCACCCTCATTTCACTATCAATTGAGGTTCAGCTCGGGGCATTGTAGGCTCACCTTGCCCTGCCGAAAGACTAGAGGAAGAGGGAGAAAGTTTTCATGATGACTTCCTACCTAGTGTGGGTAACCGCTTGACAGACATGAGGGCTTTCGGGTTTGACTAAGACTGGAGTGATGACAATAACACTGAGTGCAGACTATCAAGTCCCATGGGGGTATTACCATAGTTTTTGTTTGAGGAATGTTGTAAGCATTATGCAAGGGTAACAGTTGCTTCGTTGCCGACAGGTCCCTTCTATTGTCGGAGGGCATCGAAGGTCGCATCTCGAATGCTAAAAAAGTATTAGTAGACGGATGGGGTGCTTATTTTATTTAATACGAGAAATTCATGTACATCCGGGTGGTGCTTTTTAGTAAACAACCTTTTCATGCTTCCTCGGGCTTGCAACGACCAGGTGATTTTGTTAGAATTTTGTAGATAGGCAATGAAGAAGGTAACAAGTATCTCTTTCCCTATTCGGTGTGTAGAATATTCACGCACCTTGGTCTAGGCAAAGGAGGCCGAGAGGGAGTTAACGACCTATGGTTTTAACAAGGTTTACCTATGGAGGCAAGATTTTGATTACTCAGCCGGGTGACTCGCTCAAATGTTGGCACCAAGTTTTACATGATGCACGTGGAGGATTACTGGGCCAATCTTCCAACAGAATTTGAGGTGCAAGAGAGGAAATGCAGCCCAACAATTGCCAAGAAAATGGATGATTTCAAGCTTTGGGCATTTCCAAAAAGTTTCAAAGATTAGAGGGATCCGCTAGAGGCATACAAAAAGTTAGGGGAAGGCCTTCGTACTCTCTGTCTCGTAGATTAGGATGTAGAGGAGCCTGTGTCATTAGAAGAGATAATGATGGAGGTAATCGACTGGAGCCACAAACATTTTAAGGTGGCATGTCCTAGAAGTGCACTCCTTGCTGAGGAGCGTGAAGAAATTTTGTTTTCATACTGTCAGCCGCAAGACCAGGATAGAGGGAAGAAAAAGGGCGGCAAACCACGGGTTCGATCGGAGGAACGTAATGTACCAGGCCCATTGAGCAATTGAAGAGCACACTCAAGGAATCCCAAAGATTGGGAGAAGATGTACAGGTAGGGGCAGCAGGAATTTCTGTTCCCCTCAGTAGCGCTCTTGCACCCACCCGTGAAACCCCAGGAGTGAAGTCCATTTGGGTGGATGAGGTGGAAGATGAGGGACCTCAATTGGTTAGAAGGAGAGAGAAACTAAATAGTAGGGATCCAAGGGGCATCCTTACTATTTCTTTGACGGAAGAGAGCTCTGAGCAGCCGGTGGAAATTGAGGACTCTCCTACCATAGAGCCCCGTGACGTTATGGACTTGGAGTACTTGTCACCGATGAACATCCAAGAAGTACTGGTTGAGGAGGTGTCTAGTCCACCAAGGGAAGTTAATCCTACTCGGAGGATTGAGGGAATGGATGAAGGGGAGGCAACACCGCGGGCCATCCCAAAAGAAGAAAGACAAGGGGAGGTTGACTTACGCCTTTAAGAGGAAGAAAGAAACGGAGAAGAAGAAAAGAAAGAAGTTGAGTTGTGCTTCCATAGGTAGAAGGAATAGGAAAAGGAAGACCTCTCTCAGCACTTGGAAAAGGAGCATGACCGCATGGAAGAACAAGTCCGAAAAGCGGAAGAAGAGGCCTATAAGGCCCGGTTAGAAGTTGTTGCAGAGGGAAATGAAGCACAAGCTGAAAGGTACTCGATGCCTCGGGGCACTTGGAAAATAAAAGGGATACTTCTAAGGAAGTAGTCACGGTGGGAAGTGCCCAACTCGAGGAAACAAGGTCAACTATTTTTTTTTTGATAGGTAAATGGCCGAAGCCTAGATTAATTATTGTTATTTGTTATAATTAATTTTTTTATGTGTTAAGTGAATTTGAACCCAAGACCTCCCATATGAGAGGCTCACAAGTTATTGTTGTGTCGTATGGTCTTGCCTTAAACAAGGGCAACTATTATAAAGACTACCTCGAGTGTGGTAGTAAGTGCAGGGGAAACTTTGCAAGGAGTGCACTTGGCCCCGAAAGTATCAAGTGTTGAGCAACCGTTGGCCCCCGTACTAAGGATTACTAGACCAGAGCACTTAGTGTGGCTAGTAAAAGAACATAGCAAGAAGTGGGCAAGCCCATCGCTCGTTATTTCATTGATAGATATGGTAGGTGTAATGACTGTTACCTCTAGACTACCCAAACTGACAAGCCAAAAAAGAAGGCCTAGACCATGTACAAAATAAAGGATGAGCCCGATGAGGAGGTGGTCGCTACGCTAGCCGTCTTGCAGAAGGGACGCAATGGAGAGGTCCGACCCGAAGAATATGTAATTACAAAGGTACCATTGGGATGCCAGATCTTGACCATCGAACTAACAAATATTGACCGTATCAAGGAAAATGTACAAGACATATATAATAGGCTTGGTTAGAGGAAAATTGAGTTGGAAATAGAGATTGAAGGCTACAAGGTCTTGCTCACTGAATTGGCTTTGCCAATTGCAACCACACCTCTGACTCCTCCTTCACATTGGAATGCTCTTGTACCACCAGAGGAGCTTACAAACTTAAGAGCAATGAAGGAGAAGGCTGTGGTGGTCGATGGTTGGATCTTTGGGCATGTAAAGGATATAAGGGAGAATCTAGTTTCTTCCTTTGCCACGTTTTTCAAAGAGGCCATTTTGGGTTCAAAAGTGGGTAACGTCCTAGTTGAATGGGGTAGAGAAGAGCATAAATTGGTTCGATTGAGGGATGCTCTTAATGATGTTTTACAGGCATGAGATGAGATCATACATGACCGGGATATACTGTGCGGGCAAGATCCCTCCCATTTTCATTTTAGTTATCAGTTGATCGCGTGCCAGAGCAAAATAGTAAAGCCTCTATTGGCTATGATGAGACCCAAGAACGTAGAACTTCAAAACCGGCTAGAGAATTTCCCAAAATTGATAAAGGTGATAACTGGATTTGATCCATGGGAAGAAACGAGGTATGCCCCTATAGATTCTATGCTCATCAAGTTTGACGAGCATGTGGAAGAGATACTGTTGGGGTCCAAAAGTTTTAGTACCGAGTCCATGAAAGCTTTAATTGAGATGCTGCTCAATTCTTGTGATGCCCGAGAGGAAGTAAAACTTTAGCCACCGAGGATACGAAGTTCCATTTGGAGGAATTGGAGAGTTGGCTTCGTTGTATTAGAAGCCTCGATCGGGCCACAATCTCTAAATTCATTGAAGAGTTCCAGAGGGCTCAAGAGAGAGCCAAATGATGGGAATGTTTGTTTACCGTACTGGTAAAGAAATTAACGCATATAGACAATGGAATAGAATAGTAGAATTATATTCGCATATGCCAGAACATACATTAGGCTTCATAATATTCGCAATAGTAGATGATAATACGATTTACAATGATCCCAGACGGGATATAAATACTATCCACTGAACCTTCGTGGAGGAGTCCGTCGGCCACAAACATTATGTCCGCTACAAACTATTTATCCGTTGGCTACAAAATACAAAACACCGACGACAATCATTCCGTCTGCTACAGAAACACCGCTGGGACCATCCAGTCGGCTGACACCATCCCCCCCAAAAAGAAAAGTCGTCTCCGGACGACAATTACAAAATATTTGAGACAAATTAACAAACAAAATACATTAACGGACTAACTGTAACAAGAAAAATCTGCTCTTGTCACATCACTTTTAGCATCATCCCGTTGCATCTGTAGCCTCTGCTAACACAATACTGTCTTCTCAAGCTGACCTTGATAGCCACCCATGCTACTTTCTCTGTTTCCAACTCCTGGGTACTCCGAGCCAAGTGTCGCTGCATTGCCTCCAGCTGGACGATCACTCCAAGTGCCTGTGGTACACAACACTCTATGCTTGTAGCAACTCCAGGTCTTCATCAACTGGTCATTTTTTGCCGATTCTGCACTCTTTCTGGTAACCACTGCTGCTTCCCCTTCCGTTCGGCATCGTCTGCTACTCATTTCGAACAACTTGAATCTGTCGTCATTTTTTTTTTAATTTAGAAAACCCCACACACCCATCTTCTACACAGACTCAACAATCTCTCCTCCGCAAATGAGAAACAAAACCCTAACAATCTTTCGCTGAAACCACTCCTCCGACAATGAGAAGCTCAACAATTTTTTTGGCAATGAAAACAGATAGATAGATCATGCCGTGGAAGAGCTTTCGCGGAACAATCCGCCGAAGCTACCCGCGGGACAGTTCGCTGACATCTGCCGCGGGACAGTCCGCGGGCCTCTGCCGCCGGAACTACCTGCGGACCTTTGCCGCGAGACAGTCCGCGGGAACTACCCGTGGGACATTTACTTTTTTTTTGTTTTTTTGACAAAAATAAAATAAAATAGAAAGACAACACCTCAATTTTGCCTCCAAGCATTGCCATTCTGCAACGACGACGGAGTCAGTTGGCCATTCTGTGACAGTGACGGAGTCTTCCTGGCATCATATAGTTGCAATTTAAATCCGTTGACTACTTGAGGCACCTCTTGCTCGTCCAATGTCTCCAATTTTATCACCCGATTGTCGCAGACCTCCCGGTCTGATATGGTCCAATCCATCTTGCCTTAAACTTTTCCTGTTTCATTTCATTCCGACCGTCGTACTTGAGTACCAACTACCCCGGCTGAAACCTTCTGAGTTTGTCATGCCATGCCTTATGTTTGTTCTGTGTTACCTCCGTTGCCCACTGTGCCTGCAGTCGTCGCGCATCTAACTTATTTCCTTGTTGTCTGCACCCTTCAACCAATTTTATGGTGCGATGCATTCTTTTCCTCCTGTGCGGTCTGTTCACTGTGCACCGAATGGTGGGAACTTTCTTTTTTTTGGGTCTGTATTGTATGTCCTTCCCTTCTTCAGCCGTAACCTCCTTTGCGTCGTCTGCTTCTCTGTATTCCTCCGGACACTCATTTTCCTTCTTTTTCTCACCTTCGTCGAGCCTTAGCATATTACAACTCGAAAAGAGTTCGTAGTCTTCTATTTGCCAATGGTAAAGGCCATTTACCGAGTCTAGGTCGCCATCATTCGATCCTCCGTCTAGTCTCACTATTCCTTCTGCGGATGTAATGTTGTGACTGACGGAACCCTTCGGGAAGGTTCAGCGGTAGTATTTATATCCCGTCTGGGATCATTGTAAATCATGAATCATCTACTATTACGGATATTATCAAGCATAATGTTTGTTTGGCATATCAACGCATACAAACAATGGAACAAAATAGCAGAATTATATTCGCACATGCCAGACATACATTATGCTTCATAAGATCAATGATTAATGATAGATGATAATACGATTTACAATGATCCCAGACGGGATATAAATACTATCCGCCAAACCTTCCCGGAGGAGTCCGTCGGCCACAAACATTGTCTGCTACAAACTATTTATCCGTAGGCTACAAAATACAAAACACCGACGACAATCATTCCGTCGGCTACAGAAACACTGCCGGGACCATCCAGTCGACTAACAATGTTTCTCTCATCATCCACAAAGATGGTAAAAGAGGGACCCTTGGGTAATCAGTAAATCAATAACTCCGGGCCCAAGGGTGAAATGATCTTTCCTTTGTTGTTTTTGCAAGGCTGTGTGGGGGATTTCCCTTGCCACCCACAGTTGTCACCACCTGACATTGTTAGGAAAGTAATTACCAAGTGAGATAGGAGTGGTTTAGAAGAATTTAATAGGTCCACATGAAGTTGCCGCTGCCCTGGAAAAGGAGAAGAATATCTGATTTTGTTACCTTTTTTGTCCCTCATGAAAATCTTTATTTATTTTTGTAATGATGTAAATACTGTAGGTAGTACCTATGTGTTAAAAGTCTTAAATAGGGTAGATAGATAAGGATGTTTTCTTTTGAGAAGTAGTTGCATATATTTTGGTGTATTAGTTCTGCGTAGATTTTGTAAAGATGTAACAATCTGGTGTATAAATACATTAATAGAAGACTCTAAAGGGGTCGGTCGAATTGCTGATTTTTCTGTCTAGTGTCCATTGCTGCATCTCTTTGACGACCATACACATTTGTAATATCACTTTGAGAGAATTAATACAAATTAGCTTCTTGGAAGCGTTCTCTTTGTTCCAGCTAGTGCGTGCTGGTATTTATAAGTTGTTATTAGAGTAGAGGAATAATGGAGTGCTTGCTATGGGATTCATTTATCTTTGAAAGCAATGAGATCTTTCTATTTTGTTACTGTTATCTTCCTTGGCTTGAATAAATCTAAATCCTCTTAATTACTTCGGTATTATTTTATTTGCAGCTCTAATTAATGTTAGATTGATTGATTGAGCATGTATTTAAGTTATTCTACCATCTAAGCATATATTGTTGATAATAATGGAGCAAAAGTAGACTATAGGTAGATTAAATCTCTAACCTTGTAGGCTCTTTATTTTCTACTATTTTCTTTTTGTAACCCCCTGGTTTTGTCTTATGACATTTGCCCAACCCAGTTCAAGTGATCTATTGCCAGAACCAATACAAATAAATAATTGCTGAAGTCTCTGCTCGCCTTATTATAAATACATTCACCTCCTTATCCAACTTTGCCTATTCCTTGCATGATCAAGACTTGATCTACAGGAGCTTGGGAGTCGAGAGTTCCTCTCTCTACTATTTCATGCGATATTGGCCAAACATTACAGTCTGGTGACAATTGTTACTTTGTTGGCAGCGTGCGAAACAAAATTCTATCAATAGTATCTCTCCAAACCCTCTATATATTACAAAGCTAGGTTTTTTAGTGGATTTTTGCTTAGTTTTGAGGGATTTGCTATTTATAGTTATATGATGCTTTTAGATGTTATTTCTGACTCCTAGATTAGGCTCCAAGATTCTTGGAGGGAGTGTCTATTTTTAGAAAGTCACCTAGTTGGGATCATTCATCATATTCACAATCTGTGGGCGGTCAGATTTCAATTCTAGTGTGGTCGGACCATTTTTGCAAATTCAAATGCATTATTGGTTATTGTTTAATTATGTGCACTAAGGTTGCTATTTCTATTGAAATTGTTTAATGGGCACCTTAGTGTTATAGCTTGTTGGAACAAGGATGAAAAGTCTTAAATCATGGGCACATGAAACAAGGACCTTGTGTGCCAGAATATCATTATATTAATGAAAAGGTCATTTTTGGAGCAACAAGGGAGTTTAAATTAATTAAGTCACTTTATTATTCAATTCCAAATTCTATCTTAAAGTTGCTCTTGGAGGGAAATATAATAAAATATTGTATTTCAAACTTTTCAACCAAAGAAGCACATATGTAAGTTATGTGAGGTGTGTGCTAGAAGATTCAAGCTTAATTTGCATTTGAGAGTCATAAATGCATTCAATGCAAAAAAAAAAGAACAATTTTATTGTGCATTTGATATGTTGAATTTGTTTAGGAGTTTATGCTAGAGTTTGAGCGATCGAAAGATGGAGGAATTGGGAATCTTTTAAATTATTTTGCACTTTGAATTGGTTGTTCTTTGCTAGTGAATAGTGCCAGCGATAATCTCATTTAGAGATTATGATTGTACTTAATTTGGTGACCACATTGTGAAGAAGATTCAGCGTCTCATATTAGATATAATTTACAAGAATAGAGATTGTTTATTAATTGTCGAATGCATGATTATGGAGCTGCGATTGAATATTGAGGCTGCTGCTGGCATAGTTCGAGGGACAAATTTGTTGTTTCTTGCCTAGGTTTTTCTGTAGAAGCCTGAGATTGGTTCCTTAGTGGCTGCAGTTGATTATCTAAGGCAACAAATATATCATTAGCAGCTGTGATATCACCTTTGGAAGGCAGTGTTTATTCCTACTATAGCTGCATTACAACTTTGGCTCATATTGAAGTTTATTTGGATGCACATTCGATCTCTAGGTTCAGAGAATTTCATTGTTGAATAACTACATATAGATAATTGCATTCTCAGAGCTTGTAACTATTTAAATAAATTTGTTGAAGGCACTGTTGCAACTAGAAATCAGAATTTTTGCATTGTGTTCATTTCATGTATTATTGTTAAAAAATCGAAAAAAGCAAATAGTATCAAAACACAAAATACTATCGTTTCTTCAGCATAGTTGGAGTTAATCTATGCAACCATCTTTCGCATATGGTTTAGCTGTTATCTCATGGGTAGGCTCAACATTATGGCTGTTGTGATAAAAATCAGAACTGTTAATGTTATATTGCTATTAGGATTCAATTGTGTAGTTTTTTGAGTCAAACTCATTGATCCATGTCTCATGAGTGGTAGTTCTTAGCACTCATTGCATCTAGGTGATGCTCACAAAGGTGAAGCACTGAGACTTCCCATTAGGTCACCCCTCATAGTACTACTCCTGCTCGAGCGTGCTTAACCCACTTTGCTTGCAACTCCATTTGCAAAGCCTCCAACAAGTGTTGTGCCTTATTAACTATTCATTAGAAAACTTATCAATTGATGAGCTTAAGGGGCTTTCCAATGAATAGTTCATATAAGGCACAACACTTGCTAAAGGTTTTGCAAATGGGATTGCATGGAGGAATCTTTGTAGTTAGGTACGCTCGAGTTGGAGTAGTACTAGGATGGGTGATCTCCTAGGAAGTCCTAGTGCTTCACCTCTCCTAGCATCACCTAGATGCAATAAGTGCAAAGTGTTTCCATTCATTCTCATGAGAGATGGGTTCATATGAACCACTACTCATGAAACATGGGTCCATGAGATTGACTCAAAAAACTACACAGCTGAATCCTGATAGCAATATCACAGTAACAGTTCTGATTTTTATCACAACTTTCATAATGTTGAGCCTACCCATGAGATAACAACTAATCCTATGTGAAAGATGGTTGCATCGATTTTGCCACTGTTGACACTCAAGATTTGAGTGTTAGAAATGAGTTATCTAATGCAGATGCAAACCACAAAAAAACTGATTTTACAAATCAGACCTGAGAAAATAAATAAAAAACTTAGTGGTTGGTAATAGGTCCCAAGTTTGTGACTTTTTGTAGGGGCTTGCAATTATAATGGAAGTGGAAGAGGGCACAGAGATGGTCAGAACATCAGCTTCCAATTTACCAATTGAGCCATCTTTTAAGGTACATAGGAATATCTTGGTTGATGATATGTGCACTGATGATAGCACATGTGATGTTGATCATGAGGTGAGCGTTGCAGATACAAGCCCCTTTCATAGTTCATTGATTCAAAGAGCTAGAGTAGGAGCCATGAATTTAACAGACATCAATAGGTTGGGTAATTAAAGGTGAATGATATTATGATTACCACAACTATTGAGCATTTTGATGTGCTCACTAGATGTTAGCCACCTATGGTTGAAGCATTGCTTTGATAGATGAGCACTATGATGGTATACACTTATAGAGTTTCACACACTTCGTGATGCCATCGTAATAATGAAACAAAACTATTAATAGTTATTGGCTTATAGATACCATTGTTTTGAGTGGGGTTGCATTTGCTATGATTTGTTGAGGGGAAAGGAAGATGAGGTAGATGAACTCACTCATGAGTTGGGAGTGAGCACAACTGGACTTTCATGAGTCTTAGTCACTGATTGAAGAGCTTACCATGGAATTGGGTTGGGCACTGTCTTCATTGACTAAAACCATAGTGCAGTTTTTTACAGTGATGGTGATGACCTTATACCCACAAATTATAGTTATGAGCCAGTTGAGGATGTGGCTAGTATTATCACAGTTGCAAGTGTAGATGATATAGTTGGGATGAGTGCATCTATGGAGAGCAACTAAGAATCACATATTGCATTAAGTGCTCTTATGGTTACATCCACTGTGAGAATTGTTGGTGTTGAGTCAGATGACAGAGTTTATATTGAAAACTATGATAGTTGGCGCTTGAGTAAGGTGGGAGCCTTTTATTGGGACTGCATTGGGAGGTCAGAAAGAGAGCTCATCACTACTTTTCTAATCCATACACAGAGGGTTGCGGATTGACTCTGAGGTTGCACCATCCTTTGTGGGATGACTATTTTCCATTTGCAATGGATAGTATTAGTGGTTGCAAGTTGGATTTTCATGCTTGGCTAGGAGATCCATGGAAGTTTAGTAGACGATAGAGATCGTTATGGTGTTGTAGACATTTTCTATGATTTGCATCTCCATATAGCAGATACATGTGAGTTCAGTTTGCTTTGGGAGCCGAGTGATGAAAGACTTAGCATTGTGGTTTAGGCGGATCTGATTGATTGGCTTCACCACTTTGGGTATGGTGAATTTGAGTTAGTGTTGAGTAGCTGAAGTTGGAGGATGTTCTTCCGAGTAGGCTTCTGTTAAGAGTTTGGGATCCTTCCAGTGTATCAAGATTTTAGACTACGCTCACTGAGTAGATTTTAGGAGTTTACACAGTGCAGAGTGCCTATAGTTTTTCCTTTGATCCTATTGTGCATGACCCCTTTTAGATACACAATTTAGTTGCACAGTTCTAGGAAGCAAGTTTGGTCAACCTTTCAAGTTGCTTCTCTTTGAGATGTTCACTCCTACGACATCTACATTCAAATTTGTTTCAGTTTGGCATTTTTTTTTCAATTAAATTAGTGATTGTGTTATAGGAGCTAGTTAGTGGTCACATGGACATTACATAGTTCTACCCTTGGGATCCGAGGTGAAATGGTGTGTATTTTTCTGAGATTGCTTGAGGACATGCGATTTCTAGAAGGGCAGATTGCAATGTCCCCTTTTTCGTGAGCATCAACTTTTAGAGGATTAACCTATTTCATGACCCTCATGGGCTAATGGGTGTTTAGAGGGTCTAGTTGGCAGAGCCAAAGATAGATTCCCACTCCAATGGTTACGGATGTCCAGAATTGCTCTTCGTTTGAGTTAGATCGACACACTTACTATTTATATTAAGTGTCTATTTTAGCAAAGTCATGGTTTCTATTATTGTCAAGGTACCTGAACAACTTGGTTACAAGGTTGAGATTTAATATTGTTGATTGGAGCAGTTATTTAGAGACTTACTATTTGTAGTTAGTCACTATTGTTGAGTTTCTATATCTGGCAGGGGCACCTAGACTCATGGTGTGCGTACTGATTGGTTCACTTTGAGGGACATACTATTTATAGCAGGTCATCTATGCTCATGTTGTTATTTTTGGCAATGGACTTGGACTTGGTATTAGTAAACATTGTCAGTTGGCTTAGTGGAACGACTTTATTGAGTGCATTGATATTAATCATTGATAAAGTAGCTTTAATAATGATATAGTCCTCATAAAGTTATATTATAAAGCTATTTAAGAGTGGGGTCAAGTGACCTTTAAAAGTGCATTAAATGATTATACTATTAAAGAAGGACAATATTGAATGTTTTTCCTAGATTACTGAATGTTTTTCCTAATTCAATATGAGAACATGAAAAGGCAATATCATTTAATGATTTAAAATAAAAGCCAAGTAGTATCTCACATGAGGGAAATTTAATGGATTTATTATTAATTAGGAAAGTCACCATCAAAAGAAAATGAGATGTTTAAGTAATGAAAAGTTAACGAAGAAGCCTCTAACTGATTTGTATTTGAGTATTATAAATGCATTCATGGCAAGGGGAAAATCATTCCATTTGCGCATTTGATATTTATGAATTTGGTGACATGGGTGAAGAGGAATTGTGCCAAGGGTTTGAAGAGTTAAGCTTGGAGAAATGAGTGTTTTCCTCAGAGATACTAGCATCTGAGGTGTTGGAAGAAGCACTGATATTTTCTATTGTGTGTGGCTTATTTTAGAGTCCCATTGTGAATTGAAATTAGAGAAGTATTACAGTTTTATTTACTTAAAAGTATGTTATTGATAATAAATTTCCAACATTAAGGGAAGTGGTTCATAGTGGCTGAGATTAGTATTCCAATTAGCAGTTGTATCTGAATTATACCAGCCACAAGTTATTTATTGTTTCCATGAGGGTTTCGGGATGTGATGTGAGCAATAAAGGGAATCTGTTTGGCATTTGGGGTCTCTAATATCTTCAGCTGTGTGCATTGGAAGGTTTCTATGGAGACAATTCTATGAATATTTTTATATAACACAGTCAGTGCTTACCATGATTTTATATTATTTGCTTGATAGTTTAAAGTTTCCATAAATTGCAAATTGATTCATTGTAAATAGTTTCAGAATTAAAAAGATCCATGCCAAGTGTTTGTGAAATTCTCCATTGGCTGTAGGTGCACATTTTACATTTAGAAATCATATGTTGCACATTCAAAAGAGACAGGAAGGATTGCATTTGTATTTTAGTTCTTTGCCTAGATAGCTTAGTAATCATTTGCAAGCATTTAAACTTCATATGAAACCATTTGAAACTGATACATCAAGACTATTAGTACACTCAAACTGATACAACCCTGTTACCCTGGTATTTAGTCTAGTTAAAATTTCATAATTTTTAGTCAAAATGGGCAAAAGAAAATTGAATTTTCAACTTACAAATGGTTGAAATTTTGGTATTGTATATTCCTAAAAGCCCCGGTTTTCCCCCACCTTGGTGTTCACCCTCATGGGGTAACATAGACTAATTGCATACTGAAGTACTCAACACTGAATAGAAAGAGTAATATTATATTCATTCATTGATCACTGTACACAAATGTACTCCATACCAGCATGTCTTAATTAAAAGAAATGGTGCATGCATATAGTGGTTGAGGGGTCATGAGGCGAACTGTCGCAATTGTGTAACTCCCTCACATGTGCCAATTGTCTAACTACCCAATAACCTGACAACATCATCCCCCCAAAAGAAAAGTCATCTCTTGGTGACCTACAATTGACAAAATAGGAGACAACTATCTAAATACATCACAAAAAAACAAAGATTAAGGGGGAGGTTGCATCCCTGGAGTATTCAACAACCGATGCAAATCATAGACTTGATCCATGCGGATGCGCAAATCCTTCTGTGTCCTCGTGTTGACTTCCACAACATCCTTCACTAAAAGTTTTGCCTCCATGGCCGATGCTTCCTTCTATGCATAGACTACTTTAGCCTCTTCTAGTGGCCTTTTCCTTGTGCTGCAAGAGCGTTGCGCGCTCTGCCGCCCAAGCTCTTTTTGGTTAGCCAAGTGAGTAGTTAGCTCCTCCCAAGACTTCTCCTCCACATCTTTGGACCTCTCGGCTACAACTCTGTCTACCTCTGCATGCCACTGAGTATAGTAGGTGTCTTTATGTGCCGCTACTATCTCATGTGCAAGCCTCTCCATGATGTTGATGATTGGTCTCAATTCGGGTTTTGTAGCCTAGTTGCCAGCATCTCTGGTGTCTCTATTGCTAGCCACCCCCATGCCTCAAAGTAAAAGTGGAACCATTCAGGGCACATTTGTCATATGTAGGCTTGGATCAGTTGCAATTCCCTTGTTCTGGTCAAGCCATTATGTCGAAGCACCCGACCTCTTTCTAGCACATCCTCTAGAGCCCTAATGTATGTCATGGATCTCTCTTTGCCCAACCCATAGGAGAACCTCTCCTTGTCCTCCTGCCCAACTTATTGGTCCATATCTATCTTGATTCCTCCTATGGCAGCCACTTCCACCTCCGGTGCAAAATCCTCATCTTTTGGGGCATCCTCAAATAGTGGAATTCCCTTCTCTTGTAGTGCTGTTGGTACTCTATCCAAAACCTCTTCTCGTCTTGGGGATTGGATGGAGGGACTGACGTCTGCAAGAGTGAGTTAAAACTGCTATTGCAAGAACATACTGGCCTTGTCCATCACCTGGACCTCCTCAGCCTTTGGTTGTGCCGACTGCGCCATGCTCACTGGTTCAGCCAACAAGGTAGAAGCAATGGCGATGACAGCCTCCGTGCTAATTACCTCTAATATGACCTGAGACTCTGGTGATATGCTCTTGTCTGCCTCTATCTCCTGTGCATCTCCATCACACCTTTTGCTGGAACTACAACCACTACGTTTGGGCTAGTCTGATCCGGGGCAACTTCTGCTATATGACTCTTGGTGATCATCTCTAGAAAGACTACTTCCCTCTACCCTGTCACCTGTGCATTTACCACTGTTATGGTCTTAGTCATCGCCGAGGGTGCTATCATAACAAAAGGTGGTCTCCTTTGGTCAAATGGTGGAATCAAAGGAGTGGAAGTGGTGGGTACCACGTGTGCCAATGTGGGTAATAGTGGGGGTGCGAAGAGTGACCTAGGTGGAGACGTTGCATGGGTCACCTCATCCTCGTCCCCTACTTGAGAGCTGTCACTCTCCAAAGCAGTCCCATCACTCTCCGTAGTATCTTCTCGGCCGCTATCAGTGTCACCGGTGCTCAATTCTTGCATCACCCACTTCTGGCCAGCCATTGTGCCCATTCGTATCTAATTGTCGCCAATAAAATACTAGGGCTTCCCCTTGCACCAACTTGCCTTTCGGTGGTACCTCGAATACATCAATAGAAATTTGATGAGGTGCAACCTACAAAAATAATCCAATGGCGTAGTGGGGCATGTAAAAAGTGCGGTGTTGCAGCATCATAAACTCCATTCAATTAGCTAGGACAAATGTCCAATCATACACCACCCCGTTCATGAAACTAATCTATAGTAAGGCAATATCGGAAGCCCTACTTGCCCTTGTTAGCCAGCTTTTCACGACATCCATGAAACAACGCCAAGGCCCTTTCTTGAGAAAGTCACATCTCAACCCTCTACTCCTGGTGCCCTTTATGACAGAATCAAATTTCATCGACTGTAAGTTCTCGACCCACCAGCTTAACCCAATATTCCTTTTGGTCTTGTGGAAGTTTGTGGTTCGTTATTGCTACCTTGCGATTCCCTGCCCTGGAATACCAAAAAATTTGGTAAACTCGTGGGCTTTGAACGAAATAGTGATAGGGTGTTTTTTGTATTCGAATGAGCTCCTCCTACTATATTTGTCATACAATTCAATCATGGTTCTCAGTACTAGCTCGAAAAGTCTGATGGAAAACATTGGCATTTGGATGGCCCAATGCACCTGTGCATGTACCAATATCTGCTTGACGAGGTCTATTTTTGGCATCTCTTGCCACCATCGGCAGCATTCAATGTCATTCAAGCCCTTAAATTGAACTATGTGATGGGAAATTTCTTCCTTTTGGGATGCTTGTTGCACCTTGGGGCGAACTCTCTGCCTTTCACTACTGGAGGTGGCTCCTTGGCCTACTACATGAATGCCTGAAGCCAAGACTCTTGCTTTCCTAACCATGTTGGAATTGTCTACTTTCAGTTGGTCCTTCCAATGTTTCCTTTTGCCTACTAACTACATGTAATTTGCTTTTGGTTTATCGTTTAAAAGAAAAATGGTTAGTATGGTTTTATTCCTCCTCCTTGCTATATGTGGATGCAACCCAGTGTTCTATTCCTCAGGTATGTGCTCAGGATTATATTGTCCGCTGGCCACTTGATGGCTTCGGTGTTGTTTTAAGCCTTATACAATGATGCCAAATGTTTACCCTCATGGGGTAACAGAGACTAATTGCATACAAAAGTACTCAACACCGAATAGAAAGAGAGATAGTAATATTATATTCATTCATTGATCGTTGTACACAAATGTACTCCATACCAACATGTCTCAATTAAAGGAAATGGTGCATTTATATAGTGTCTAAGGGGTCACAAGACGAACCATCACGACCATGTAACTCCCTTAGATGTGCCAACTGTTTAACTACCCAATAACCCGACAACACTCGGTCTAGCTTTTTGAATTTTTAAAATCAGAGTTCCGAGTCAAAAGTTGTGTAAGTTTGAAGTTGGAATGCTAGTTTTTAAAAGTTACAATAGGAGGCTTGACTTTTTTTAAGTTGAGTTAAGATCTTAACTTTCAAAAAGTTAATGGTTCAGGTCTTAGCTTTTGAAATTTAAGAAGTTAAGATCTTAACCTTTTTAAAAGTTAAAGAGTTGTGATTCCAACTTTCTTTATTTTCAGTTAAACTCTTAACTTTTGGTCAACATCTTAACTTTTAAAAAGTTAAAGAGTTAAGATCTTAACTTCTTTCCAGAACTTGCCCACAACCTTTTGAAGTTCTCAAGGTCAAAGCCTAAAACTGAACTCCAACTTTGTAATAAGTATCCTTGTGGCAATGCATGATAAAATGCGTTTGGGCAAATTTTGAAGTTATAAAGTGTTAATTACAATGGTGCTTTGTCTGTGATATAGTAAAGAGCAGAGAAGCATAGACAAAGCATCCTAAAAGTTTGACCAAATGCCTCCAAGAAATAGGGTCACTTGCAAACCTGAATTCATGCACAGTTGCAAGCAACTTGAATAAATGCCTCAAAGACACATTGATGTCATTGTGATAATTGCAGCTGTGGCAAAATGGAGCAGTCAAAAAGCTTTAGAAACTTCAAAGAAAGTGTAATCTGCAAGATTAGAGCCGATTCCATGATTTTTCTCTCATTCTCCCTTCCAAGTCTTATAAATGTTTACCAAAGTTTGAAACACAAATAAAAGAATGAGTTGGCAGGGGATGATGATAGTATATCAGTGAGTGACACTGATTAGTGTGTTGATATTGTACAATCAAAAGATTCTTTCAGAAATTACTTGGAAAGTCAATGTGAATATTGTTGATGGGGGATTGGATTGTCATTTATTTTGCTTACAACTCATTTGCAATGATCACTGCTCAATATTGTTGATGATTCAAGTTGTTCGATCTTTTCAATTGCCATTGCAATCAATCAATGATTATGATTGACCTTAGCAAACTAGCTATTGTGAAGCTTTTGAACATTGTAATGGATTTGGCTGGAATAAAATTGAAGGGCATTCTCCTAGATAATTTAGGATACTCTAAAAACAGGTTGGTACTTTTTTAAGATGAAGGTGCTGGCAAATGACTGGAGAACACGCGTGTGGCACATAGGAATATCCTTCTCCATTCGACTTGCAGTCTAGGAAAGGTGCGTGAACTCTCAAGCAGCTTACTCCATGAAATGATTATTGCAAAAGGTGGTCAAGGACATGTTTGACAATGTGCCAAACTAGACAATATAATCCCTTTTATCCACGCACTCCTCTTTGACAATCATATAATGAGTAGGTACCAAATTGTAAATAGGAAATTGCATGTTGTAATGTTGCCATGAATGTCCACGCAAGGTATAGGAGTTGCAAGTAAAACAATCAACAGCTATCAAGAAGTCCAAAGGAATATATAGCAATTGCTATATCCATACAACTTGTAGATTTAGAGAGCAACAGTTTGTAGAATGACAACATGTATATTATATGACATAATGTGTGTTGCATAGTTTAGTAATGTTCATCCGTTGGGGAGGTTTCAATGCTGGTCAAAGTTGGAATTATTGGCCAGCATGTCTTCATTTTGCCTATGTGACTGTTGAGTTTTGATGAAATATTTTAACGTTCAATTTTTTTTCTATTGTATATATAAAATCTAAGTTTTGAAACTCCTTGTAATAGCCTTCATATATTATGTGTTTTTCAAGGGGGATAACTTACCAATATTATATATGATATAAAACAAGGAGTGTGACCCCACATGCATCTCTTCACTCAACCATCACATTAAAAAACAGCAAGGATTTAGTGCATGAAACAATGCAGGTTTGAGCTGATGTGTACCTTGACACGCCTGATCATGTTGCTTCATATTGTACACCCGGTCTTGTGTGGGTATCTCCAAACGCCCGCCAACGAGTATGACCAAATAGAGATGGGGCCTTGCATAACATGGGTGTTGGTGAGATAGAGTACTAAGCCTCCCACTTCACAACCAATGCATGAGGACAATAGGAATTTAAATATGCCTAAACATAGTGATAGTACTTTGTACTATCCTGCACATAAACCAATGCATGACTCAACACAATGAGGTGGATTCATGCTAATATGGTTAGGATAGGAATAGAACATTTTGAGATAAGAATTAGTTAATATAATAAGTATAATATGTATATTAAAGTATCATATATATATATATATATATTACACTTATACTATTACATATTATATATTATGACACCCATAATTATGAAATATATATTTCTAATAAAGTCAATTGTATTGAAACATTATCCGACATAAGCCACAAACATTAACACTCCCTCTTAGCTAGGGAGGATGATTATGAAAGAATTCATACACAACATATTACCTCAATGTAATATTGCAATTGATGATGTTATCCCATAATACCAGGAGAAATGGCCTACAGATATCAAGTCCATGATATCTACTAGGTACTCTAGAAATGATAGTAAGAGTAATGGTCTCCTAGATGCCAACTCATTTGACAATCACTAGGTGCTTATGAGTAATGGCCTCTCGAATGTTAAGATGCATAACATTCACCAAGTATTCAAAATATTCATAAGGTATGAATCGAAGACAATAGGCGCAAATTACAATCAAAGCTTCTAATTTTCTCTATCACAATTGCTTCCAGTCAAAGCTTCGAATCCAATTACTTCTTTTATTCACTTTTCTCCCAAATTGGTACTATACAATCAAAGTTATGCTTGCACAAGTTTGTCCGAGCTTTCTTGCATACAACAAAAGATGATTTTTACAATGAGAGGGTAGTCCTTTATATAAGAAAAGGAGGTGAGAAAAAGGAGGAAGAAGTGGGAGCAACTCTACCAACTTTTGACCTAGTCTAACTAAGAAGAGAAATTATTGGATTGCATGTCATTACACATGTAAATTGTATTACATGTAATTATACATTTTCATGTAATACATCCTCTTTAATTACAAACATGAAATAAGAAGAAGAAGAAAGACATAAGAGAAATGAAACAATTCTAGGGATTGTTCTGAAGGGCCTTGTACTTGGCGATGCTATCCTGAATGATTGCAGGATCATGAGTTCCTGTATTTTGTGTCGCTGCATTCACTTTGATAACCATGGTGTTGCATCTTGTGATAGCCTTTGACTCTCTTTGATGAATTGTCTGTTGTCATTTAAAAACTTGATGTGATCAAGCTTTTCTCGCTCAAGTTGTCGTGAATTCTCCTTTGTAGATTGGCACATTCTGGAATCTCTGACACTTTGAAAACCTTCTTGAAGGTGTCCGGATGCAAACTCGGAATAACTTTCTATCAAATAACTTTTTTTTTTTTCTTTTTTTAAAAAGTAGAGTGCTTGGCGCATTCCTACACAAACTTAGGTTCTCAGACAATCATTGGGAAAATGGAGACCAAATGAATTACTGATTCTTTGAGTCAAAGCAGGACTTCTTTATTGGATGTCTTCATTCTTTATAGAAATTCCGGCATTTGTTGACTTGTTGCAACATGAAAGTCTCAATGAGATTGAATACATCATTGGAAGATATGGATTTTGACTCCATGAGAATATTGGCAAAATGGATCTCTGAGGAATAGTATATTCGGAGTATTGATTAGATATTCATAGTCACTCCTATGTTCATAAACTACATGTTACCCAAATGATGCTTGGAGATAGGTTAGCTGGCACCATTGGTAATCACCTATTTGCACACCTCATATTGGTGAAGTAGCGTTGCTCCAATATTTGCAGGTGAAGAGTTTTCACAAAATGTCAAATTCAAGAAAATAACAGTGATTAAAGAATAAAGAAATGACATGACTGATGGAGTGGAAGAGAGTCATGTATTAACATTGTGAAGGATAAATTTGTAGGTTGTGAGATAAAGTGTATTTAAAATTGCAAAATTATATTCTTAAGAATTTTGGCTTCTTATTGCTAGGCAAAGTGCGCATGATAGGAAGATGATTCTTAGCTCAAAGGCTTAAATGGAGATATTGGGACAATGTACAAACATTCATGAAGAATGAACTTACATTAAAAAAATGTAGAAACAAGGACAATGCATGAGAACTGTTTGACAACTTGTCTCATTGAGTATTGGATATACAAATGATAAATTGATCATTATTCAAATGACGCTATGAGTTGGTTTGACATAACACCCATGGTTGGAGAAAAGGAAAATGTTTCTATGAATGAAATCTTTATGCACTGTCTAGCTTTTTAGTTGCCTTAGTTCAAACAATGATACATTCAACTTAGTAAATGCAAGAATTCTGAAATAATTTATCCAGCTGCTGAACAAAGTAATTAAAAGCAAGAACAATGCAGTTCAATTGTCAAGGACAGGAATTGACCTCAATCCTCAAGCGTACACTTCTAGAATATTGCAGATTTTTGGAGAGCAATAAACAAAGAAAATAGAATGCCTTTTGCTCAGTAAATACTAGATAGTGGGTTAGCATGTGCAACAGGTCACCCATTAGAAGTTCAGTTCTCACAATTCATTCTGGAATGTATGAAAGCTTATGATCCGGATACTAGGGAGATCAGGAATGCTGGGAGGCAATATAGTGGCCAAGCTTAATCCCATATCCATTTCCATCTCGTTTAGGTTGCTAATTAGAGATGAGTAAACAAATATCTCTAGGGAGGGTGCAGAAGCTTATTTTGATCAGGATAAAAGGAAGTGCTTGAACACTATAGCCAAAAGTTATTAGGAAACACCAAAGAAAGGCCATTCACAATTCTTGAAAGCACTTCTTAGAACATTCTTTAATGAAGATAATTCAGATTACGCAGTTCTTCTTAATAGGTTGGTTGGAAATGAGAGTGCCAAGTATTTTCAGAATTGGATGTTACTATATATCAATAAATAACCACTGACATGTAATTCATATTTTTGGGAGATTGGGAGAAGTTATCAACGATGGTCTTCATAACCAGTTAACCCAATTTGAGCTTAATGAAAGATTTCACATGTCTTCATACTTCATGTATGCAATCACAAGCTAAGTCACAAGGTTCGAGTTTGACAAGTATGAAGTTCGGATGAAATTAGAGAAGTCAAAAAAATTGAAAAAAATTCGATATTAAATTCGCCTTCTGTAATTTTAAAAAAAAAAGTATATTAATATTTAATCTTTATTAATAAAATAAATGATAATAAAATATAATCTTAACTAAATAAAACAATAATATTACAGAATTTAAAAAAAATAATAAAATATAGTAATAATAAATAAATTAATAATCATAAATAAACATAGAAAACCTTAAAATTGTACAAATTAAAAATAAATAAATAAATATGGAATATAAATATTTTCCTATAGTAAATTTGTTAATAAAAAATAGTAAAAATAATATTTAATATTTATTATTATAATCTTATAAAATATTGAAACCTAATAACAATAAAAATAACATTTATTTTAATAATCTTATCAAACATTTATAATACTGTCAACTGACATTGGAGATGCAAACAAAAACACAAGCAAAAATGGAGATATGATTGTAGGAAAATGCAAGCACAGTTGCAAGAAAATACAAGTGTAGTTGCGGACGAAAATGGAGAGGAGTCAGCTAATGAAAATGGAGCAGTAGATGCAAAGGTATGGCCTTCAGATGCCAGACAATGAAAATGGAGCAGACGTGACCTACAGATGATGAAAATGGAGCAGACATGACCTACAGACGATGAAAATGGAGCTGACGTGACCTTCAAACATTCTACAAACACGACCTTGAGACAATCATTTTTCCTTGGCTGAGCTTTAGATGGTTGCATTTTTAGCAAAAAAGGGCTATAGTTTGTAATCTTTTTTTTTTCGCAAAAAACACTAAAGAAGACTTGAATAATATATGATTTCCTAAAAAACAACCAAAAAACAATTCCATATGAATTTTATGATGAACTTGAGTGATTTTTTAATATTTTTTATGGGTTTGCCAAAAATTCGACCCTGAATCCGAAAATTTGGCGAACCCTATGACTGTCATGTCCCCTTTTCAAATAATTAAAAAATAATAATCTTTGCTAAGGCAGGCAGGCCCAAGAAAGTGAAGTTTCGGAAAAAGGGGGTTAATCTTTGAAAACCGTTGGACTAATAAATGAAAATTATTATTAAAATATGTTTCATTAACCTCTCTTGGACGTGAGTTACGGTTATGCCCTCTTTTAAGGGGTTTGGAGGCATTTTGGGCTAACTGCAGAACTTGATTTTTGCTCATTCTTTGTTATTCTTCAGAGGCTGCCAAACCTGTGGAGAAGGAGACCCAAGAACGGGAGTTTGTAGGTTTCCAGGGAGACCCAAGAACGGGAATTTGCTGGTTTCCAGGAAGGCTAAGGACGGGAGTTTGAAGCCATTCCATGTGCATGCTCATACAGAGTTTGCCTATGTGCTGAACAATGCAAATTTGTGGGTTTCGGGTGTTTTTTTGTATGAGTTTGGTGTTTTCGGTTGAGTATTTGATATCAGTTTGGGTTGCTGCTGTATTTCAAACTTTAAGGTGTTAAAATAGAGCTGAATATATGTATTGAGACGTGATTAAACTTCTGAGATAGATTATTAGTGTTTTTGTGGTGTTTCCGGGCATTTTTGTGTTAATTTCGGGAGCTCGATGAGCATAGTTTTTGTTCAACATTTTTGAATTGTTGTGTAAAGGCTATACGGATTTGGAAATGTCATTTTGTAGGCTGTTATGCTGCTGAAATTTCTGTAAAAATGTCCATTTTCAGATTTATTAATAATTTGTGAAGCTGTGAAGCTTTTGACACTATTTTCAGCATACCCGATTTGGGGTTTCTTGAGAAATTTGGTGGATCTTTGTGATATTAGTTGTTTGATCTTAAAGATTTGATTAAAGGTTGGAAATATCATATAAAATCAGAAAAGGGACATTACAGTGGCCATATAAAATATCCTTGATACTAACATTGGCATATCAGGTTCATTCCCACTAGAGTCAAGTTCAGTTGAGTTGGGTGCTGTAGCAGATTTTTGTGGTATGCCTGACATGGTGGTGACCTCTAGCACTAATGGCACGAAGACTAGAGATGCTGTATCAAAGACCATGTGTGATGTTGGTGAGCCGATAGTTGGCATGGTTCCTGCTAGTAATACTACTCCCTTAGTGATGTCTTTAGAGGTAGTAGTCAGTTCCAACTTGGTTAGTGATCGATTGCAGTTAGTTACATCTAGATTGCAGTCTGAGCCACTGACTGAGATTGGCGCATTCTATCAGCATTACATTGTGAGGTATGCTCATCAATTTACCTTTGATGACCATGTTGATGAGATGATGATACAGAGATGTACTTTGGTTCCTAGTGCTTATCATCAGTTATGGGATAGTTTGATGCGTCGAGATGAGAGTTGTGATGGGCACAACATGTTGATAGGTTCTGCAGTTGATAGCTCGATAATACATGACTTAGAGCAGGAGTTTTGGAGTGATGCTTCAGCGGGTGTTGTTATTGATTCTACTCCTTTGGCTATGACATCTCCTGACTTAGCTGGTGATCAATCACAGTGGGTTGTATCACTTGTTCATGGTGAGTTGTTGACTAAGGTTGGTTTTTTTTATCAACATTATATTGCAGGGTATGTACATCAGTTAGCATTTGATCCTTGTGTTGAGGAGTTGATGGCAGGCAAATTTGGTTTGGGTTCCATTTCTTGCTGTTTATCTTGTGATGGTTTTTTACCATCAGGGGTGCATGGAAGCTATGGTTATGAGACAGTGGCCGGTGATTTGCAGAGTTGTGTTGACTCCAGGAGTTATACAGTGTGTGGATTCTCCATACATGGTAGAGTTTCATTCAAGAGCATTCACCATTGTTATAGAGTTGGATTGTACATTCCGTATAGGCCAGTGGGATGCGTTGATGGTATTTACTGTGTTGGTAGTTTGATTTGTCCACTTTACTTGGGTTCTGATGTTCTAAGAGTTTGTGTCTCATGGGTTTTTGACTGTAGTAGTGGTGATTTTGGAGTTTGGTTGAGCTATAATTGTCAGTTTGATTATGGATTCCTCTTGGTCATATTGCAGAGGATATTGCAGGAGCCTGTGTTAATTGGTAGTAGTATAGTTCATGACTACATTTGGGATCCAGGTGGATTGATTGGTTTATTGTTCAGCCATTGCTTGAGGACAAGCAATGTTTGGGAGGGGAGGACTTGTCATGTCCCCTTTTCAAATAATTAAAAAATAATAATCTTTGCTAAGGCAGGCAGGCCCAAGAAAGTGAAGTTTCGGAAAAAGGGGGTTAATCTTTGGAAACCGTTGGACTAATAAATGAAAATTATTATTAAAATATGTTTCATTAACCTCTCTTGGACGTGAGTTACGGTTATGCCCTCTTTTAAGGGGTTTGGAGGCATTTTGGGCTGATTGCAGAACTTGATTTTTGCTCATTCTTTGTTATTCTTCAGAGGCTACCAAACCTGTGGAGAAGGAGACCCAAGAACGGGAGTTTGCAGGTTTCCAGGGAGACCCAAGAACGGGAGTTTGCAGGTTTCTAGGAAGGCTAAGGAGATGAGTTTGAAGCCATTCCATGTGTATGCTCATACAGAGTTTGCCTATGTGCTGAACAGTGCAGATTTGTGGGTTTCGGGTGTGTTTTTTGTATGAGTTTGGTGTTTTCAGTTGAGTATTTCATATCAGTTTGGGTTGCTGCTGTATTTCAAACTTTAAGGTGTTAAAATAGAGCTGTATTAAGACGTGATTAAACTTCTGAGATAGATTATTAGTGTCTTTGTGGTGTTTCCGAGCATTTTTGTGTTAATTTCGGGAGTCTGATGAGCATAGTTTTTGTCCAACATTTGTGAACTGTTGTGTAAAGGCTATACGGATTTGGAAATGTCATTTTGTAGGCTGTTATGCTGCTGAAATTTCTGTAAAAATGTCCATTTTCAGATTTATTAATAATTTGTTAAGTTGTGAAGCTTTTGGCACTATTTTCAGCATACCCGATTTGGGGTTTCTTGAGAAATTTGGTGGATCTTTGTGATATTAGTGGTTTGATCTTAAAGATCTGATTAGAGGTTGGAAATATCATATAAAATCAGAAAAGGGACATTACAATGACACAGATCACAAGCATGAAATTGTGGCCAGGTCTTAACCCCCAAGGAGATTACAACGAAACAACTCAAATTTATAATTACCATACTCGACTGCAATTAAAACGAGTTATGTGCATGTCCATAGGGTAAATGATGCCTTCACAATGCTTATTGTTAGGGAGCTTTAGGGAAACATTGGGCTTCAAATATCTCATGAAATAGCCAACCTTGTCCAAAAATATGGAATTTATTCCATTCAGTTTCCTCACTCCAATTACATCTGGATTGGAGGCTTTCAAGAATGCCCACTCATGCTTCCTTGCTTTGTTGATGACAAGCTAGTGCTCATAGAGGTTTGCAGGCAGATTGGACAGGTTATAAATAAGTGTAAGAATATGAAAGTAGACCTTATTCCTTTCCCAATTGGCTTAGGGGTCACTAGTGCTGCAACTCTTCACTGGATGCACTGAATATAGAGAGATCAATTGTTAAGCTCACCCTTTACTCCTATGGTAGCAAGTTCCCATTTGATAGTAAAGGATATGTCAAAAACAATTTGTAACTTGGGTCTAGATACCTTCACTTTCCGGTGATGGAAGATTATTGGGAAGATTGTGAAGATGACTTTGACGTAAGGAAGCAAGACTGGATGAGGCTCACAGTCCAATAAATCATTGATTTCAAAATGGGATGGGATGGTGTGCAAAAAGTTGGATCAAATTTAGTTAATCCTTTCTATTTCAAGAGGATACAATTACTAGAATTGCCTTTTTATCAATTGGTCTCCACAAGAATTAAAGAATTTGAAGGAAAGAACTTTCTACGATATCCAAAGGACAAAAAGATGGTTACAGGGTGAAGTCAAAGATGCCACAACTACTAGACCAACAGGCAAAAGATAATCCTTCCAAAAGGAGTAATTTACAGGAAGGCACATCTAGGACAGCATCTCTCATACATCACCTACTACTACTAGCTTGCAACAAAACTCACAAGGGGGAGAGGTGATGATGAAGATCCTAACAAAGGACTAGATCTAGCTTCAGCATATAAGCTCAATACAGTAACCAGAAAGAAAAGGTCTAAGCCCAAAGAAAAGACCCTGAATCTGATTAAAGAGATGGTAGATGAAGCTCATGAAATGAATACATTGCCATCGTCATTTGTAGATGAAATGATCCATTCTTTGGTTTCTCCTACGGGCACTGCATCTCATGATGTTAATGTACCTCTTGAGATTCGAGTCATAGATAATACAGATGATCAAGTAATCTCACCTATGGTTTGAAATGCTCCTGCAGTGGGAGAAACTTTGACTACATTCTCAACCTCTTGGCTGCAACAAAGTTTAGAAAGAAAGAAGAAGAGAGTCATCTAGTTGGAAGCACCAAGCATAGATGCAGTGGCTGATTTAGTGCATAAAGGTGCAAAAATGAAAAAGACTAACGTGGATTCCAGGTTATCAATGAAGCCAACTAGAGGCAACTTTTTTGTTGAAATTACAGAGAAAGATGTTGATCAAGCTGATTAATCTGATTTATATATCTCAACTGGATTTGGGTTGGGTTACACGTGAAGGTAAAGTCCATAATTTCCAAGTATCAACAACTATTTTAGTTGAGCAATCAAATAAGGATAAACAAACTAAAGATCAACTTAAACATCAAGTTCAAACTTTATCTTTGTTAATTTTCATGGAGGTGTCGCAAATGTATCAAGCACTGCCTTATTAGGTATGTCTTTTCTAGATGGCAGCAACCTCTTATATATATAAAGAGAATAATCGATGAAGAGACATGTCCCTTCATGGGACATATATATATGAAGGGACATGTCTATTCATTAACTAGATAATTAATATAATATAAACTTTAATCATAGTTATTTATATATATATATATATGATGTACACACATATATAAAGGATAAAGACAGCTGAATTGACTAAAACTTTAACACTTCCTCTTAGTCAAGAAGGATAAATACATTTTGATGATCAAAGGTAAAGGACGATCAATATTTTGAATAACCCAAAGATGATCAATGAGATGATATCTAAGCTCTTAGTTATTAAAATACCTAGTATGCATTTATATAAACAACCCAAAGATAATCAATTTGATGATATCTAAGCTCTTAGTTGTTAGTCTCACAAAATGCATACTTACCGCATACCCAATATGCATGTATACAAAAAACTCAAAGACAATCAATTTAATGACATCTAAGCACTTAGTTGTAAGTCTCACAAGCTCCATATTCTCATATTATGTAATGTTTCCGTTATAAAATAAATAATAAATTAATCTTTGTAATGGGCCGATTGATTTATCTTATCTGAGACCCATTTTTATTTTTGTTTTCGAAGTTTGTGTCGCCCTCGGCTATCTTTGTACACCCTCAGAAAGGTTTCCCCGATGGGTATTTAAACACGACTTGTAGGAAGTCTGTAGGTATGCTTTGGATTGTATTTTCTCTGTATTGTGAATTCCTGTTGGGATTCACTGTGGTTCGCTATTTCAGAAGTGAAAGATCTTCCCTATTTGGCTTGTGCAGTTTTGGTGGGATTCAACCCTCACCCTATTCCGTTGATGTATGTGTTACTTCACTCGAATCGGGCAAATCATAGCATTATCTTCCGGCAAATCATTACTAGCATTCGAATCTCTATTGTGGTGTAATATCTTCTGTATATGATCAGGTTTGTGTTTGATCCAACTGTGGATTTCCATTTCCGTACGTGGAGACATCTTCACCTCCGTACGACCCTTTTCTATAACCATATTGCTACAGTAGCCACTGTATGGCCTGCTTGCTGGGATCACCATACGGCTTGTTGAGACACCATATAGACTACCAATCCCCCCGTACGACATCCTGAACATAGTGTACGGCCATCTTGCCATACGGCTTTCAGCTCTAACTGTACGCCATCTTGTCATAGTGTACAACCCTCTGTGCATTACTCCATTCACCGTACAAACATTCTTAATTTGCAGATATCGTACACCACACACCCTCCATACTCACCGTACGGCCAATTACTACATCCTGTATGATTTCTCTCAGCTCACCCAATTGCTCCCCTCCCGTAATAATTGCCAGTACATTTGAAAATCTGAGTTTTGGTGTCCAAGCCTCTGCGAACAGGAACGGGACCATTACAGTGGTATCAGAGCGCTTCGATCCTGCCAGCCTATGGACAGTAAATGAGAGTTTATGGCCGGAGAAGGACACATTCCGTTGATCGAATGGCGGACGAACGGGAACCAACCGCTGTCGAACTTGTGGCTCTTCTAAGGAAACTTGCCAAGAATCAGACACAAATCATTGATACGCAGTGACTCATGGAAGAAACTCTCAAGAAGTTGGCGGAGAACAAAATGGTCACAATGTGGACTCGGTGACGGGTAAATCAAACCCTCAACCAACACGCTCTTGGTGTTCCATGCCGACCTTTCCACCATGGACGGAGACACAACACGAAGGGAGACAATCAACCTTCTAAGAGATGAGAGAAGAGTGGAAGAATGCAAACCTTGAAGAAGATATATCATACAAAGATTACGCAAATCTGAGAATGAGATATTCGGGAGGTGGAAACAAAGGATAATTTAACAATGATCTTAGGAGAAATTTGAGTAAGGTGAATTTGTCTCCATTTGACGGATCGGGTTCTATATCAGCGCAAGCATGGGTGATGAAAGTTGATACCTACTTCCAGCTGAATCCTATGCCAGAAGAAGTAATCAAATTTGTTATGTTGCACTTGGAGGGAGTTGTGTACGAATGGTGGCACCACGACACCATCACATTAGGGCATGATCAAATAAAGACATGCGGAATTCACAAAGAGATTGATAGAACAATTTGATGGGAAAGATCCCAAGCTCAATTTCAAAAATTTGGCACAACTGAGGAAAATTGGATCGGTAGATCAGTTCATTGCGGAGTTTCAGAAACTTTTTGTTTTGGTCACAGACATTTGCGAAAGAAGGCAGGTCGTGCTCTTCATGGATGGATTGGTAGAACGGCTGAAAGGTTGGGTGAAGGGATTCAATCCGTCTACCCTGTCGGAAGCAATTAGTAAGGCACAAAGTATGGCATCATCGTCGACATCATCCTCATCCTCCCAAAGTCACTCACATCCGAAATTGTTGATGTTTTCGAGGGACAAACCTTCGCCCAAGAAGCCGTCGTTGGATGAAGCTACCCGACAGGAACTCCCAAGGAAGAGATTGTGTTTCAATTGCAAGGGACCTTAGGAGCCTGGCCACCGATGCCTCGGGAAAGGGAAGATCCACTACATTGAGGTCGTATCCGATGATGAGGACGAACACGAACAGGAAGAAATGTTGGCCGAAGATAACCAACCCTACCATGACACCAACATCAGTCTGAATCGTACGGAGAGAATTGCCACTCTGGTACATTGCGGAGGAGCCATTGCATTGGCTAGTAGCCCGAGGTGTACAATTTTTCGTGTATGGGGTAGCCTACAGGGACAAAGGGTTACGGTGATGTTGGATAGCGGCATGACTTTAAATTTCATCAACTCATCCTTGGTAAGACAAAGAAGTCTCCCTACAGAGGCGCACACAGGCTTTTAGGTCAAGGTAGCCGGAGGGACATTCCTACCCTGCACGCACCTTGTTCCTCAATTGAGCATCACAATGGTGAATCACACAGTAACTGAGGACTTCTTCAGAGTGGACCTGGCAGACATGGAAGTTATTCTTGGCATATAGTGGATGGAGATCCTTGATGAATACACCCAGAGTTTCAAAAGAATGGACTTCACTTTTGTGGTTGACGGAAAGGAGGTCGTCCTCTGACGAATGGCGAATGAAGGTCCAAAGGAAGTTTCTGTGCATCGAATGGAGGCAATCTTTTGGCATGATGACGTTGTGTGGGCTGCGCATTGTTTCATCTCGGCGAAACCTATAAAAGGGCAAAGAATACCTCCACAGGATGATGAGCTCCAAGATATTTTAAGTAGATATGAAAATGTTTTCATGGATATTCCTCCTAGCATACCACCGCACCAAGGGTTTGAACACACTATCAAGTTGGAATCCGGGGCAAAGCCGGTCATAACCATACCGTATTGCCACCCCAAAAAATTCAAAGATGAGATCGAAAGGACAATTCGAGAATTGTTAGAGAAAGGATGGATCCATCCTAGTTCCAGCCCATTCGCATCATTTGTAGTGTTGGTCGAAAAGGACGGGACGATGCGCATGTGTGTGGACTGCCGTGTGTTGAACAAGAAAACAATAAAGAATAGGTATCCCATTCCAAGGATAGATGAGCTGCTGGATGAACTGCATGGAGCAGTCTATTTTTCAAAAATAGATCTTCGTTCTGGATACTATCAGATCCGAATGAGAGAAGAAGATGTGGAGAAAACAGCTTTCTGTTGCCACTATGGACATTATGAGTTCCTAGTCATGTTCGGATTGACCAACGCACCTGCTACATTTCAATCATGCATGAACCGCATCTTCAACAAACAATTAAGTATCTATTCGTATTCTTTGATGATCTTATTTATAGCAGGACATGGGAGGAGCATCTGAAGCATCTAAATGAAGTTTTGAGTATCATGGAGGAACAGTCCTTGTTTGCTAAGCAATCCAAATGTAAGTTTGGGATGACAGAGATGTAATTGGGGCATGTTGTCAGTAAATACGGGGTTCAAGTGCATCAAGAGAAGATTCAGGCTATCCTTGACTGGCCTCCCCCTAAATCACTCACGGACTTGTGAGGATTGCTTGGACTATGCAGTTACTACAGGAAGTTTGTTAAAGGATTCTCTCAGCTCAGCGCACCTTTAATGGATCTAACGAAGAAGGGGTCATTCTAGTGGAATGAAGAGGCACAACTCACGTTTGAAAAGCTGAAAAGGGCCATTAGCACTTGACCCGTACTTGCACTACCTGACTTCACTCGACCGTTCATTCTGGAGTGCGATGCGTCCGCGGAAGGCATTGGAGCAGTACTGATGCAAGAAAGACACCCCATCGCTTATGAGAGCAGAAAGCTTACACCAGCAGAACGCTTGTATTTCATCTACGACAAAGAAATGTTGGCCATCGTGCATGGACTAACCAAGTTTCGGTAGTCTCTGGTATGTGCCAAGTTTATCGTCCGTACGGATCACAACAGTCTGAGATATTTCCTAGAGTAGCGGGACTTGAATGAACGACAACAAAAATGGGTAAGCAAAGTTCAATCTTTTGATTTCGACATTGAATATGTAAAAGGGAAGAACAATGTTGTTGCAGATGCTTTGTCCAGAAAACCCACCATCTGCTCACTAGACCAGATTTCAGCTGACTGGAAGGCACAACTGTTAGTGGAATATTCCAAGAATACAATTGCCTGTGAAATAATGGATGGCCACACCCACGATAATCGGTACTGAGTGGTGGATGATATCATATACTATAAAGACCGGATATAGCTCGTGCTAGAGTCCAAACTGAAGCAGATCTTGAAGGAAGTACACAACTCACCTCTGGCTGGACACCCCGATTTCCTTAAAACTTACAAAAGCCTTCGGGAGAGGTTTTCATGGAAGGGACTAAAAGGGGACATGTTGCAACATGTAAGAGAATGTATGGTCTGTCAACAGAACAAGTCCGAACACACTCTGCCTGCCGGGCTGCTATAGCCTTTGCCAATTCTCGAATATAATTGGGAAAGTATATTAATGGACTTCATAACAAGTCTTCCCAAGGTTAATAGAAAGCACTGTATCTTCGTGGTGGTTGACAGATTGACGAAGTATGCACATTTCTTCGCCATTCCCTCGGACTTTCAGGCTACACAAGTTGTCGATTTGTTTTTCAGAGAAGTCTTTCGTTTACATGGGTTACCCCCAAACATCATCAGTGATTGGGATGGACGATTCTTCAGTATCTTCTAGATAAAATTGTTTCGGATGGTAGGAACAGAATTATCACCAAGCACGAGTTACCACTTGTAGACGGACGGTCAAACTGAGATGGCGAACAAGTGGCTCGAAGGGTACCTTCAGAACTACGTCTCAGCACAACAACGAGCGTGGGTAAAATGGATCCATCTGGGGGAGTATTGTTACAATACCACATATCACATGTCTATTGGGACGACGCCATTCAAAGCTCTGTACGGGTACGAACCCCTTTCCTTCAATGACACAGTTCTGGGTGACAGTCATGCTCCAAGGGCGAGGGACTAGCTTCAGGAGGGGCAGGACATATTGAGGAGTTTGAAAGCAAACCTACAACAGGCACAAAATCAACAAAAGATGTACACCAACAGACGCCGGATAGAGAGGAGTTTTGAAGTGGGGGATTTTGTCTATCTCTGGCTCCAGCCATACCGACAATCTTCATTAAAGGGAACAGAGAAGGAGAAATTGAAGCCATGATTTTATGGTCCCTATTGCGTGGTCCATCGCATTGGTGAGGTAGCGTACGAACTGGAACTTCTGGAGGGGAGCCACATTCATAATGTCTTCCATGTTTCTTGTCTGAAGAAAGCCATAAGAAAAAACGTCACAGTTGCTACCAACCTTCCACCACTCAACGAAGAAGGAAAACTCATTCTGGAACCTGCCGAAATCCTCAAAGTATGTGAAAAGACCCTACGAAACCACATTGTGAAGGAATACTTGGTACGTTGGTGACACCTACTGTTGGACGACGCAATGTGGAAAGGCGAGCACATGCTCTAGCAACTGGCATTGCACTTGCTTGAGGACAAGCAAATTTTGGGACAAGAGGACTGTAATGTTCCCATTATAAAATAAATAATAAATTAATCTTTGTAATGGGCCGATTGATTTATTTTATCTCAGACCCATTTTTTTTCTTTCGAAGTTTGTGTCGCCATCGACTATCTTTGCACACTCTCGAAAAGGTTTCCCCGACGAGTATTTAAGAACGGCTTGTAGGAAGTCTGTAGGTATGCTTTGGATTGTATTTTCTCTGTACTGCGAATTCCTGTTGGGATTCACTATAGTTCGCTATTTCGGAAGTGAAAGATCTTTCCTATTTGACTTGTGCGGTTTTGGTGGGATTCAACCCTCACCCTATTCCGTTGATGTGTGTTACTTCGCTCGGATCGGGCAAATCATAGCATTATCTTCCAGCAAATCATTACTAGCATTCGAATCTCTACTGTGGTGTAACATCTTCTGTATATGATCAAGTTTGTGTTTGATCCAACTTTGCATTTCCATTTCCGTACGTGGAGACATCTTCACCTTTGTACAACCCTTTTCTATAATCATACTACTGCAGTAGCCACCGTACGGCCTGCTTGCTGGGATCACCGTACGGCTTGTTGAGACAATGTACGGATTGCCAGACCCCCCGTACGACATCCTGAACATAGTGTACGACCATCCTGCCATACGACTTTCAGCTCTAACCATACGCCATCTTGTCATAGTGTACGACCCTCTGTGCATTACTCCATTCATCGTATGGACATTCTTAATTTGCAGATACCGTACAACACACACCCTCCATACTCACTGTACGGCCAATTACTACATCCTGTACGATTTCTTTCAGCTCACCCAATTGCTCCCCTCTCATACACATTGCTAGTTCATTTGAAAATCTGAGTTTTGGTGTCCAAGCCTTTGTGAATGGGAACAGGACCATTACATATTATAGAATTTTAGTCAACTGAAGCTACCACACATCAACACTCCCTCTTAGCTAGGGAGGATAAACACAAGACATATATTACACTACTGGTAATATTAGGAATGACAAGATTTAAGGATCTATTCGATCAGAAGATATCCATCATTTTGATATCAAGAGTATTGGTCTTTCAGAATACATGATATTCACCAATACTCAAATGTATGATATCACATTTGATATCAAAAGTATTGGCCTCACAAAATATCAATGATATTCACCAAGTACTCAGAAATGTTTATAAGGTATGTTCACACGCATTCTCATAATGTGTACCATATAAACATTCACCATGCAAGGTATAATCTATCATGATTTGCATGAATATCATAAGATATCCATCATAATAGAAAAGAAAATTATTGTAAGATCGTCACCTTTCAATAACTTCTACAAATACAAGTGATATCATTTGGAATTTGTCACTTCCTCATGATGTATACAGGGGGTGGGCCCATTAAAAAAACACAGTCACGAGATATAGACATGAACCACAGTCTTCTTGACTTCTCTTATTTATTGATCATTGGGGAATCCATCACAACATGGTTTACTCCCTCTGAAATATGATCGAGATCACTGAAAGTTGACTGAATCATTTCATCTATCTGCTCCCTCTCTTTCAAGGTTGCCTCTAATGAAATGCTAGACTCCCTCTAAATTTCAATCTCCCTCTTTTTCTTGCAAGAACATTCTTGAAGGAAAAGATCAAGGCACATAGCTCTTTTATTTATGTAAAAATACAAAAAAGAGTGAGTAAAATAATTAGATAAGTAAAATGCTCAAGGATAATAAATACTTGTCTATTATTTTAATCTTTCATAGTGTAGTAAAACAATTATCAATTATATGGTAGTGTTTGTCAGATGAAAATTTATTCTCACATACTAACACTATCAAAATATAAATCCATCTCCTTTATAAGATTTATATTGATTTCATTAAATTCTCTAAAAATATAGCACTAGAGATTAAATAACTATAAATATAACTTCAAAGACTATATAAATTAATATTTCTAATATGTACCTTTGAGTTAGATCTAGTTTACCTTTGCTAACGACCACACCCTATTGGTGGTTTTTCCTTTTATTTTATTTTATATAATAATGCATAGATCTAATAAAAAAGGATGTAACATAATATACCTCTTTAAGTTTACCTTAATGGCGTTGGTGAACAAAGTCACCTCGTAATATATTGAAATATTATGTGTGATTATATTGAAGATCTTCTGCCACGTGATGGATGACTAAGAGAGGGTTCCTTACATTGTTTACTTGGAGATGGACCCCACATCCCTTTGGAATCTCCAAACCTTTATATGTAGGGGCCACCTTGCTATTCATTCTACCCTGATATTGTATGTCGATTGTAGCAAACATATTCGGCATCTTTTATCCTTCAATGCTTATGGCATTATTTCAATGTGAAATGGATTTGTCTGTGTTCTTTTAAGAGCGCACGTCATCCTATATTGATGGGTCCACCCCTCTTTGAAATATGAATTTCATGTTGCATTATTAGGTATGATGTTCATACGCCGTTGAATATTTTCTTCTAAAATTTGTCGCCTCTTCTATTCTTCTTTTATGAATGGGACTCCATGTTTCTACTTTGGAAGCCACAATGTCTTTAATGGAGAGATTCGACATATAGTAATATTGAAACTATATCTACACATATCTCGCCTGTATCGTTGATAGGAAGCAATGGAAATGAATATCTCTGACAAAATTTATCCTAATCTAGTAAGTTCACATATGTGCAAACTCATACCCACCATCTACCGATCCTTCGTCGTGAGTAAGTAATACAAAAGGCAACATCGGGATTGCTTCATTGAAGATAGATATAACTCTTCTTTATCAAGCCCACTGATAGAGAGTGCATTTATGTTACCGCTAATTTCATCTTACATAGGTTTATTGAAACTACTAAGTTAACTTTGTACACGCAAGCTTATTTCCTCCATGCGATATTAATGATTTGATCATGTGTCAGTATATAATTATGCATTGTACATCTACTTACCACCTTTCTATGCTATTTCATTTCTTTTATAATATGCATTCAAATCACTCTCCAATGGCTCGAACCAATAACCAATCACTCCTTGATATGGTGTGTTTGTGTCTGTCAGGCCCATCGATAGAGAGTGCATTTATGTTACCACTAATTTCATCTTACATAGGTTTAATGGCACTACTATGTTAACTTTGTATACACAAGCTTATTTCCTCCATGCGATGTTAATGACCTGATCACGTGTCAGTATTTAATTCTGCATTGTACATATACTTGCTACCTTTTGTTACATTCCAATTTTTGACCTAATTTAAAATATAACCGTTGAGGTTCACATGAAGTCAATTGATAGTTAATTTGGTTATAATCCTATGAAATGGTAAGATGGTCAATCGTTATAATTTCAAAGGAAGATAACAAGCTAGCTGATCATTTATCAGAAATTCATGGCATTGAGAAAATGGTTAACCGTTATGATTATTTATGATTAAATAATTTATTATGATAACATAATTTAACTTCGGATAATTTTCTTGTAAGAAACACGTCGAAGGGTTGGAAGCATTGTTCAAAAAAGAATTAGGTAGGAGCATCACCATCACCGGGCAAATGGGTTGAGGACCTAGCAACTTGAAACATGATACATTTGTGGGACCCGCATGAGCTATTAAATAAATAATTCAATTAAAATAATGTAGTTGAAATATAAAATGTACCTCAAAGGATTTTTAATGATCTTTCACCATATTATTATAATATATATATATATAAGTACATATAGATATAAAAATGAAATGACACCATTATATTATAATAATATAATAAAATGATGTCACCACATTAATATATTTACATATACGTATGTAAATATAAATTATAACAATAATCAAACCATAATCTTTTCAACTTCTTGTCCAACCTTTTTATTTTCTTTTTCCTCTCTTTTCCCAATCGTTTTAAGACTTGGAAATTCGAATGGGCAAATAATCTTTTTGTAACTGGTGGGAGCCAAGGAGTCATGTTTGCTCTCCATTTAAGGAAGCCATGAGAGGAGTCAGACTTATTATTTATTTCATACGTTTTACACATTTCCAAATTCCTTCTGCTGTTTTATTCATCTCAATTTTTCAGTAATTTACTCCTGTCGATACCTTGCATATATCAATGAGTAACTTTGATCAATCAGAGCGATGTCTTCCCTTTGCCGTGCAAGTAATCCGGCTAAGAATCAGAGATTGTATGCTTTGAAGGTGACGTCTCAAGTAACTGGAGGAAACCGATTAGTTTTCAAGATCTTTAAAGCATTACCGAATTCTTAATAGGTCCTAAGTTATCATTCCAATATGTTTATTTTCTAAAGCAGCCGGGCTAGGCACAGGAATCTCTTATCTTTTGTTTAAGATCATGTTTTTAATCTTATTGTATAATCCTTGTGATTTGTAATGAACTTTCTTCTTACTTTCATTGTATCCAGTTGAATAGTATCTCTTTTGGGAGAGTTTTTCCAAATGCAATAGAACCTGAAAACAAAAAGGAATAACAACATCGAATTTCATAGCAGCAATTCTCAACATTTATTATGATGATATCTAGTTTGAAATTTACAGATTGATCTTCTTTAAATTTAACCTTGTTCATGGCAAGTGAAAGCCAAGTAACCATGGTATGGATCCATAAATTATTATGCCACTAGATATTACAATCAAATTCTAGAATCCTTAAAGAACATAATCATGTAATCACAGATTGTGAAATGTTGGATGCATGTAATCTTCTTGTATAATTGACAGAACCGGTTATTCTGAGAATTCCAAAGAATTGAGACTCACCCGGCTGTGTAGCCAAAGAAATGGGTGATGAGGTGAGAGAAAGGAATCTACAATAACATGAAACAGTATCAGTTATGACATAACAATGTTTATCATTTTTAATATGAATTATTTAATAGCTCATGCATGATCCTGTTATTGTAATCTCCTGTTGTTAAGTCGAGGGTTGTAGTTAAACACCAGGATGCTCAGTGGATGACAAGATGAACCCTGTCGGTTCTGGGTAGGGAGGGCCTTTCTCATTAGTAATTGTGTGGGGATAAAGCTATGGTCCGAGGTTGGGTGGTTAAGCCCCTGACAATGTTTCACCTCTTCCCAAGTTGTCGGACGAACAACAGACAAAGATAAGTTATACATTCAATTGGTTACCAAAAACAGGTATTTTACTTTTATGATGTATATGCAAGACTAAGGTAAGGTTAATTGAGTTCTATCATCATTACAGTTACTTTACACTTAGTTGCGAGAGATAGATTTATCAGATGGATTGTTATCTTAGTCTTTTATTTATATGAACGTTGAATATGAGTGTTGGGTGGATATTTTGCAATCGACAATTTTGGGTAAAAATTCAGTCTCAAAATAGGATGACCAGCCACAGCATGTGAGACAGAGTCTCTCCTACCTTAAAGGGAAGGCTCCCCCTTCTCACTATTCCTTGGATAAACTCAAGGTAAGCAAGAAATTGAGAGATTTATAAAGAGGGTGTTACTATTATCCTTTCTTCTTAACTTTCAAGAAAGGATCCACTTATTTATAAGGCGAATAATGGGCAAGGTAAATCTTTAACTACACTTCTATCAAGAGCTGGAAATAGTGATACCGATAAATTTTAATTAACTCAAAGGCTAGCCAAAATGTACCAGTTTGGCTCTAAGTCTGGTCGTACTTCTATATGGTAAAAGTTTTACAATTAGGGCACAAAGACTCCTAAAAGTAAGAACAATCTAACTATTTTGTGAATTAAGATGAAAATACAAGCCACAAACAAAGCTTCTAGCTATGGATTTTCACAATTGTTCCTGGTCAAAACTCAGGCTTCAATTGTTTCTTAACTCTCTATGCTCTTTTATTGAACACACAATAATAACATGAATCAAGACAATAGGCACAAATTATAGTCAAAGCTTTTAATTTATTCTATCACAATTGCTTCCAGTCAAAGCTTCGAATCCAATTGCTTCTTTTATTCACTTTTCTCCCAAATTCGTACTACACAATCAAAGTTATGCTTGCACAAATGTGACAGAGCTTTCTTGCATACAACAAAAGATATTTTTACAATGAGGGGGCACTCTTTTATATAGGCACAGGAGTTGAGAAAAAGGTGGACAAAAAGGTGGGAGCAACTCAACCAACTTTGACCTAGTCTAACTAGAAGAGAAAATATATGGTTACATGCAACTGCATGTGCAACTCACACTACATCTTTTACACAGACATGTAACTTGCATTATATGTAATTACATATGTAAGTCGTATTACATTCTCTTCAATTACAAACATGAAAAAAGAAGAAAGAAGACGGAAGAGAGTTGAAACAATTCTGAAGGGCCTTGTACTTGACGACGCAATCCCGGATGATCACAGGATTGGGAATTCTTGTACCTTGTATTGCTGCATTCACGTTGATAACCATAGTGTTGCGTCTTTTGATAACCTCTAGCTCTCTTTGATGAATTGTCCATTATCATGTAGAAACTTGATGTGATCCATCTTTTCTCGCTCAAGTTGTCGTGAATTCTCCTTTGTAGATCAGCACAAACTGGAGTCTTTGACACTTTGAAAACCTTCTTGACGATGTTCGGATGTACACTCAAAACAACTTTCCATCAGCACCTTTAACTCTTTTTTTTTTTTTTTTGAAGTAAAGTGCTTGGCGCATGGGAATGCGTGTAAATGAAGATTGCCGATTTTCAAAAAGTGACTTGGGCTTTCAAGATGTCACTGCACGGAAAATGGATTACATGTAAATGCAACATGTAACGGAAGGTGGAAGGTGAAATGAGATGCAAGTGTGAGTGAAAGATACAATTTACATGCATATGCGGATGAAGGCTAAGATGGAAAGCATGGAAAGATATGAAAACATGTATTTGCTCATGGAGGTGTGAATGCATATGGAAAGAAGAAAATGACATCATTTTGACTTTTCAAAAAGTGACTTTTAGTGAAAATTAGACCGTTTAGATGCAATTACACGTAAGACATTTCGTGTAATCGTGTCGTGCGAATGAAAGTGAAAAATGAGATGGATGAAAACGGAAGTGGAAAATGGAATTACATGCATGTGTGAATGGCGAATGAGGTAAAAAACATGTGATCACATTTGTCGGATGAGATGTGAAGTGTAATGACATCGAAATGGAATGTGAAAAATGATAACGCTTTCGCATTTAATGAAGGAAAAACAAGTTTTTGGGAAAAAACTTCCAACTTCTCCAAATGGAGAAAAATTGGCAAACAAAAACACAAAACCAAAACAAAAGAAAAACAACATACCTTTGAAAACAACTCAAAACATGCCAAGATGCGATGCACTCCAAAGATGAAATTCGAATTTGGAACTTGGGGAAGAACCAAAAACATCAAAATGAAGGAGAAATTCATATTTAAAGGAAAAATGCACATTCTAAGGCAAAGATTCTTACAAATGGCATCCATTCAACGATTTCATGCATAAATCAGCAAAGATAAGCATGAATTAAAATGTATGAAAGAAGAGGTCCACTTACATGAAGATTAAGATCCAAAAATGAAGGAGAAAGAGCTAAAATAACAAGTTTTATAGTCTTAAGATCAATTCTCCCTTAAATTCGGATTTTCAAACAACCTTTTGACTTTTTCCGCACTTGCATGTAATGGACATTCAATGGTCGGATTTGACATGAAAGTGCCAAATAAATGGTCTCCAAAAACAATATCATGCATTTAAAACTCAAAAACAATCCGTTTTGATCAAATGTACGAGTTGAAAATGCAATTTTTTGAATTTTTTGAACAAAAGCATGACTTTTTTATTCAAAAATCTAGGCCGTTTTTACAAAAACGTGGCAAAAAATTGCATGTTTTTGAGTCATTTTTGACTTGTGAATGCAAAAATGACTTCCCCAAATGGATATTCATGGATCCAAATACAAAAAAGTTGCTTTAAAACACATAAAAGTGGATTAAAATCCCAATTTTCCGAGTATTCTAAGCAAAAACGTGTTTCTCCAAGCAAAAACGATTTGGTCTTTTAACACCAAAATAATGATCACAATGTAATGGAATCAGCAAATAAGGTCAAAACGATTTGATTCCAAACAAAAACATGTTCCAAATTTGAAGATTTATGGAGTTTTTGTGCAAAATTGTGCCCTATCTTGGGAGTTTTGAACACATTTTTGGGTGCAATAAACTGATTTTTGATGAGGGCAAAATGATCACCTCTCCAAAACGTTTTGAATGCAACTGATTTCATCTAAATCCATGGAGAAAATCAAAAGTTATGATCAAAATAGGAGGTTTTTAGAGCAAGAACATGTTTTCTTCACATAATAGTACATTTTTATGTTCATTACATATTTTAAAACATGTTGGAAGAAAAAAGAGGACCTTTTAGAGTCCATTACATGTTTTAAAATATGTCTTGAGACATAAGCTCACTTTTTGAGACTCATTGCATATTTTAAAATGCTAAGACTCTAAATCTCACTTTTTGGAGTCACTTACATATTTTAAAATGTCTCACATTTTTGATGCATAAGCATAAAAACTCAAATTTTCATGTCATTGCATCAAAAAGGTCCACTTTTACAAGCATTTGATGTAATGGCATGAAAAAGGTCTTCAAAATGAATTTTTATATGCATTAGCATGAAAAGTTTTCACTTTTCATAGTTTTTTACATGCATATGCACATAAAATGTCCACTTTTAGGCTTTTAAGTTATGCATTTCACTTATTTTTATAAAAATGTCAACAATATGGGTCAAAAATAACATTTATGCATCATATTAATCAATATAATACATAAACATTATATTAAAGTGACATTTATATAAGTATTTGATTTAAAAATAAAAAATTTAAAAAGTAACTATATAGTTCTATGGTCACTTTAAGTGAAAAATTAAAAAGTAACTCAACTTAAAATTATAACATAAAGCGCACTATAATCACTTTAAGTTATAAATTTAAAAGATAAAGTAACTTAAAAACATAACAAAAAGTGAGTAAAATGTTATATTTTCAAAAAGTGAATGTCAAAATGAAAATATAACATTATTTTTTTAATTCGTGCTGTTGCACCTAAAATGTCCACTTTTGAGGCACTAAAATGACTATATCGCTTGACTGACAACTCCGATTGACCTCTAGGTTAGACTAAATCAAAGAGAAAAACCAAAGGCATGACATGAGCAAAACCAAAAGACTAAAACCAAACAAACGCAAACTCAAAAGCAAAAAACGGACTTTGAAGGCTTCAAAAATCAAGCAAAGGCTTGACAAAAAGCAAAAGAAAAAAGACTTAACGAAGGCCTTCAATAAAAAGATTCATTGTATCAATTGGTACCGATTGGTTGATCAATACTAACCAATTAAATAATGAAATAAACTCAGAGAAATGCACAACTAATTTGAAAAAGTTTTGTACTGTTACCTATATTTTGTGGTGACAAAATGCAGGACAACAATGAGCATATCTTTTAATCTTAAGTTATTGCCACAATTAAGAAATCATAAGGAAATGAACGATACAGTAGTATTCGAAGCCCTAATTGAATCAGTGGTATTTGGAGCCCTCAATGATACAATGGTATTTGAAGCCCAAATTGAATTCTGTGGTATCCGAAGCCCTAATTGATATAGTGGTATCTGATGCCCAAAATGATCCAATGGTAATTGAAGCCCTAAGTGATACAATGGTATCTGAAGCCATAAATGATCCAATGGTAATTGATGCCCTAATTGATACAGTGGTATGTGATGCCCTGATTTTTATACAGTGATTTTTAATGGTATTCGTCATTTGATTTTTGATATAGCAGTATTGGATGGAAATTGTTATATGGTATTACTATAATAGTGTTTGTGGATTAATTTGAGTGATTGTAGAAACATCCCTACAATGAATTCTCGATTCTAATTCCCTGGTATCTGGATTTAAATTTCTATAGTAAATTCCTTGATTGTGTTTTAAGTTCTTACTTAGAAAATTTTGTCTAACTGATTTTAACCATCAATCTCTTTCATATGAACAAAACTGATTTAACTGTCGTCATACGAAAATAAAGTAATAACTATATTTCTTTGAGTATGTTAGTTGTTAATTAGGCCTGGGAAAATGGGTTGTTACACCCTTCTATTGTAATGATTCGTTCCAAATAATGGGAACATTATAGTCCTCCCATCTCAAACTTTGCTTGTCCTCAAGAAAATGCAATGCCAAATGCTACAAAATGTGTTCACCTTCCCAAGTTGTGTCATCCAACGACAAGTGTTTCTAGTGTACCAAGTATTCCTTTAAAGTACGGTTCCGTAGGGTCTTCTCACGTACATCATCTTTTCCGGTTTCAATATGAGCTTCCCTTCTTCATTCAACATTGGAAGGTCTGCAGCTACCGTGATGTTTTTTCCCACAACTTTCTTCAAGCAGTAGACATGAAAAATGTTATGAATACGGCTTCCTTTTGGAAGTTTCAGCTCATAGGCAACTTCACCAATGCGGCAAGCTACACGATAAGAGCCATATAATTGTGGCTTCAATTTTTCTTTCCCTTTTGCCTTCAGTGAAGACTACCTATATGGCTAGAGTTTGAGATAGATCAAGTCTCCCACTTTGAAACTTCTCTCAATCTAGTGTCTGTCGGCGTACATCTTTTGTTGATTATGCGCCCTTTGTAAGTTCTCTTTCAAGCATCTCAGGATGTCTTGCCTTTCCTAAAGCCAGTCCCTCACCCTTGGTGCGTGACTGTCACCCAACACCATGTTGATAAATGAAAGGGGTTCATAACCGTATAGTGCTTTGAAGGGTGTCATCCCGACGGACATGTGATAAGTGGTATTGTAATAGTATTCCCCCAGATGCATCCATTTAACCCATGCCCGTTGTTGTGCTAAAATGTAGTTTCGAAGGTAGCCTTCTTGCCACTTGTTCACTATCTCCGTTTGTCCATCTTTTTGAGGGTGGTAGCTCGTAGTTGGTGACAATTCTATTCCTACCAACCAAAACAATTTTGTTTAGAAAATACTGATAAACTGCCCAGCTCTGTCGCTGACAATGTTTCAGGGTAACCTGAGCAAACAAAAACTTCTTTGAAAAATAAGTTTGCTACCTGGGAAACCTAAAAGTCTGAGGGGATGACGAAGAAGTGTGCATACTTCACCAACCTATCGACCACCACAAAGATACAATCCTTACTGTTTACTTTAGGAAGTCCAATGATGAAGTCCATAGAGATTCTTTCCCACTTCCGTTCTGGTATAGGCAAGGGCTGCAGTAATCTAATAGGTAAAGTGTGTTCGGATTTGTTTTGTTGGTAGACTGCACATTCTCATACATATGGCAATACATCTCCTTTAAGTCCCTTCCACGAAAACCTCTCCCTGAGCTGTCTATAGGTTTTGAGAAACCCTAGGTGCTTAGCCAAGGGTGAGTCATGTATTTCCTTCGAGATTTTCTGCTTCAATTTGGGTTCAAGTGCCAAGTATATCTGATCCTTATAGAAAATGATGTCATCCCCCACCTTGTATCGGTCATCCTGAGTGTTTTCGTCCATTAGCTTACATGCAAATGCGGTTTTAAAATATTCCACCAATAAGTGTGCTTTCCAGTTAGTTGAGATTTGAGATAGAAAACAAATGGCAGGTTTTCTTAACAGGGCATCTAAAACCACATTGTTCTTCCCCTTCACATATTCAATGTCGAAATCAAAAGCTTGAATCTTACTTACCCATTTTTGTTGCCTTTAGTTTAAATCTTGTTGCTCCAAAAAACATCTTAAACTATTATGATTGGTACAAACAATAAACTTGGCACCTACCAGATACTGTCGGAATTTGGTTAGTGCATGCACAGTGGCCAACATCTCTGTCATAAATGGAATATAGAGGCTCCGCTTTTGTAATTTTTTGACTCTCATAAGCTATAGAATGTCTATCTTGCATTAATACTGCGCCAATTCCCTCTCCAAATGCATCACACACTAGAATGAATGGTTGTCTGAAATCGGGTAAGGCGAGAATTGGACAAGTGCTCGTTGCTTCTTTTAACTTATCAAAAGTTCGTTTCGCTTTTTCATTCCATTGGAAGGAGCCTTTCTTAGTTAAACTGTTAACGATGTGTTGAGCTGAGAGAAACCGCTTATAAACCTCCAGTAGTAACTGCATAGACCTAAGAACCCTCGCAACTTAGAGAGCAATTTTGGTGGGGGCCAATCGAGGATAGCTTGAATCTTCTCTTGGTGGACTTGCACTTCAAATTTCCTGACAATGTGCTCTAGGTATAATATTTCTGTCATTCTGAATTAACACTTGGATTGCTTGGTGAACAAGGACTAAGCCTTCATGATCCCTAGGACTTCATTCAAGTGTTTCAAGTGTTCTTCCCAAGTTTTGATGTAAATAAGGATATCATCAAAGAATACCAACAAGTACTTACGCAGTTGTTTGTTGAAGATGTAATTCATGCAAGACTGAAAAGTAGCTGGTGCATTCGTTAATCCCAACGTCATGACAAGGAACTCATAATGCTCGTAGTGACAATGAAATGTCGTCTTCTTCCCGCATGCGGATCTGATGGTATTCGAAACAAACATCTATTTTAGAAAAATAAATCGCCCCATGCAGCTCGTCCAACAATTCATCGATCTTGGGAATAGGGTATCTATTTTTTATTGTCTTCTTCCTGCATGCGAATCTGATGGTATCCGGAACAAAGATCTATTTTAGAAAAATAAATTGCCCCATGTAGCTTATCCAACAATTCATCGATCCTGGGAATAGGGTATCTATTTTTTATTGTCTTCTTATACAACGCATGGTAGTCCACACACATGCGCGTCATCCCATCCTTTTTTACCAAAACCACTAAGGATGCAAAAGGGCTAGAGCTGGGACAGATCCATCCTTTCTCGAGCAATTCTTGAATCGTCTTCTCGATCTCATCGTTGAATTTCTTGGGATGACGGTAAGGTGTGGTGATAATTGGTTTGGCACCAGCTTCCAACTCGATAGTATGTTCAAACCCGCAATGGGGTGTATGCCGTGAGGGAATGTCTATAAAAACTTTATCATGTGTCCTCAAAATATTTTGAAGGTCATTGTCCCATTGAGGGGTATGTTGTCCTTTTATAGGTTCCGTTGAAACGAAACAATGTGCAGCCCATGCAATGTCACCATGCTGAAAAATTATCTCTATCTACTGTGCTGAAACTTCCTTCGGTCCCTCATTGGCCATTTCACAGAGAACAACCTTCTTCCATCTACAACAAAAGTGAAGTCCATCTGTTTGAAGCTCTGAGTGTCTCCATCTACTGTATGCCCAGAATAACCTCCATATCATCCAAATCCACTATAAAGAAATCCTCTGTCATAGTGTGGTTAGCCATGGTGATACTTAGTTGGTGAACAAAGTGTGTATAGGGAAGAAGTGTCCCTTTGGCGATCTTGAGCTGGAATCCTACGTGCATCTCAATAGGTAGACCTCTTCGTTTCACCAAATATGAGTTTGTGGTGTTTAAAGTGGCTCCACTACCGAGCATCACCATGACCCTTTGTCCTTGAAGGGTTTTACGTACACGAAATATCGTACACCTCGGGCTCCTGGCTAAGGCAATGGTTCCTTCGCGTCATATCAATGTTGCAATTCTCTTTGTACGGTTCAGATTAACCATTTTGTTGTCCTCGTGGGGATGGTTGTCTTTTGTGGGTAGATCCTCCTGATCGTCCTCATCATCGAATACGATTTCAATATACTATATTTTTCCTTTACCGAGGCATCTGTGCCTAAGCTCCCACGGTCCCTTGCAATTGAAGCATAATTTCTCCCTTCATAGCTCTTGTCTAGTAGCTTCGTCCAACGAAGGCTTCTTCGGCAGAGGTTTGTTATCTTTGTTCTTTGGAAATACTGGTGGTTTGGAGTGTGAATAACCTGGAGAGGATGACGACAACAATGATGCCATGCTCCGCACCTTTTTTATAACCTCCGAAAGGGTGGCAGTATTGAAACCTTTTGCCCAACCCCTCAATGGTTTCGTTAGTTCGTCCATGAAGAGCAGTATCCATCTCCTTTTAGAAATGTCCATGACAAAAATAGATTTTCTAAAATTTTGTGATGTACCACTCGACTGATCCAGTTTGCCTCAGTTGTGCTAATTCTTTGAAATTAAATTTCAAATCTTTACCATCAAATCGATCTATCAATCATTCAGTGAATTCTGCATAAGTATTTATTTGGTCATGCCTCAGTGTAATGGTGCCATGATTCCACCATTCATGCGCCACTCCCTCCAAATGTAGTACTGGAAATTTGATTTTTTCTTCTTCCAGCATTGGATTAAGTTGGAAGTAACTGTCGGCCTTCATTACCCATGCTTGAGCGGATATGGTCCTGGATCCGTCAAATGGTGACGGATTTACCTTACTCAACTTTCTTCTGAGATAATTATTAAAATATCCTCGATTTTTGCCTCTGGAATATCTTATTCTCAGTTCTGCGTAATCTTTATGGGATATATCTGTTGGGTGGATATTTTGCAACCAACAGTTTTGGGTAAAAATTCAGTCGCAAAATAGGATGACCAGCCACAACGTGTGAGATAGAGTCTCTCCTACCTTAAAGGGAAGGCTCTCCCTTCTCACCATTCCTTGGATCAACTCAAGGTAAGCGAAAAGTCGAGAGATTTTTATAAAATGGGTGTTACCAATATCCTTTCTTCTTATCTTTCAAGAAAGAATCCACTTACTTGTGGAGCGAGTAATGGGCAGGGTGAATCTCTAACTACACTTCTATCAAGAGCTAGAAATAGTGATACCGACAAACCTCCACTAACTCAAAGGCTAGTTGAAAGTTTTACCGGTTTGGCTCTAAGTCCGGTCGTACTTCTATATGAAAAAGATTTACAATTAGGGCACAAAGACTCCTAAGTGTAAGAATAAATTAACTATTTTTCCAATTAAGAAAGAAGTATAAGCTACAAACAAAGCTTCTAGCTATATATTTCCACAATTGCTCCTGATCAAAGGTCTAGCTCTAATTTTCTTAACTCTTTTCTATTCAATTTACAAGATACAATTACCAAGAACACAAGATAACATGAAACAAAGATAGCTTAGATGAATTAGAGACAAAGCTTATAACTCATGCAAGTAACAATCTAACTTAATCAAAGTTGAGTCTCAAATGCTCCTTTGTATTCAATTTCTCTCAAAATAGTGCTTAAACAAAAAAAAGTTTTGCTGGCACAATTTCTCCAGAGTTCTCTTGCATAAAGATAATGATGATTTTACAATGAGGGGGGGCTCCTTTATATAGGCATTGAAGTTGAGAAAAATGTGGAGGAAAAAGTGGGAACAACTCAACCAACTTTGACCTAGTCTAACTATAGGAGAAAATATAGGGTTACATGCAACTGCACATACAACTTGCATTACATCCTTCTATATATATGTAACTCACATTATATGTAATTACACTTCTTCATGTAATGCATCCTTTTACAACTACTAACATGAAATAAAAACAAAAACAACAATCTCAAAGATTGTTTCTTAGTACCTTGAATTTGACAATGATGTCATGCATTATGGGAAGATCAACAATTTCCATGGTCTTTGATATGGCTTCTACTCTCACTACATTGGCATATGCTGATTGTACAACTTTGGAATTTGCTACCATAGTATCTAACAAGTGTTTCATTGAGGATTTATACAAGACAAACTTGTTAATTGTGTGTGAACCAAAAAGTCTTCGGAATCTACATCAGCATTGATCCTAATTGTATATTCTGAGTTTACTCTTTCTACTGCAATGACAGTACCAGATTCATCAATAACATGGCATCCCATCTATTCTAAATCACAAGTAACACTTGTTTCAATTGCTTGACAATCTCTAAAGGCCGTCTGCAACTTTGTGATCAGCTTCCTCAATGTTTCCTTTTTATAACCAATGAGCCCTTGAAATCGAAAGAACATTTCACATTGACAATCTCTAAAGGTCGTCTGCAACTTTGTGATCAACTTCCTTAATGTTTCCTCTTTATAACCAATGAGCTCTTGAAATCGAAAGAACATTTCACATGACGGAAGAACGTCACATGAGACCAAGGCATCAAGATCAAATCTTACCATTTCATCCCAATCATCAAGGATTTCCTTCAAATTATCCGCTTGTTGAGTCGAAGAAAAAATTAAATTTCGCTACATTTCATTCGTCTCTTTGATGTGCCTAAGAACTGCAAATGTCTCTGTGATGGCTCGAACTCCTTTAGAAATGATTTCCTGTATCCAAGACTTGGTGATTTCAATCAGTTGTCTCTCTTTAGATGTTTGAGACATAACAACAACATTCTGAGAAGATTGTTGCCGAATGACCTTGTTCAAGCGAGAGACCTCCTGTTTCAGTTGATTTTTCTTTTCCCATAGCTTGTGATTGCTCTTTGATACATTAGCCAATACATCTTGAGCATCTTGCAAACAACTCAAATGTGATTGCTTTTCGATTTCAACCTTAGTGAACTTGTTATCAGAACGAGTAAGTTCTTCAACGGGTTTATCTACCAAGGGCTCAACAACTTCAACAAATTTTGTTTTATCTGAATCAACCAAAATCTTTGAAACAATCTTATCTTTCAAAGATTTGGATTTGGTCTTCCTAACAAGGAGATTGTCCGGAGGAACAACTACTTTTCTCCTCTTCGTTGTTATTTTGCTCAACCTTGCAGGCAGGTTGAAACCTTCATTTGTAGAAGCAGATACAGTAGAAACCATTGGCATTGATCCTAATTTTATTTTCGTTGTAACAGAACAAGATTCAGTTTGCATAGCTGAAGGCATAGGAAAGTGCTGAGAAGACTGTCATGAAAAGCTCAAGACCTGTTAAAGACATATCAAGCTAGGAAACTTCATCACTAGTAAGAGTTGGAAAATCCTCAAATACATTTGCTAAATGTTCATAGTGTTCATTTGCAGGGATGCGAGGAGCAACAGAAGAAATAGGAAGATTCATTATTGTTACTAAAACTTTGCACACTTGTAAAAATTTTGTATAAGAGCAAGTAATCAAAGGTGCACGAATGTTATTCATTATGTACCAAAAGAATATAAATGTCCTTGTATTTTCATTTTTTGAAATACAACTGATATTTACATAAAATGAATGAATATGAAAATGCTCGAAATGGAAATCTCACACAAGCCGTGAGTCTGATTACTACTTCTACACATATTGAAAATAAGAAAAATACAGCATAGGAGAGTAGAGTCAGAGGTAACTAGTCATTGCCTTTCAGCCTTTGACTAGTTATTCGATCTTTGTTGCCGCTCTTGGTCCAGCTCTCGACCTGATAGCTCCGTGATGTTCGTCCTCGTCCTGCATGAAAAGCAATGGGGTTAGATCTTAAACGATCTAAGCAATGACTGGTTATTACCAACTTGGTACCCACGCATGCTATATAATTCCTATTCTGAATATGTGTAAAAACATTAGAATAACTAAAAATCAGAAAGTATGATGTTAAAGGGACATATTGTTCTCTGATATGAAACCTTTCATTGTAACCAAGCACAAACATATTGATCTCAAAAAATAGTACTCTAAATGTTCAAATGCACATCTCCGAGAGATAATCCATGAGTGTCACGAGCCCGTGCTCGAACCTCATGAAAGATAGCTTAGACGTCACATAAAATCAGAGTATCTTAACAGTCAGGAGAGCATCATTTCAGCATGCAAAGACAGAAAATATTCAAATGAAATGTGTAAAAAAGAGATCCTTCAACATCTATAACATGGAGGCAATTTTAAAAGAACATAAGCTTTAGCTACTTCTGGATCAGATGTACAATGTGCAGGATGGTTTTTTTTTTTTACACACTAGCAGATTAGTACCCGGACCAGGATAACACATGGATTTGTTTTATACTTCCGGGATTTGAACGACAAAGCTTTTCAATTTGTTATATTGCCTGCATATATTGGTCAATTACAACCTTGAGTACTGTAGAGTATGGAGATATACATGCAGCAAAATGCATTAAACTGTGTAATTAAATTTCATGCTCAGTTAAACTTGCTGTTGGAAGCTGCAGTTTTCTACAAATTGCTTAAACAGACACCCAAGTTTTTTTCACAATGCTTTGACATTTCATGATCAACCCAGATCAGCAACAGAGGATGCAAAACAGTATGGTATCTTGCTCTGTTAAAAGACACCATTGATTAACAGTTAAAAAGAGGAAAATCTGTGTAATAGCATCTAGTTTCCAGCCGGTAAAAGAATCCTACAAGTTTATGAGAAGTTTTCAAAATCTGTGTTGTATTCCATAGGCGAACAAGGAAGAAAGCAAAATGATGAAAGCTTCAATGAACATATTCAGACTTGGCAACTTTCAGCAAGGCAACCACTATCTACAGGGGTATTTTGGTAGCATCTTTATAAAAAGAAAATTCGTATACGGTAAAAACTCTCATCAAATCTAGTATGAATAAGTTGAAGCATGTACCCAGCAGGATCAAGCATGCAAGATCCTTATCATGTTAGCTTTCAAGGACAATACAGTCACGATTTTGAACATGACACAAGCAAGTGAATATGCTCGGCCTTATAAAATGATCTTACAGATCAAATAAGAGGAGCAAATAGAAGAGTTCAAGATTAAACTAAAGATACATCAGAATACCTCGTATATTCATGGCGGCTGTAAGGAATATATAGCCCCAATTTTTATAAAGAATGAGCAGATAATCTCATAACCAAGAAACCCTCAGCAAATGCAACAAGGATCGCATATCAAGTAAATCTCAAAGTAGGAACAGAAGTGTGCAAGCAAATCACAGAGATGGATCTGTTATTTCAAACCCAGAAAGTCCACCATGGTACCTTTTAAAGTTCATAGTCTCCATTCCAAACTCTCCATTCAAAATGGTGCTATAAATATAAAAGAGAAAGAGCATAAAGTCTGCTATGAAAATGCAGAGAAAACATGCCCAGATTTCCTCATTTTTGAAGCCACAAATGTCTGCTATATCAGCAAAAACGTGCACAGCAAGTACCCAAAAAATGCAAAGATTAAATACCTGTTGTTTGAAGCCCAGAAAGTATATGAAGCGGCTTCAAAAACATCAAACAAAACCCTTGCATGACCTCTCATGGCAGCCAACAAAGTTTGAGGGCTTTAAATCTCAAGGAGAAGAGAGAAATCTGCCATTTTATCTCAACAAAAAACGCCCAACAAATGATGCAAATGGCAGCCGTAGATCAAAGAATAACCTACATTTGAGCCAAGGAGAAGAGGGAAACATGACCAACTGTCAAAAACGACCAGCAAATTGACAAATAAAACCAAAAAAAGTGCCCAGAAATCTGCCATTTACCTTAGAAAAATGCCCAGCTATCAAAAACAACCAGCAGATTTGAGAAATAGAGCCATGAAAAGCACAGAGATCATCTTTTCCAAGCCTCCAAACCCTCATTTTCTCCAGCTGGCTAGAGCTCTTGCAAGAGCAAATGAAATGGAAAAAATAAAATCCCTAATATTCCTTCCCTTTCTTCATTCACGTGAATGAGAAAAGACTTTGCTTTTCAATTTTATAATTTGCCAAGTCCATATACCTAACGTATATAGTGGAGAGACTTATGTTTTGGTCTTTAATTTGTAAATGTTTCCACTTTATGTTATTCAACATTAATATAAAATGATATTCATAAATCATTTTTATTAATGATTGATGTAAGTAAAAAAAAAAAAAAAAAAAAACCATCTATTTATTAGTTAATATAAAATAAAAATATTTCTTATTTTAAATATGTTTTAATTTCTATTTGAAATCATTAATATTAATAATAAATATATTACTATCTTAATATTATTAAATTGATTTTATAATCAATTGAATAATATTAATATAGTCCATATTTATTATTAATAAACTTAGTAACAATAAAAATTAAATGTTAATGCTATTAAGTGATTTCATAATCATTTTAATAACATCAATGTAATTAGTATTTATTGTTATTAAGTTATTATGTTTTTTCAAATAGATATTAAAATATATGAAAAATAAATGTCTATTTTTATTTTATATTTAATTGGTAGATGGTTTTTTTTTTAAATAACAGAGTTTGGACAAATTGCAGAAGGTGGATTGATATTCATATTATGCAGATATTTTCAGAGTGGGTGGCCATTATGATAGAAATTGGAAGGCATACTTGTTGAAGCATTGATTTTGAGGATTTTTGAGATATTTTGAGGGTTAGGACTGCATTTATGAGGGGCAGTTATGATGATATTATCAGGCCATGCCTTTTGGGCCATTTTGTACACCTTTTGAAGCCTTTTCAAAGACTCAAGTTTGGCCTCAAGGGCTGAATCCGACCCAGCATTTATGACTTTCAAAATGCAGTTGGATGGATAGTGCATAAGTATGAGTTGAAGGCTCATTTTGTAGAGGTTCTTCTTTTTCTTTGCTTGGCCTGTTTTTTGTAAGTTTTTCAGACTTCTTGACAGGAGCAGGGATCATTTTGTAACCCATTATTCAGAGATATATACAGATCTGCAGCACTTTTGGGCATTGATTTCAGCTTATGCCTTCTCTTTTTTTCTGTATTGGTGTGTCATGTTGATGCCTTGTACAGGATGGTTTCAGTTTTTGCAGGTTGAAAGTTGTGTTACAAAGCAGTTTTTTTTGGATTGTGAGTAATCTATTCTCCTTTTCGAAACTGTTATTTTAGCCCTCTTATTAGCTTTTTGCAAGGATTCTGATTATTGAGTTGTGCAAGGGAGTTTTGTTATTGTTGTTTCATGGTGTTGCTTATGTGTTAGATATCAGGGATACTTTTCTGGTGCATCACCCTTTAGGTTTTAAATTTCCATTTTTTGTTATCCTTCTCCCCTTTTTCTCCATCAGAAGTTCAGTTTTAGTAGTATAAAGTGATATACCAGATAGGAAGCCGGCCTAGAATCCGGAGATTCATTCCATCCACGGTTCACCCACAACCTTGGAATGTTTCCATGTTTCTCCAAAAGGTTAAGTTTATGCAAACTTAACAGGGTGCATTTTTGGTAGATAACAATTATATTGACTTCTGAGACTGGAATAAAGGAGTGAAAATAGTGGAGAATGAATCCACATTGTCATCTACTTCATGAGAAAAGGCTCTTCATGTGTAGACGGTGCACAAGCTTGTGCAGGCTTTGGGTGAGATATGATCATGACTTCCCCTTCTTTGTTTGAATCTTCTTTATTAGATTCTATCTCTAGTTCTTCTTCTAATTCTTGAAGTTGTTTAGAGATTTGAGATGATTTGGCTCATTTTCCACCCTTCAATTTGAATTTGAGGGGACCTTTAGCATCAGAAGATGAGGCACCATCTTTCCCTATGATTTCCAGCTATGACTTTTTGCTAAGAGGACCAAAACTTTCGCAATCCAAGCCCATCTTAGGATTTACTCTTTTAAGGCCTTTATTTTTCAACCATTTGTTGGTGTTTACCAAGATGGATTGAAATATGTCCATGATAGACGTACCTTACTTTTGTTGCCACTGGATAGGAAAAGGGCACTTCCTATCAAAGTTGACTTGATAAAACTCCGGATCAAGGATGTTGCCATCATCTTCAACTTAGAAATCTGAAGGGATCTCCAACATGTTAAGATCGATTATCTATTGCAAGGTTAATTTGCAGTAGTCCATCTTCATGATGTCAAGCTCTGTCCTCATATCAATCCAGATGTCCTCGATGTGATGAACATGAGTGTAAGCTCTTTTCATTTGAGAATTCATCTCTTGGTAATCAAAGTCAAATCTGGCCTTGAACTTCTGTAAGATGATCAACTGCAACTCTGCTTCCATGTTCTTTGCTTTAGGTACATAAATGATCGAATAGTTGCTAATAGACAAAGATTTAGCTGAGGTAATGCTGAAATCGGGCCTATGCATAGCATGATGATCACTCTGTATATCCATAAGCTGTTTAGCTAGCTCCATCAAGATGATTCGATCTGTAGCATACCTAGGTAAGGTATACTCGCCTTTGAAATATCCAACTCTCAAGTATGTGAAAGTTGGAAACTGAATGAAAATACAGTTGTATTGGTTCACCTTCTCCCATGCCGCATCAGATACTCTTTTGACAAATAACTGTTTATTGAACAAACACCGAAAATGCCCAAAGAAGGCGTCTTGGACTCTTCTGCAATGAAATTTACTATTTTTCAAAGTGATTTGATCATAGTAATCCCAAATAGGACCCTGAAGACGATCTCCCTTGGTTGAGAGACCAAAGAAAGATCCCATGACAGAAACAATATAAACAAGCTAAGAGTTCATGTAGAAAGGCATTGAAGTTCCCACATTGAGTATTTGCTGGCAAAGTGCAATGCTAATGAGCTCTCCCTAAAAGATGTGTTCTTTATTCTCTATAATTTGAAATATGAACTTATACATCCATGACTCAAATTCAGTAGAATCTTTGAGACCACAAATTCTGCTAAGAAGGATGATGAGATTCTTATATTCTTGTTTGAAGTTAGACCGATGAATGGTCTTTGGCCATCTTGAGAAGTTGTTTCTTTTATTGTCTAACCAATATTGATTGACATACTTCTAATAATCACCTTTCTGCCTATTCCAGCATGCCAAAGATGATTCTTTAGTCAAATCTGCACATTCTGCTTTATTTGGTACCTTGAAGATTTGTTCAATGACCTTAGGATCAAAGCTAATGATAACCTTGCTGTTAGGGTCCTTGATAGTCTATCTTTGGAGTAAAACGCTGGGCACATCTAAGAATGAAATCAGGTTCTATGGCCGCCATAGGGAATGTAGACACCAAGTGAATGTTACTTCTTTTGATACACTTCATTTCATGACCAACTGGAGTTTGAACTCTCTACAAAAAATCAGCCACGTCCACATGACCAATCTTCGTATCCATCACATTATCAAGAATAGATATGACTGATGAGGAAGCTGCAAGAGCCAATTCTTTATCATATTGATATTTCATTTTGCCTTTGGATTTTGATGGTGAGGACATGTGCTTGTACTACAGCAAAAAAATCCCAAAACATAAATACATCATTAGATGGAATCACCATACAAGTTGATTTGTGATCAACAAAGATTTGGAAACAAATTGGAGACTTGGTAGATCCAATGAAATGATCTCAAAGAAATCATATGCATATGCAGTGGATGAAAATGAAATGAATGGAATGTGGAATGAAGTTTTATGAAGGTGGAAAAATAGAAGATGGAATGATACGAAATGAATGAGAAAGTGTGAAGGTGGAACGCATGGGAATGCGTGCAAATGAAGATTGCTGATTTTCAAACGTGACGTAGGGTTCTCAAGTCATTATTGCATGAAAAATGAATACATGTAAGTGCGACATGTAACGGGAGATGAAAGGTGAGATGAGATGCGAATGCAGATGATGGAGGATGCACTTTACACGCAAGTGCGAATGGAGGATGAGATGGAAAGCATGGAAAAATGCAGAACCATGTATTTGCTTATGAAGATGCAAATGCATATGGAGAGATAAAAATGGAAAATGGAAAAGGGATAATGAGCTTTATAGTCAGTTTTGGCGAAAAAGAGAAGTCAAAGTACATGGAAGATGAAAATGACATCTTTTTGACTTTTTAAAAAGTGACTTTTAATCAAAATCGGACCTTTTGGATGCAATTACACTTAAAACATTTCGTGTAATCGTTTCGTGCGAATAGATGTGAAAAGTGAGATGAGTGAAAATAAAAGCGGAAAATGAGATTACATAGATGCGCAGATGGTGAATGAAATGAAAAACATGTAATCACATTTGTCGAATGAGAGGTGAGATGTTGTAACACAAAGATGCAAAATGGAACGTGATGATACTTTCACATGAAGTAAAACAACAAGCTTTTGGAAAAGAACTTGTGACTTATCCAAAGTGGAGAAAATCGGCAAGCAAACACAAAACACAAAAACACAAAGAAAAATGTACCTTTGGAAAGTGACTCAAACATGCCAAAATGCAAAACACTTCAACACTCAAATTCGAAATTAGAACTTGAGAAAGAATTAAAAACATGAAAATGAACAAATTCTTCATTTTTAAATGAAAAATGCACTTTTCATGGTATAGATTTCAACAAGTGGCAATCATCAAGCAATTATGTGCATAAAATCAGCAAGATAAGCACAAATCAAATAGCAAGAAATAAGAAATCCACTTACATGAAGATTAAGTGCCAAAAATGAAGGAGAAAGATGCTCCAATGTTGAAAAATTCTCCAAAAATGCTAAGACTTTTTCCAACTTTACAAATTTGAATGGGAAATGGTAGTAAACAAGGAGTTCTTTTTAAAAGATGCCAAAACGTGCCCTAAAAATGCTCAAAGATCCAACATTTTTTAAATGTTCATGCTTGGGACGTTTTTGGTGAAAAATATTTTTCACCAAGATGAAAGATCAAATTGATTTGGTGTTTGAACACCAACATGCAATGTAATCAGCAAATAAGCTCAAATCAATTTGTATTGGAGCAAAAACATTGATAAAAAATTATGTTTTTTGAAGTTTTCTTCAAAAACGTGCCCTAGGTTTGAGCTCTCCAAAATGATTTCAGCATGTTAAATCCATTTTTGATGCAAGAAAACACATTGCCAAGAAAAAACTCCTTCAATGGAGAAGATCCCATGCAAATCCATCAAGAAAGTCTCCCTTAATGATCAAAATTGAGTTCTTGGAAGGCAATGACATGTATTTCTTCAAAATCGTACCTTTTGAAGGGCAATACACATATTAAAACATGCTTTTAGTTTAAATCGGACCTTTTGAGGTCAATGACATGTTTTAAAATCCTTCAACAAGGCAAATCGGACCTTATCGGGTCAATGACAGTTATCAAAATGTGCAAGTGATCAAAATCGCACTTTTTGAAAGGCAATGCACATTTTAAGTTACATCTTACATTTTGGATGCAAAGACATAAAAACTTTCCTTTTGATACAATGACATCCAAAAGGTCCAATTTTGATAGCCTTTTTGATGTAATGACATCAAAAAGGTCCACTTATGATTCCAAGTTGAACTTTATATGTAGTGATATGTAAAATGTCCACTTTTGATGAATTTTACATGTAATTGCAAATAAAAGGTCCACTTTTAATAACTTAGAGTCATTTAATCCACTTAATTTCATAAAAATGTTACTAAATGGGTTCATAAAGAATATTTATATATCATATTTAAAAATACAACATATAAATATCATTTAAAAAGTAACATTTAAATGAGCATTTGATTTAAAAATCAAAAATTAAACTGGAACTATATAGTTATATAGTCACTTTAAGTGAAAAATTTAAAGTTAAAGTAACTTAAAAACATAAGAAAAAGTGAATTTAAGCTATATTTATGAAAATGTGAAAGTCAAATTAAAAATATTATTTTTAATTCGCTCTGTTGCACTAGAAAGGTTCACTTTTGAGGCACTAAAATGGGCATATCTCTTGATTGACAACTCTGATTGAGCTGTAGGTTAGACCAAATCGAAGGAAAAGTGAGAGACATGACATGAGCAAAACCAAAGGACTAAGAACAAACAAACTCAAACTCAAAAGCAAAGAAAAGGATGATGAAGGCTTCAAAAATCAAGCAATAGCTTGACAAAAAGCAAAATGAACAAGACTTGACAAAAGCCTTCAATAAAACGATTTGATATACGAATTCAAATTGATCGATCGATCAACATTAAATAATTAAATATCAAATTAAAACTTAGAGAAACACGAAACTAGCTTGCAAAATTTTCGTGCTATTACCAACATTTTGTGGTGACAAAATGCAGGACAACAATATCTTCTTCCAAATTTGCATTCTTCTAGTCTTCTCTCAACTATCCTTGAACTTCTTCAAAGGTTGTCTGCTTTCCTCCTATTGTTACCTCCGTTCGTAGAGGAAAAACCGGCATGGAAGGTCAAGAGTGTGTTGGATGAGGGTTTTCCTTACTCAACACAGAGTCTACGCTATGACCATTTTGTTAACTGGATATTTTATTATCTACCAATTTTTAGAGAGTTTCTTCCATAAGCCGCTAGGTATCATTGATCTGCTTCTAATTCCTCGAAAGATCTCTTAGTAGTGCCATGAGTTCAGCAGCAGTGGGTTCTTGTTCCCCCATTCTATTAACTGAATGAGATTTTCTTCTCTTCCGGCTATAAACTCTCATTCACTGTCCACAAGCTATTAGGATGATTGGCTCTAATACCACTATAATGATCCTTTCCAGAAAGATAAATTGGTCGTACGGTGTGTTTTGTACCCTATGGGAAGGTCGTAGCGTAATGTGGAAGTAGGTTAAATAAACAAGAAAAACCATACGGTAGTGTATGCAGTAGGGTCGTACGGTAATTGAACATGGGCCGTACAAAAGTGTATCAAGGCTGTACGATAGTGTAGTAAGGTCGTACGGGCTGGAGGAGGAGGTTGTATGATGGTTGTGGAGGGAGTCATACGGTGATTAAGGAATGTCATACGGTGTCAAGACACAGAGTGGATGATGGAGGAATGTTTGTATAGTAGGATGGAAGGGTGTATGAAGCTGAGAGATCCAAAGGGTGATGGTACGGTGGAGAAGAGTGATGGAACAAATGCTAATATGCACACAAACGAAATCCAACACAAGAAATTGGACTTCAATGGAGAGCATGAATATTTTCTAATAAGAATATTGATTAGATTTGCCATATCCAAACCAATAAATACACAAACGGAATAGGGTGAGGGTTAAAGCCCACCGAAACTGGAGTAAGGCAAGTAGGGAAGGTCTTTCACTTTCGAAATGACAAACAATACTGAACTCCAACAGGAATTCCTTGTACAAAGAAATAATCCAAATAGCCTACCAACTACTACCTATATGCCATGCTTAAATACCCATTAGAGAAACTTTCCGAGGGTTTACAACGATAGCCGACAATCACACGTACCTATGGAAACAATTAAATAAAAATGGATCCGAGATATACTAAATTAATTGGCCCATTAACAAAGGTTTGATTAATTATTTATTTTATGATGGGAACATTACATCTATGCTATTTCATTTCTTTTATAATATGCATTCAAATTACTCTCCAATGGTTCGAACCATAGTTCCAAAAATCACGGCGATTCACGTGACTCACGCGATTCGGTGATTCGATTCAAGCCAAACGATTTTTTGTGAATTAGTGAATCGAATCAGCGATAAAGGGTTTATGAAATAAGTTACTAACTAAATTTCAAGGGTTTTTTAAATTTGCCGATTCGTGGCCGATTCATGATTCGATTCGACCTTGCCAATTCTGATTCTTGTTACTTTGGTTCGAACCAATAAACGGTCGCTCCTTGGTATGGCGTGTTTGTGTCTGTTCAAATCAGCATTCTGAAAAGGCATGATAAGGATTTAGTTTTAGTTTTTTTTTTTTTCAAACAAGCAATGTGACTCTGTGCTCATTAGCCTAGGTTTGACGTTGACTTGATATGTAATGGCATTCACGCATGCAATTATTTTATGATTTATCTCCTTAATATTTTCTCCTTCGCTCTTTGTTTCCAAGACCAATGTGTGATTTTAATATGAGACCCACATAGGCTATTGTGGTGCTTGTATTTTTGTAACTCGTAATGTTGTCTTTTCAATTTGTTGAGGTGGCATTTTTTTTTCTTTTTATCTTGTTCTCCTTTATTTGCTACCATCTCATTCCACCCCGTATAATTGGACATGGAGACATGTAAAATTACTCTCTCGAGGATCCTTTTTTTTATTGCTATGCTCCCTCTTTGAGTTATATAGTAGTATTGATATTTTAATTTTTCCGTTCACACTGTTATCCAAGGTCTAACAACAAGTTATGCTGGGCTAGATATAGATGCCTTCCATGGCAGTTTCAAAATGTAAGATTTCTGCAATGCTAATCAGTGAGAAGCCCATGTACTTTGCTGGGCAGTCACGCACCCATTGCTAGTCTGGAGCCCACATGAAGTTCTGGAAATGCAATCTCCACATGTCACACAAGTCATTCAAATCCAAAAGACAAGGTAGATACTCCAATGGATGCTCTGATTAATGAAATCGCTGCCACAAAGATATATGACTATGTTGATCAAAATGATGTATGAGACTGCCAATATAGAAGTATGCTTCCACAAAGGTATATGAGTTGATATGCAGATCACAGATGCTGCCACTCATAAATTAGTTGCAGGTTTTGCTTTACGGTTCTGAAATAATAATATTGGTCTTCGATAATCAGCGGGAATGCATACTCGGGTATATTGTTGACTATAATTTGAAAGCCCTCAAATGTCTCCCTTTAGTACGCTATAGAAATTTGATGATATATATCTCTGCCACTTGTAAACTGGAGGATATCAGAAGTGTAGAGGATGTTCCACTTAGATAATATGTTAGGCTATGATGAGTCTAAGTGTCATCTCAGTTGCATTAGATTCATGTATTTATTATCTACCTAGTATTAGCAAGGATTTGGACGAAGTTTAGTGGGATCATGATGGATGCAAATTGAGGATGAAGAGTGTAATTATTATAAAAAATAAATCCTTGGCTTAAGTTGTCAAGTCATTCAGAGCATATAAGGTGAGTTCTTCATAGGCAGTACCTTCTAGTTAGAGAGCCGCATCAGGAGATACTAGTGCAAGCACTTTAAAGTTAACTTTAAAAGATGTTCATGTGCAACTTGGCCAAAGTTGTTTTGAGTTATTGCTTGTAAATTTTGTAAAGTGTCAACTTTGAGTCAAACTTTTAGTTTTTAGTTAAGGAGTTGACTTTTATTTGATACAGTTAGAATTTAAGGTTGAATCTTGTACAAGTTAGAGTTAGTTTTAGGAATGTGCTTGTAACTTACCAACTCTAACTTTGTTAGTTACTAACCTAGAATTAGTTATTATGAAGAGGCCTATAAATGCAATGAAAGGGTCATGTCAAAGGACTGTTGGACATGTTATGATTTGGAGATAAAATTTTGATGTGGAGTATAAATTCATTTTGAATCAATTTAAAGCATTTTTGGGAGTAATATTAATCATGATGTTTATTCTAGAGTTTAAATTAGTATTTATCATATGAGAGTGCTACTATCTTTTTCTGATTTCTATTCCAAATAATAGAAGCTATTGTCATCTTCTCCGCATGTTTTCCTTTGGTAGCTTAGGGATGTATGTGAAGTACTTCAAGGCAGATTTTCAGCATTGAAGATCCTCATGCATAGTGTGGATTCTTTGATATTGGAATTGAAATAAGTAATGTCCAAAGATTTTTGATGATTGTTAGCATATTCAGTGTCAAAAACCTCAAAGGGAAAAATTACTTTTCACTTAATGTTATTTATCTTAAAGTCTAAAATGAAAATCAGACAAGGGAGCTGCTTCTCTACATGCAGAGGAAGATCATCAAGGTGATCTCTCCAACTGTGGAGGAATACTTTGTTGCTGATTCCATTAAGCCAAAATTCATAGATTTTGAAAGTGACAAATCTGTTTACTGACAAACCCAAAACAGGAACATGCATAGGATATGTTGACATCAATGACAATCATTAATGAGAACACCATGAATAGCATCAACTTTACATTGTAACAGGGGCTTTGTAGACTGGGCTAATATTAGATCTCACACGTAGGCAACTACTTGGTGACTACCCTCTTAAAAACTCAACTGAATATTTGCCTATACAATCAACAATATAAATTTAAATGACAAAATATATTTTCTACAATCATGAAGTTAAATTCTATTTTATTTTCTGTCTACATCTCTATGCTATGGAAGTGCCCTTGAGCTTTATTTATTTTTTCCTCTTTTTGTACAAATTTTTATGTTTTTTGAAAATTCATTTTTCTCCAAAAGAAACTTATACTTGAGGCTTCCAAATTATTTTCTTTAGAATGAGTTTTGGTCCTGTGTAAAAAGTCATGCTTGATTTTATTGCATCCTTTATCTCTAGCACAATTATTGAATTTTGGATAGTCAAAACAGACAACATTTCTTGTAGCCTAGATAAAGAAGAAGAAATGATAGGCATGTTCATGCTATATCTGTCCTTTTATGCACAAAGATACACATAGGATACTGCTTTTATGACACACAAAGTAATATAGAGCAAAATGGCTTCAAAACATACATGATTTACTTCCTTGTGACTCCTAATTTAATCAATTTTGGAGTTTTGAAAATTAGGCATTAGCTTTGTCTAGAAAGCTTCAACAAGGTTGTATTCTATGTTTACAAGTTTCATGCTAGGTTTGACAAACTGCTTAAAAGTAGAATGTGATATTTATGTTTTAAAGTAAATCTGGCTTTAAAGGAGAGTTTTTTAAAGCATTTTCAACTTTTTAACCATGAGTGCAATATGTGGGAATAGCAGCTGTAATTGCTTCATTATAAACTTGAATGTCTTGATCCTCTTCACTAGTGATCTCATTCTTTGTAGATTCTACACTTGGGACCTTGAAATATCCTTAAATAAATACTTCATTTGCTATCTTTACCCCTTTATTTATGGCTCTGGCTCTTTGGCATTTGGCCATTTCAGAGTCTCTGAGTACAGACATTTTATGGAACTCAAGGAGGATTGGCTCTTAGGAGGATTAATGTATTGAAAACTAATAAATTACAGATAACAGGAGTAGGAACTAACAGAAATAATCAATCAGATCTCAAGTAGACTCCCAACAGAACACAATGTTTTCAGGAATTCCCTATGTCAAGTCAGTAGAGGTCAAACTTTCTTACTATGGCTTTGATTCCAATCAATATCTAGAGCAATGCAACTAGACTGAGGTGGACTGACAATGATGGAGGCTAATGGTTGAATTGTTATGGCTTCTAATTTTAACAATAAAATAGATTATTAGGGATTTCTTCAATATGACTAGCAATTCATTTACTCTCTAGACTTGAAGCACAATAGAAGAACAAACTATTGCATGTGGACTAAATCCCTCATAAATGTAAAGAAAGTTTACACATAGATGATGAAAATGAATTTTTCTTTCCAAAGGTATCTTTTTTGCATGGATGAGACTGCGTTCTTGTTTCATGTACCTAGTCCCAGTATAGTCAGATGGAATCAGTGAAGAATTATGTTCTTAACACCATTCTTTTTACCAAAGTTTAGGCATTGAATAAGGACTCTCAATTTAGCGATATTTTCATAACTAATCCCAAGCTTATTTTACAAATGGATTACTGATCTTAGAAGTTTCTTTCTACTAAGCTATACCATACAGTTAACTTTAACCTGCTTTGCAAATTTTCTTATGATTTTTGCTGGGGCCTGTTTGAAAGATTGTCTTTTAATAATCTGTGTTACACTTTGTGTTTCATTGTATTTATATGAGAGAATAAATTCCCTATGAGGAATTTGTTCACTCATTGTTAATGTAATAGATTATATTTTGATTAAATGGAGATTAATAACATACTTATGCTAGTATTTTGTCATGATAACATTGGGGAACGTCAAGAATCATAATGTGTTCATAGTTATACTGATATATTGAAAACTCTTTTTTTATACCTATTTTACAAGCATCTCGCTTTAATTCTATTATAGAAATTTTCATTTGAATTCTTTGAAGTGCTTGATTTTTAAATGTTCCATTTAACTAACAATTCTTTATGTATTATTTCTTAGCTTTTACTACATCCTTGGGTGAGAGGGGATTCTGCTAAGCAAGAACCTATGGATATAGAGATTGTTTCTCGTTTACAAAGTTTCAATGCTCGTCGCAAATTTCGTGCTGCAGCAATAGCGAGTGTTTGGGGCAGTAAAATTTTCCTAAGAACCAAGAAATTAAAGTCTTTATTAGGATCTCATGATCTTACTCAAGAGGAGCTTGTCAAATTGCAAAATCTGTTTAGGAAAATGTGAGTTTTTCCTCCTATAAATATATTAAATTGCACATTGATAATTAAAGGATGAATTTATGAGTGTAAAAATAGAAATACATCTGTATGGGCATCATTTGATTTCTGTTATGTCTTCAATCAGACACTTCTAGGAAATGAATGATTTATCAAATGTGCAAATTGAAACAGTTGTTTATTGACCAATGTATATGTTAAATTCTGGCAGATTAGCAGTAATGCAATATTGTAAACCCTTGTAAATCAAATCTATACTTCTAAACAAATGTAAACCCTCATAATGCTGGTATATGAATCCTCAAATGCAATATATAAAGGGGCTCCAAATGATGTGTCAAATATATCAAATATGATTATGATTGATATCAAATGAAAAGTATCTCTACATCTTCAAATGGTTCTAATAAAACTACAACTACAACAAGTACTTCTAATGATGATGATGAAATCAGTTCTGAAAATGTTTGTGAAATTTCCTTTGAGAATATTGGTGAGAAAAGTACATCTAAGTTTGCAAAATGAACTCATCTTGAACAACAAATAATTGGTAATAAAGACAATGGAATTTAAACAAGGAAAAAGGGTGTCAAAAATTATAATGAAGCTTATTCGTCTTTAGTCTCAGAAATGGAACCTAAAACATATAAGCAAGCTAGTACTGACTATAATTGGTGTTACCAAATTTTCACCTACCAACTCAATTAGGTAGAGCCTTTGTGTCACAAGTCAAAAAGATACATTTTAATTTATTCTATATCATATGCTATGCAATAATTTGAACTACTATTTGCGGAATAACTATTGCATTTTATGAAGGAAAGAATACAATGTGAAATACCATATACTAAAAGTTCTTTTTTGAAAATATAATAACTTATTTATCAAATATTGTTCAAATGCTGCACACAAGCCATGAAACTACCCAGAAACGAATTCATCACTTTGAACTCAAAGAACACATGCACGCGTGTAAAGAAAAATCATAAATGAAAAGTGGGGCCAATCATTGCCTAAATGACTGGCTGGCATGTTGATGGCTCTGATGATTCCCGCTGTCCCATGTTCTTGCTTCCTTGCTGCCCTATATTCTGAAAGTAAAAAACAAGAGGGGTGTTAGATCCAATGGATCTAAGTAATTACTAGTTCCACTTCACACCTATGCCCCACACATGCATACATACTTTAAATCAAAGTTCAGATTTATTTTTAACAAGTTTGTTTCTTGTGTAGTAATCTTATCTATCAGTGGCTTGTGGACATAAATGTGACTCCCACATGGGTTCGAGTTAAACACGAGTACAATATTATAGGGATATGTATTCATTTTGTATGAAACCTTTTATTGTTTTGGATCACGACAAAGGAACAACTGTACTGTTTAAGGGACAATTCTTTTGATTTTGAAACTTTACAGTTGGTTACAATCATCAATCAACTTTGGATCAGCAACATCAGGTATGGGCATAATAGTTTCAAGCGAAGAGTTCTAAAAATGCAATCAACATGGGACAAAATAAGGTGAAGGACCACAACTTGGAACTTTTAAGGTAGGTCTAATGAGGCAACTAAATTGAAAAGGGTTTCCAAGACACATGCAGAAAGCAATGGATTCTTGTAGTGGTTGGGATGGAACTTTAGGGGAATGAAAAGGCCAATGAAATACCAGAGATAATGTTTGAAAGCAATGGCCATGGCAGTCACAGAAAAAATTATATTTGGCAATGGAAAAGGTACTTTTTTGTCTTGTTCTCTAGTTTTGTTGTTTATGTTGGTATGAAGACACAAGAACATCTTTAATAGCAAGTTACAACCATTTGAAGAGCATGCAAAATATATGATACAAGGTGACAGCCATACCATAGTCAATAATAAGTGTTAGTGTAAATAATTAATTATTATTGCACTTAAGTTTACTTAGGTTAATGCATTATCATATAAGTTGTCATGTAGACACCTAGGAGTATGTGTAGTCATATGAGTTGTTTTGTTGACAACATAGGAGTTTGCATATTCATCTGAGTTGTCATGTTGATAACACAGTTATTTGCACTCCAATTGAGCACATGGTGTCTACAACATCTCTTTATGAGATACACCTATGTAAACTTATCCTCTCATCATCGCACAAACTTCTGTGCTCAATGGAGGATAATCCACTCTTGATGGACATGTGCTTAGTTGTGAGGCTTATTACTTTGCCGACTCCTAGTCATTCTAAATGCCTTTATATATAGGCACTTCTAGTGTGTATTCATTTGATATCCATTATTATTTTGATCATTATTGAGATTCTTATTTGATCATCATTGAGATTCTTATTTGATCATCATTAGTCTCTCTTGTGCTATTGATTGAGCTTCTTGGTCTTGGTGTTGAATTATTGCCTTAGAAAAATTCTTATATGGTATCAGAGCTTAGGGAGCTTCATTTCATAGCGGTTAGAGAGCTTTTTTTTGCTTCATCTGGAGGGTCATGATTCAGATTCAGAGTATCCACAGAAAATGGGAGCATTTTGAGCAAGATCTGACCTCACCATTGCGTCCGAGTGGCCGTTTCCATAAATGTTGACTATAAATTTGCCTATGTCGAGCAAATGTAAAATCTTAGGCAAAATCTTGGCAGTACGGATTTAAGTTTTTTTTAATAAAAAAAAATATTTTTAATTATTTTTCTGAAATCTGCATATATTCTGTCATTATTTGAAGATGTAGAAATTTGGCATTATTTTGCACCTATTTTCAAATCTCTGTTATTTTATTCTACAAAATTGTGGCAAATATTTTTTGCAAATTGGACTTGGAAGCCCGATTTGCCATTTTGAAGGATTATTAGTACTGCGGTACGGTAACCCAGATCTGCAAATTGGCGAGCCCGATCCATTGTTTGAGCATAGAAATTGGCAGTTGTTTGGGCATCGATCTCATCATTGGAGGCTGAATGAGCCTTTCTTAGCAACAGAGCTCACATAGCCTAGCACAAGGTGAACAACGACGTTGGCAAGAGCGGAAGAACCTACATCAACATCAATCTCCAGGTAATTCTCTCCTTTTAGGTACTTGCAAGTCAAGGCTTTTCCAAGCAGGCATGCTGCGTGGTTTCCGACTGTAGTGCGGACGATCCACGGCCCTCTCACAATGCGATTTAACAGCTTAAAGTAAAGACCCTGGTGCCAAACCCTCGTTTATGGTGTATTAGAACATGGCGCTATGGTGCTCGCTGCGCCCTGGAACTTGAATATTTACGGCTAGAATGAAAGTTTCCAGTGGCACTTTGCCTGAATCCTGCGCCTTTCGGAGTGCCGCCATTACACGGTTGACTAAGCGCACAAGAACATTGTCCAGGCAATTTTTGGATCGAAGACAATCCATTCCAAGTCGACTCATCAGCCATTCCGCCACAGGAACTTTCTGCTTCTTGCTCAGATAGTCTTTACCCCGAACGGTAAAGAGCCCTCCCAGCGGCGAAGACCAGCCATTTACACCACTCTCAAGTTCCAACTGCTGTAGTGGCCCGATCTAGTGTCTAGTTACGCTGCACTACATTGTGAGATTTTGAGCTCCTCCCAAGTAGTGATCCGTTAACTCCAAACTCCATCGACTCGAAACCATCATTTTAGGCATTCTCCTCTGGTACAAAAATGGTTCAAACTTCGATGCCTAGACCCCTTGGTGGATAAATAGCGGGGCACTTGCACTTGATTGGTAAATTTTATTAAATTTTTTGACATTTCCATCAATTCTTGTCAAGTAAAGTTTGACTAGTGTTCAAGTGTCACAGGATCCTTGGTGGTCTTTTATTTTTTTGCCTTGACAGGACCCAAACCGTCAAATTTATGCTCATGCTTTGCTAACGTCATCAGCTACTTGAGAATTGGACCCCTCACCACATTGATTTTTAGTTTGGTAGTCCGACTTCACAGGGCCATATCTCAGTCATTCGGCCTCCAAATCATGTACCATTTTTTTTAATTTGGGCTAGAATTTCCTAAATTTTTCAATGGTGCTATTATTTTCTGGTTCTGATGCTCAGATTTTTCAAAAGAATCAGTTTTTGGTGACTGTACCTATCCAATCCTGCATTTTGCAACTTCAAATTCTTCGTACGGGCTCATCTAGACACTTATTCAGGTTTTTTTTTTTTTGAAAGTGCATAATTTTTCATCTACTTTCCAGATCTGCAATTAGATTATAGGCTTGTGTCGACAGAAATACCACTTTCAGAAATAAGTCCTTTTTTTACATTGTATTGCTTTGATCAAACTTCAAAATTGTTGTATATCTGAGCAACATTGCTAAGTACCAAATTTGAACTCCAAGAGGAGGTTGTAAATAGAAAAATTGGAAGTCCACTTAGGCCCTAAATTGGCAAGTGGCTATTGTAATCACACTAAGTATAAAGTGCCTAAAGCATTCATTTGGGGGGGGGGGGTTGATTGATGAAAAAGGGGGGGATGTCTCTTAGTGTTGTGTGCTTTTCTTCTTCTTGTTATCTTTCTTTCCTTGCATTATGGGAAACATTAAGGTTCCAAAATTAACACGACATAATTATACCACATGTTCAATTAAAAAATGGTGTGAATTAATGAATGAAGAAGTTTCTCAATATGTAGATGGATCTCTTCCTAAACCCACAAGTGATAAAGTAGCTCAAAGTGATATCTATGCTTGGGAATTGGCAGATAGAAAAGCCCTAGGAATCATTAGGTTAGGGGTTGATGATAAGATCCTCTATCAGATCATAAAATATGATACATCCAAGGAAACTTGGGATGCCCTTAAAAAGCTACATGGGAAAGTGACTGAGGAGGATGTCTACATGATTGAAGATGAACTTATCTCCCTAGATCCTAAGAACTTTGATTCCATCCAGGATTTTATCATTAAGGTGAATGAGTTGAGAACAAAACTTAATGATTTTGGTAGTCCCATTAAGGATGCAAGGTTGATTTATCTAATTCAGAATAAGCTTCCATCAGACTACTCCACATTTGCCGCTTCTTTCAACACCTCAAAGGCTACCTTAGGGGCTTCTTATAAGAAACTCACTTTTGATGACTATGCCCAGTTGTTAGAGGATGAACAAGCTAAGTTGATAACAATGGGGATTCTCAAGTCTTCAAAGTCTAAGGCATTGGTGGCTAACAATGAGAGCTCCAAAAATCCAACCGGTGAAAGTTCAAACAAAGGCAAGGGCAAAAAGAAGTGGAAAGATAACAAACAAAGGGACACAGAAAAGTCAACACCTAAATCAAATCAACAACAAGGCAAGTCTTCACCTAATACCAACAAAAAGGGGGACAATAATCAGGAAAAGAACTGTGCCTATTGCAAAAGAATTGGTCATAATGAACATCAGTGTTATCACAAGTAGATTGATGAATTGAAAAACATCATGAAGAAGCACAATGTTCCATTGCCTAATGCTTATAAGGGGTCTTCATCTTCCGATTCTAAGAGAAAAGGGAAAGCTTTACTCACAAACACTATCAGTTAGGGAGAATGGATTATTGACTTAGATGCCACACATCACATGGGTGCTTCAAAGAAAGATTTTTCTTCTATGACACCCTCAGAGGTACCTCACATCTTTGTAGGAGATGATACTAAAGTGGAAGTTGAAGGAAAAGGTGAAGTTGAGATGGAAAGTGGAGCGCTCAAGGATGTTCTCTATGTTCCTAATCTTACCTTGAACCTTCTTTCAGTCTACCAAATCACTCACTATGGAGGTGGAAATAAGGTTGAATTTCTTCCAGATTTAGTTGTTGTGAAAAGCATCAAAATTATTCTGTGGTTACAATAGGTGAAGCTAAACATGATTCAAGGCTTTCCACTTTCTCTTCCTTTGTGCCTAAATCTAATGCACAAGCCTTGATAATTCATACGAATACAGAAAGAAAATTGTGGCATGGGAGGTTTGGACATCTCAACTACATGTATCTTCAATAGCTTAGCAACAAGAACATGGTTCATGGTCTACCTCAAGTCCAGTTCTCAGATGGTGTTTGTTCAGGTTGTACACTTGGGAAGCATCCAAAAAAATGTTTGACAAGGGGAAGTCTTGGAGAGGACAAACTGTTCTTCAACTAGTTTATAGTGATGTGGTGGGCCCATTTCTAGTGCCATCATTTGGAAAGTCTCACTATGCACTCACCTTAATTGATGACTACTCTCGCTATACTTGGGTATTCTTCATGGCTCATAAGAATGAAGTGTTTGAAAGATTTCTCACCTTCAAGGCTCAAGTAGAAAAGTAGTCAGGGAAAGCCATCAAAGTTCTTCGAATTGATAATGGAAGGGAGTATGTGAACTCAAGACTTATAGACTTTTGTACTCAAGAGGGAATTGACCTTCAACATTCAATACCATACACTCCACAATAGAATGGTATTGCCAAAAGGAAGAACAAAACCCTCAAGGAGATGACCACTTGCATGCTATTACATAAGTGTCTTGATCAAGTTTTTTGGGCTGAAGCAATGAATTGTGCAAATTACATCCAGAATAGGAGTCTTTATAAAGCTTTGGATGGAGTAACTCCTTTTGAAGCTTGGCATGGAAGGAAACCTACTATAAAGCACTTTAGAGTCTTTGGATGTCCAACATGGGCACAAATACCTCCACAGAAATGCAAGGCATTGGAAACTCAAAGTAAACCTTGCATCTTTGTTGGTTATGCGGACTCTCATAAAGCCTACAAGTTAATGGATCCAGAGACATGAATTTTTCTATGAGAGGAGTGTACACTTTGAAGAAAGCTGTCCAAGCTTTACTTCTTCAACTCCTCCTTCCTGCTTCATTGAAGAGAGTAACAGCGATGACAGTGACTTGGAAGATGTTTGTCCATGACCCAAACAGAGGCATCAGATAGATGAGGTTGAGGAAATTCCTTCTACTTCTACATCTTCTTCCACTAGACCTAAATGGGCTCAATAGACATTGAATGCAACAGGACCACTGGTATGGAATCCTTCAGATACTAGGAGTACAAGATCACAACTCACTCCCTCATGCTTATATTGCAATTGCTTCCAATCCTCAATCATTCAAAGAAGTTTTAGGAATTCCAGAATGGGATACAACAATGGAGGAAGAATATAATTCTCTTATGAGAAATAACACATGGAACTTAGTCTCTCTTCCTAAGGGAAGAAAATTGGATCGGTGTAAGCGGATCTATCGAATCAAGTTTGCAGCGGATGAAAGCCTGGATAAGTATAAGGCAAAACTTGTTGCAAAAGGTTTCTCTCAAGTGCCTGGTATTGACTACACTAAGACCTTTGCCCCAGTTGCAAAAATGAACTCCATTTGTTTGACACTAGCTATAGCTGCAACTCAGAGATGGGTTGTTCATTAGATGGATGTGAAGAGTACATTCTTGAATGGTGATCTTCATGAGGAGATTCATATGGAGCAGCCAAAGGGCTTCATTCAGGATTCTACTTTGGTTTGCAAGTTGAAAAAGTCTATCTATGGACTAAAACAAGCTCCAAGAGCTTGGTATGCCAAGATGGATTCTTTCCTTCTCCCAGTAGGGTTCACCAGATGTCATTTAGATCTGAATGTCTACATTCTTCACTAGGATGATTCTCACTTGCTACTTGTGCTTTATGTAGATGACTTAATCATTACAAGGAGTACAACATCCATCATTGATAGTGTCAAGTCTATGTTGCAATACATATTTTCCATTACCGACTTGGGTCTACTTCATTACTTCCTTGGTATTGAGATGCAACAGTCTTCATCAGGGATCACATTATCACAACCCAAGTATGTTCTTGATCTACTTGCTCGATTTCACATGAGTGATTGCAAGGCTGCATCTACTCCATTCTTTCAGGTGTTAAAGTTAGAAGCAAAGTGTTCCACTCCACTTGTTGATGCTACTTTGTATGCACAGTTGGTTGGAAGTCTTATCTACTTGACACATACATGCCCTGACATATCCTTTGCAATTGGCATGGTTTCTCACTTCATGCAAGAGCCACATGAACTTCACTGGAAGGCATCCAAACGCATCTTACACTATATCTAGGGTACACATACATATGAGATATGCTATGCAGTTGGTACTGGACTACAATTAGTGGGTTATACAGACTCAGACTATGTAGGGGATCTTGATTCTTGCAAATGCACTTTAGGATACATGTTTCATCTTGGTTCCGATCCCATTTGTTGGCAGAGTAAAAAGCAAAACACTATTGCTCTTTCATCTACTGAGGCTAAGTATCAAGGAGTTGTCACTGCGGCTACAGAAGCCATTTGGTTACAGCATATTCTAGAGGAGTTTGGTTTTGACATACCTAGACCTACAGTCATACATTGTGATAATCAGAGTGCCATTGAAATCTTAAAACATCTAGTGCAGCATCAACGCACAAAACACATTGAGGTTCATATGCACTACATCAGAGAGCAGGTCATTATATTGTAGTATTGTCCTACAGAACAACAGATTGCAGATATCTGCACCAAGCCCTTCACTGAGGTCAAGTATCTTCATTTGCGAGATCTCTTGGGGGTGCGAGATTTTTCATTTGGGGGGTCACATGACTCTTCTCTTCTTTATTGTACTTATCTCTCTTTTTGAGGAAGGGTTTTTCCCATGAGTTTTTTCCTCTTTCTCCGTTTTCAGAGAGATTGCATTGCATTTGTACATGGGTACCTAACATGGCCTCGTAGTCGGGACCCATCATAGCTTTTGTGAGTTTAAGTGCATTCCCCTAAGTTGCACTTAAAGGGGAGTTTTAGTGTAAATAATTAATTATTATTACATTTACTTAAGTTTATTTAGGTTAATGCATTATCATATTAGTTGTCATGTAGATACCTAGGAGTATCCGTAGTCATATGTGTTGTCTTGTTGACAACATAGGAGTTTGCATATTCATCTGAGTTGTCATATTGACAACACAGTTGTTTACACTCCAATTGAGCACATGTTGTCTACAACATTTCTTTATGAGATACACCTATGTAAACTTATCCTCTCATCATAGCACAAACTCTTGTTCTCATCCTCTCATCATCGCACAAACTCCTGTGCTCAATGGAGGATAATCCACTCTTGGTGGACATGTGCTTAGTTGTGAGGCTTATCACTTTGCTAACTCCTAGTCATTCTAGATGCTTTTATATACAGGCACTTCTAGTATGTATTCATCTAATATCTATTATTATTTTGATCATTATTGAGATTCTCATTTGATCATCATTAGTCTCTCTTGTGCTATCTATTGAGCTTCTTGGTCTTGGTGTTGAATTATTGCCTTAGGCAAATTCTTACAATAAGGGAAAATGACTAGTATAGTGTAATCAACGCATCTTGATTCTCCTAGGAAGCACATTTTGGGCCTGTGGGTTCCTAGTTAATTGGGTTCTTGGGTTCCAAATTCTCCTAACAATGATGTTCTATATTTTTTGATAGTCAAGGAATTAGTAAGAGCATAGACATTCATATCCTTATTGTTAAACATTGTTACCATATTTTTAAAAAAGGAAAATAATGAGCTTATATAATGTAGTGTAGAGATAAACATCAAAACGTGGTACTACTCAAAGCTATAAAACACAGATATTATAGCTTTTTTCAACATATAGAAGAAGATTTAAAAGTCACCAAATTATAGAATCGTTCCAATCTTCCAAGTGTTTTAGCAGGGATTGTAGAGCTATAACAATAGGAGTCCTCCCCCTTTTTTAATGAACATGGTGATGATCCAATCCAAGAAATTCATAGTAAAGATTACAAATATCGTCGAGCCAAAAGGAGGGTTTCAGATTTCAAGTTCAAACAACATAAAAAATCAGCAATCTTTTTTTAAAAACTCATTTTTATAATAGAAATTAACAAGAAAATATTCCTAATAGAAAACCCTCCAGCTAGGGTTTGAACTTAATGACCCAAGATTTTTTTACTAATTTTAAGTCTTAGGTGATTGGTAATCTGTAGAACGTTGACGGCCATAGGAAAGTTAAAAGAAAATGAAAGAAGATACAAACATGATTGTATAAATTTCCTACAAAAATTTCCAGAATCTTTCAATAAAAATTGTTGGAAATGCTCACCTTTTTTACAAGTGCTGAGGAGGAGAGCTAAAAATGTTTGAAATGTTGTTGTTTGAACCCCAAAAGTGACCACAAATCCAACAACAAAACAAAGAAGGATGTATTGAAACAATTGATTAATTGTGTATTGTCTTTGATGTTACACAAAATGTCATATCATTATCAATCAGTGTATGCTGAGCTCACTTGGGCATTGAAGACAGTTTTTTGTCGCTACTGAGCAATCTAGAGTTTGCCTAGTTCAGAAGGCAGTATCTACCAAGTTCACTCGGGCGTCAAAGGAAAGTTTGAGGAAGATGAGTGTTAATCAAGTTGACTCGGTTAATGAAGGAAATGTTGGATGGAACTAGTGTTGACCGAGTTCACTTGGTTACCAAAAGAACTTTGCTAGTATGCAGCGTTGACCGAGTTTCAATTGGTTAACATAGGAAAATCATTTCTAAGTTAGTGTCTACCAAGTAGGCTCGGCTAATGAAGGATTTTCTTATTATGGCATATTGAGTCCAATTGATTTATCTGATGGTTCTAGCCGACTGAGAAGATGAATAGTAATTATTCTAAGTTGTATTTGAGCTGACTTGACAAAATGAAAGATATAAATAAAAGGTCAAGTTGTGGGCTAGAATGTGTGAATTGTGTAAGAATGTGAATGCATGGAAGATTTTGAAGATCTAATGATGCAATGAGAAGGCGAATTAGAAGGATAAGCAGAATATCCGTGTGAAGTTGAAAGGATACGTTCGATTAAGAAGGATCAAGTATAAGAGCTAGAATTGAGATCTGTAATCAATAGTTCAGTTGCATCAAAATCAAGTCATGTCATTGTTACTCTCTAACCATTGTAGCAGTGATCTAAATCTCTTAACAGAGTTGGCTTAACAACTATTTGTAAATCCTCTAACTAAATGGCAATTCTATTGAATTGTCAAAAGACCTCTAACAAGGCCACTCTTAATAGGGTGATTAAATCCTCTAACAGGGTCACACCTAACAGTGTGTTTTGTAATCTTTAATAGGTTTGGCTTCTAACAAGGCTCACTTCAGAAGAGTGAAAATAGTAACTAGTTGCAATTGGTCGTCTTTCCCAAATTGGGTTTCCACGTTAAATCCTGATGTCAAATATGTTCATGCTATTTCTTTTCTGTGCTTGCAACTAAGTTAAATTATTAAGTAATCACAGATAACATATTAAGATTTGCATGTTAAGTAATTACCGAGCAATTATAGAGTTTACAGAGTTACAACATTTCCTTGTTTGCCAACATTAGCAGAATTATTTTGTAATGACATCTAAGGGATTTGGGATTTATTTTTGGAGTAACTGATTCACCCCTCCCCTCTTAGTTACTCCTCTTATATTTCCAACAGGATGTTCATTGTTCAAGCACATTGAAGCACGAAGCACCCTTAATGGGTTCAAACTACAAAAAATTCCTCCAACCCTCATGGTTGTGGTTTAACAATTAGCAAAAGCCCTTTGGGAAAACTTCTACAAACTCTTGTAGATCCTTTCATGGTCATCTTCAAAAATGAACACATAAAATGCCCAATTCAAGGTTTTTTCCTTCAAAAATCCTTGTTTTTCCATCATGGCAGCGTTTCCATTTGAGCTCCAAAAATTTGACATTTTGCAAATGTGATGCCTTTTGAGCAATTAAGGGTATCTAAGAGTTTTCTAGATGCCTCTCGACATTTTTAGGATGTTTTTTCGTATCCTAAGTCCAAATAAATACCAACCCACACTCTACATTTAAGTAATGTTCTATTTGTTAAAACATTTTAAAGCCTTAGGATGGTAAATATATGACTTTTTAAAAAGGTTTAAAATACATATTTTATTATTATCACCAAATAATATTTATTATAATATATATAGTTTATTTTTTATAAATATTAATTAAATTAATGATATTATTAAGTGGTTTTTTTATCACTTAATAACTATTATTAATGCACTTAATATTTATTTATATATATATATATATATATTATTAATCAAAGAAAAGTATTAAACGATTTATAATTTATTTATCTAATTAATATTTTTGTTATTGATTAGATAAATGAATTGGAAATCATTTAATATTGGTGATAAAATAATCAGATATTTATTTTACCTTTAAAAAGTCAAATAAGGGTATTTTGCAAAGTTATGACAAAAGTCATAGTGATGGGATGGCTAAAGTTGGAAAGTTATTGAATTTCAGAGACTTTTTTATGGGTTTCTTGAGGGATGAGACTGCCTTTATGAGGGGCCTTTATGATGATATTTTGGAGCCATGACTTTTGAGCCACATTTTTTCCTTTTTAAAGTCTTTTAAGGGGCTCAAAATTGACCTTGTAGATTGAATTTGACCTAGGAGTTATTGCTCTCTTAAATGTAATTGGATGGACAAAGTCATAAGTATGAGCTGAAGGCTCATTTGTAAAGGGTTCTAGCTTTATGCAAGTGCATCTTTTGGAGTGATCTTTCTTGAGTCCTTCATAGTATATTTTTAATTTTCTTTATGACTCAGTTTTATGAGGGTATTATTGTGTCACCATTGAAGCTTGAATAAAGAACAGATTGGAAGCCATTTTTGAGTTCACTTTGTTGTATGCAAGTCACTGTTTTGATGTTGTTTTTTTTATTCATTTTAGGTCCTTAAGTGAATGTCTCGGTTTTTAGCATCTGGAAGTGAATATTTGATACACAGATAGGTTGTAAGTTTTGAGTCTTACTTCATTTCATATTGTTGATTATGAATATTATTATTCTTGTTAACATTTGTTTAAGGTCAATCCTTCGTATAAAGAGCTTGTATGCAGGTATTCTGATATCAATATTGTGCCAATACTAAACTGTTTTTAGAAAGGCTTCATTGTGTCAAGTTAGTATCCTTCTCATCTTCAGATTTGGTGCATCACCTTAAATTTTTTTTAATTTTAGTTTCCTTGTTAAGTATTTAAAGTTTATGCAAGAAATCTTTCTTATCCCTTTTCTAGCCAAGAATTTTACATTTCTACATTAATCTCAGCTGAAGTGTCAGATAGGAACTGGCCTAGAATCTAAAGATTAACTCCATTGTTGGTAACCCACTACTCAACAGTGTTTTTATGTTTCTTGGACTGAGTGAGTTTTAGAACTTAGTTAGGGTGCAACTTTTAGAGATAACAATTGGATCAACGCAATGAAAGAGGAACTAGCAGAAATTGAAAAGAATGAAACTTGAGAATTGATTCGTCGACTAGACTATAAAACTGTAATTTGTGCCAAATGGGTATTAAAAACCAAACTTAATGAAGATGGAAAAATTGTTAGAAACAAGGCTAGGCTTGTCTATAAAGGCTATGCTCAAATTGAAGGAGTAGATTTTGAGGAAACATTTTCTCCTATAGCCAAATTAGAAGTCCTTCGCATGTTTTAGCATTCTCATTATGTAAAAAATTTAAAGTTTGACAAATGGATGTAAAATCAACAATTGTGAATGGATTCCTAGAAGAAGTCTATATGGAACAGCATGAGGGACTTGTTTGTACAGGTAAAGAATATTATGTTTGCGGGTTCCAAAAGGCTTTGTATGGTCTTAAATAGGTACCGAGGGCTTGGTATTCTAGACTTGATGAGCATCTCTAGCAGCAAGGCTTTCATAGAGGCAGTACAGGTAGTAATCAATACTTCAAATTTGTTCAAGATCAGGTATTCATTATGGTTGTTTATGTCAATGATATAATATTTGGTGCAAATGATAATGTTTGCAATGATTTTGCTAATTAGATGCAGTCAAACTTTTTGAAATGTCTATGTTAGGTGAATTATCTTATTTCCTTGGTTTTCAAGTTTCTCAGTTAAAAGAGAGCATTTTCATATCACAAACTAAATATACTAAGGAGATGCTTAAGAAATTTCAAATGGACACTTGCAAACCTGCTAGTACTCCAATGATTATAGGGTGTAAGTTAAGATGATGAGTCTCTTACAATAGATCACACACAATATAGATCTATGATTGACAGTTTATATAACTGCTTCTAAACCCAACATTATGCAAGTAGTGTGTATGGTTGCTAGGTTTCAGGCCTCTCTAAAAAATTCTCATTTTAATGCTACTAAGCATTTTATCAAATACTTGTAGGGCACAATTGATTTTGGTTTATGGTATCCATAGAATATTAGATTCAAACTTGTCGCTTATACACATGCAGATTTGGATGGTAAATGCAATACTAAAGGTGGAGCTTTTCTCTTGGCAGATGTTGTGGTTTCACAACGCATGCCCCATTTCTCCTAGAAATGGGGACCCCCTAGTAAATTTTCTGTCTCCCAGACTCTTAGTCTGGAGTCTAGGTCACTTTTGGACTCCCCCAGGAATCTAGGTCAAGCCCCAGTCACTGATTGGGAAGTCCGGAGAAAAAATGAGTTTTTCTAATTTCCATGTGCTTAAGTACACACTAGCGCACATGTGCAAAGTGCACTAGTATGCACTCCATCCTCCAGAGGGTGCGCACCTACAAAGGTGTGCACTCGTGGAGACGCACATTAGGGCTCGAGGTTTATATAAGACCCTAGACCCCCTAAGAGCTCTTCACTTTGCTCTTACCTCCTTTGCACGCACCTTTGCACCCTTTCAAGTGCGCTACTTGTTTGATCTCCACCACTTCCTGATCTGCAAACAACAAAACCAAAGGTCAGAGCACCATGAAGGTGCCAACATGCGCACCTCTGCACTTCCCAAATCCTTTTGTAAACATTTTAAAGAACCTAAAATAAGACACTAACAATATAGGAAGGTGCACACATGTGCACCTCCCCAAGATGCGCATGTGTGCACCTTCCCTTATACTTCAAATAGTTAAAATTAAAACAAATGCAAACCTTCACAAGGCACTATGGAAGTGTGCACATGCGCACCTCAATTAGGTGCCCATGTGCGCACTTTTGTGCTTGTTAAAACAATCAAAACCTAAGTTAATCCCCTCAATTTGCATATGCATTGTGCATGTGCGCAGCTGCTCACAAAAGGCCAAATTGGGGCTAAATTAGCACTCTTGCGCATCTAAAAGGTTGTGCTAAGTGTGCTAAAGTGCATAGTAGGGCATTGACTAGTTTTGATTGCATTTTGATTGATTTTGACAAGTGTTGGAGTAAATTAGGGTTTGTTTTAGGTTAAATTTTAGCTTTCCGAGCTAAAGTTTCCTTTCTTGTGTAGATAAGATGGCGTCATCATCCTCTTCAATGGCGGAAAAGATAGCTCCAAAACCCTTATTATTCAAGTACCAAGGTGCACCAAGGAAATCCTAGTTTCAAGACGGGCATGCATATAAAACTCAGAGACACAAAACTCGGGCATATAAACTGGAACGCGTTCCTTACAATCTGTAACAAACCTAAAGAACGATCTGCAATGGTGTTCGCACTTATCTGGTTAGGCCTTGTTAACGCAACATCACATCTAACATTCGTCCAGTCCTCAGAACTCATAATGACTTGCAGAAAACTATGTGACCGAAGAGAAGGTTGTTAAGAGTGTTATAGGAGAGTTCTGGACCTCCGACCAAGAAACATTGAAAAGGTATTCCATCTTCCCAAGGCCGACCAATATTTGAAGATAACTTATGACTGAGCAGAAAGATGGTACCAGGAGAATTGAAAAGAGGCTAGAGGTTTAATTCAATCCTCTTTCCTAATTGACTGAACACCAGTAGGCCACAAAGTCAACAAAGTGGACATGACCAGGGGGTATATGAAGGATGACATTGGATATGTAATTGTACTTCTGAGCAGAGTCATGGAACTTCCTGCAGTAGGACACCTTCACACTTGGATGGTCCACTTTATTGAAATTATCAGGATGACAAAGATGTCAATTGATTGGGCTGCTATCCTTAGTGATAATTTACATGAGCAACTGGTAGCCGTGAAAGCCAATCCAAGATTCTATATGACATCATATATGGTGTACTTATTGGCTGCAAGAATCACAAATTACCCGGGCCTCTACAGGAAAGGGAGCATGTAGGATGCTAATGCTTGGCCCTATGTGGTGTATTCACAATTGGTGAAAAAGAAACTCTTAGAGCAGAGTGTGGAATACAGGGTGGTAAATGATGGCTTCATCTTCGCAATCATCAGATTCATAGAAGGTGATTATGCAAAAAGGATGTTAGTAGAAGCAACGGCTAGGATCACAGAGATTAGCGCTTACTACATTCAGTTTAAAACATTCACCTATCTTAGGGTAGCCTATACTCTAGAAAACCCAAAGAAGGTCGCAAAATATCCATCTGATAGGCTAATCTTGTTGGAGATTGCACGCTAACTCACTTCTGCATACAACAGAGTGAGAAGACAACATAAGAAAACATGGGTCTAGCCAATCACCATTGGTGTTGTTGAGGTCAAACAAAAGCAAGACATTATGACTTTTGATTCTGAGTGGGATCAATATCCCTTGGAAGAGTACAACTCCCCTTGCCCCTACTTCAACAACATCGGGATGGTACAACATCTGGCAAGGAAGCAGTTTGTGAATGAGGATGCATTAGAAGATTATTGGACGAATGCAGTAGATAACTATGATATCCGGATAAGGGATTATTGTAGGATGACTCTATATCTACCAGAAGAGGTGCTGAAGATAAAGATCCCTCTAAAGGCAGTGGAAAAAGATACTGAAGATATCTGAGATCCTTTATACAATAGGGACAAGATCTATGACCGACTTATAATGAACGCAAAAATAGGGAGAGATGAGAATGCAGATATCAATCATCAGGCTAGGCATATAGTCCAATTAACGAAGGAATGGATCGATGAAACCTTTTAGAATGGATCCAGTTCCTCAAGGTATTCCCCTACAAGCCACTGCACAGCCAATTAAAGGAAAGGGTGTGTTAGTAATTGTTACTAAAATTTTGCACATGTGTAAAATTTTAAGTATACATGTAGTGAAAATACAAAAGTGCTTTTCATTTCATTCAAACAATAGAAATGTCTTTTTATTTATTTACTTTCAAATATACATTGACGTTTTCAAATAATGAAATGAAATGATATGCTGAAAAGAAATGATCTCACACAAGCCGTGAGTATAGCTCATTATACTACATTTCTTTCATAAGGAAATACATGAACAAATACGTATGAACGAAAGAAATAAAGAGTAGAGATAATCAGTCATTACCTGTTGCTTTGACTGGTTATGAACTCTCTCCTTGGCGCACTCGTCCAGCTTCGAGCTTCACACTCTCCAACAGCTGCAAAAAGAAGAAAAACTGGTGTTAGATCCCGAAGGATCTAAGCAATGACTACCTATCTCTACAGCTATACATGCTCTATCTGTTGATGCACTTCATCATGACAAAATGCAAACTGAAAGAAATGAGACAAAAATCATTTGTGGGAGTCACGAGCCCGTGCTTGAACCCTACATGATATTTATGCTACAGGAAAATGTTTTAAAAAAAAAAGGTGAATGCATTTCTTAAAAGATGAACAGCTGCAATGACTTGTCATAATGTAATGTAATGTAATCTTTATTATGGAGTCACAGGGCAATGCATTTAAAAGATCTCCAATACAGCATGAAAATAGAAAAATAATGTGCAAAGAAAGAAGCATTAGAAATGAAACCCTCCATATAAATGCAGCTCTTAAGGAATTTGTGGAAAAGAGATTCGAACATAACATGGTAAAAGAAGGTAGAAAGAAAATGCACATACTAACTTCATTGTTACTTACTAACTTCATTGTTACTTTAAAAAGAGATTCCAGTAGATTTGAAGTTAAAGAAAATAAAGATGTTGATCTTAGTGGAACAAATAACAAAACCATGGATGCACGCCTGCGCTACTTTAAACAAGGATATGAATTACTGCATCAAATGGAATCATACATACACCAGGTTAGATCTTTGACATTGGATGTAAGGGTTTGGGAACTTTCTGTTATTAGTTTGTTCCATTCCCTTGGTAATATGTACGCTAATTCAATATAGGAGGAACTTCTAGAAAGTGGAAAGCATAACAATGATGCCGATAGCAGACTGGATAACCACCAACAAATTGAAGATGTCATGTCTATCAACAAACCAAAGCCTAGGGGTGCTCTTTCAATTAAAAAGAAGTTTATCCAGGCGGAGTATTCTGAAAAGTAATTAGTATCAAAGGAAAGCTTTGAAATGGAGCTACCATCAATGGATTTTCGAATGTGGGAAGTCGTTCAAAGAAATGACAAGCAAATGGCTTACCGTCTTCTTATCATGTCCAATGCAAATATCACTACAAAAGACGACCAGTGAAGAAGCCATGACATGTAGAGGAGCAGAATGGGCACAAAAAGAAAGCCCCAATATTTCAAGGATATCCTGGAATCAAATTCTGCGTCAATCTTACTACATCAGAAATCCTTAATCTAGTAGATTGTATCATGGCCAAATTAAAACAAATCTATGATTCTGTAGCTTCCGTACCACCTAACAAGCATGCGAGAAGATGTTTATCGTGTTGTGAAATTATTTGCAGCGAGAGGGGAATGGCTAGATCTAGAAGCTCGACGCTATGTCAACCATTTGGTAAAAGATTTTGAGAGGCGAGGTCTTAATTCTACTTCTGTCAGAAGAACAGAAATTGACAGGTTAAAAGCAAGAATACGGGAGTTGTGTACATTTGTCTGCAATTTGAGCGAGGAGAATTGTTATCTTTTATTCAAGGATTCAGATCTGGTTGGGATGCCTTCTGATTTTCTGGAGAGCCTGGACAAAAGAGAGGATGGCATGCTGAAGGTTAATATTAAGCCAATCCATACTTATCCAATACTAAAGCATTGCAAGGTTGGAACAACTAGAAAAGTTGTGGCATCAGCAAAAGGTCAACAATGCTTGGAGGAAAATACATTGATCCTTGAGGAATTGATCCATCTGAGGTACAAGATGGCACGCTTGCTGGGATATTCAAACTATGCAGAATATGCACTAGAGGCACAGATGGCTAGAACACCATTTAAGGTAACAAAGTTCTTAGAGGATGTATCACGGATAATGTCAGAATCAGCTTTCAAAGAACTTTAATCTCAGGAGTATAGAAGGAAACATACCTTCCAGATCTTCTCAAAATCTTTGTACATGAAGAATCTTAACAAATCCTCCAACAAGACAGTATCAACTTCACAGCAAAATTTCCTCAAAGCTCTCAGAAACCCTCGTTCGAAGATTCCAGAATGATAAAATGAGATGAGTTGGGCTCTTTCAAAATTTTAATCTGCCCTTTGCCGAATTGAACAAAGATTTGAAGTCCGTAGGAGATAGGACTTTTATCTCATTTTTGCATTTGAAGTGAAGGATATAATGTGTTGTGTATATATTTGATAATCCTTTATTAAGTTTGTATAGGTGTTAAATATGAATCATTAAAATGAGCAACCATTTTTAATGATTTGTTATGTAAAATTAAGGATTTTATTTTCTTTTTGCAATGAAGTCAATATTGTAGAAAATTAATATTTAATGATAAATTATAAATCATTGAATATTAATTTTTTTTGTTACAAATGCAAAAAGAAAAAATATGAGTCTTTAAGTCCTTTATATCATGGTCTTTAAAGCTAAAAGTAGTTGGGAAACATATGGAGAAAATATAGGAGGTTGGATTTGGCTTTGTCAAGTCAGTTTGTGGGTCTTTATGACTTGTTGAAGCATTTGTAGGGAGGTCTTGATGAGTCATGGGGGCAGTTATTAGTTAGTGAAGTCAAATGACTGGAGGGACTTCATTTTTGGAAGTTTCTAGGCCCTGATTTTGTGGTTCTTATTCTGCATTCGACCCAATGGTTGATTTTTGTACTTAAATGAGTTTTTTAACTCATTTTGTTTTGGGGGGTTCTGATTTTATGACTGAGTTTGGAGACATCTTTAGAGTCCTGAGCTTCGTTACAAAGTCTGTAATTCAATATTTTGAAGAAATAATGCTAGTGACAGCAGTGTGATTATGCCCTATGAAGTAAATTGTCAAGTTATTTTTCCTTTCTACAAATTCTATGTGTGTTTTAAATGATTTGATAAGTTAACCTGTGAATGTTTATTTCATTCCTTGTTTTCTGTCTCATTCTAGCACCTTTTTGTGGAAAAGTAAGTCTGCTTGCAGGTTATGATATGTGTTTCTAGGTGAAATTAGTCAAAGTGAGATAGTAATTTATCCTCTTTTTGTAATTTTAGTTTTTGAAACCTTATCATAAATCACTTGTGCAAACCTTTACAGGAAAATGTGCTTCATCTGTATTTCATAGAACTATAATCCTCTTTGTTACATGTGTGTTTTGTCTTCATAGTAACTTTTGGTGTATCACCTCTTTTCTTAGTTTAAGTCTTAGGTTTTAGGTTTATTTTCTGCACTTTCTTACCTTTTCCCTCTAAGTTTTCATTAAGTTTTAGAGTGTTTCACTGAAAGATATAATAGGAGCCGGCCTAGAATCTAGAGGTTTCATTTCATTATCCAGTCTCACGTAATGAAATGACTCCCATGTTAAGTAAGGATTACTGAACATTGCCAGTTCAGTAGGGTGCAAATCCTGAAACTTAACAGTAACAGTGCCAACCTTCCTTGCTCAATCCCCAGTTAGGTCGGAAACGGTACACCAACATGAGAGGGAGGTTGAGTACTTTAGGGTTGATAAGGGCACAAACAAAAGGAAAAGAGTACCTTCAAAGAAAAAGAAGCAAACAACTCAAACCCAAGTGCCTCAACAAGAACAGGTACATCCTGAACAAGCTGAGCTTGCAGCTCAAGAGCTCGAACAAGAGCCACAAGTGCCTCCATAACTAGAACAAGTACAGGAAGAACAAACAGAGGAAGGATGGCTAAAGGAACAGAGGGTGCCACTAGTGACAACTGAAGAGGAAGAAGCCTCCCCCTCGGCTCCCAAAAAGGCAAGGGTTGAATTAACTGTTGCAGGAACACAAAGGAGAAGATTAAAGAAGAAAAATACTTAGTCCCCATAAGTGCCTGAGACAATCGCAAAAGTAGAGGCAGAAGAAGGGGAACAGATTGAATATGGCCCCCAAGCCAGAGGACCCGTTCAGCAAGGGCAACAAAGGAAGAGAGAAGAAGTTCAACAGTGACCCCTCCATCTGCTCAAAAGGAATTTGTCCAAGTATTATCATCCGAGGATGAACAACAACAATGGATAGCTAACATGGAGGGTTAAGAAACTAATGTCTTCGACCTCGCCGATTTTGATTTTATGCTAGTAGGTACCAAGATGGTGGGAGAGAAGATAGAGATACTCCCACGAGTGAATCCTTAGGAGAGGACTGGAATCAATTTCCGCCTCTACCTCAAGGACCTTTGGGTATTCCTCCACCACCATCTTGGGACTTGACATTTTGGATAAAGGCTCGGTGACTCCACTTCCTCAAGCCATAGTAATAGAAGAACAAGCTACAGAGGAAGGAGAGCCCCAGCAACTGCATGTCGATGAAGTATTAGAGGAAGGGAAAATACTTGAAGAGCCTCAACAAACTCCTCAGGATACAAAGGCTAGGACCATAGCCCAACCAAATACAGAGACTCCAACTATAGATCTTTCTCAACGAGAAAAGACTCCAGAGAGGATTGATAAGGGAAAGAAGTCTGCAGTAGAAACATCCTCTTCAACGAAATACATGTCTCCAATGGGCATCACACTCGACATGGCTAAAGAGGGAGGTCATGTTTTGTCAGAAAAGGCAGCTGGACCTAACAGTTGAGGAGGGAATGAAGGAATTAGTGAAAGCAATTAGGAAGCTTGAGCCACCTACGAGTGATGCGTGAACATTGGCCTTCATAATGAACCAAGAGCAAGACTTGCTTGCACATGAATCCATTCCTCCTCCGCACGCTGACATTGAACAACTGACTCCTAAAGACTACCAAATCAAGGAGGTCATGTTGGGAAGACCCACGGTAGACACAGTCAAAGTGATGATCACTACGGGTATGAAGAGGTGTTCAAGCATATGGACCGGGATGAGTCCGAGTTGATAGCACCCCGAAAGCAAAATGAGATATAAAGGGGCTATCTGCATGAAGTTGTGGGCCCTATTGACTTGGATAATCCAAAGATCACCTTGATGCAGCATTAGACAAGAAAGGCATGGGAACAACACCATTGGATCCATTTTTGGAAGCACGTCAACAATGAGGTGACAATTTTGAAGAGAAAGGTGTGCAGATAATACAGGGTAACTTGAACATGTTACACCACATCAAGTTGAGTGTAGATGAGTTCGTATCCATAGTGAACCAAGATTTTGGGTTAATGGATGAAGTACATACCCGGGCGAAAGACCTACAGGCGTTGATATCAATAAAAGGACAAAGATATCGTATGTTGATGGAAGTATATACTACTAAGGAGCTAGACAAGCTTGATGACTAGATTGAGAAGATATCAGCGGGCAATAAAGTTGTGGAGGGATTACATGCAGATATCCGGAGGATAAGAGATCAAACTCAAGAGAAAATTTTGGAAGCGGAAAGGTACTACAACCGCTTGCCTTGAGATTTTTGAAGATGAGTCCAAAACCAAGCTCATTGCGGTGCAATTAGTGGTCCAACAATTCCAAGGAACTTTCGAAGATGCTTCGTCAGATGAAGACCCAAGGCAAGCATTCAAGACTGAAGAGGTATTGTTGGAGCTGGACACTAAACTTGAGGATTTTGCAGCGACTCGAATAGAAGCCAGTAACTACCAACAGTTAGTTAAAGATAAATATGGGGCTTTGGATTTTCCAAAAGCCACCCAAGTAGTGGAGATCATAGAGAAATTCAAGATTGAACATCCAGACATCGATTTGGTATAAAGGGGAAGAAAACCTAGATGTTGGAAATTCAGTTTTGACACTTAGGAAAATTTTAGATTTTTGGAATCTGTCATCAAGGTACATAGGTGCGCTTTTCACATAGCTACACCGATAGATAACTGCCAATTCCTAATTTAGAGCATTCTATGCTCCAGAAACACATCTTGATGCCAGTTCAACTCCCAAAAATGCCTAGAGAAGGCCGAGCTTCCATTTTTAGAGGTTCTAGAGACTCCTAGATCATCCTGCAGTTGCATTTTTCTTATCTTCTCATTCTTTTATTGTTTTAAGTCATGTCAAGGCTCATGCACCCATTAATTAAAATAAACAAGGGTGGAGACCTACTTAGCACCATTTAGAGAGTCAATTTGTTTAATTAGTTTTTAGCATGAGTTGCATTTTAAGAACTCTCTCTCCTAACACGAAGGGAGGAGATGATTTCGTATAAATACATGGATGTAATATGTACTCTGGGCCGTTATTTTGATACAATAATATATAATGTTGGTGCTCTCATTCTGAGTGTAGTTATTCTTGCCAGAGTGTTATTTTTGTGAATGATGTTCATGAATAATAATAGAGCCAATGGTTTTATTGTGTTGTTATGATTGTGCGACCTTTTAGTTATGGTGTTTGCCTCATGTTATCGAATTCCACTGCCATAACAAATTGGAGAAAATATCACCTATTGTTGTTGCATAACGTCTTGTCTGACATGAGCGCACTTTCCGTGGCCTTGTGATTTGATGAAACGTGAAACATCTTTCGGTTATTATTAAGTTCCCATCAACGATTGCGTCAATGGAGTTAAGGAAGCACTGCTCCTAATTTCATTGGTTTCGTACTCGATCTTTTTGATGATTGAATTCGTAGATGTGTTGTTACTGTGGTTTATGTCTGTTAGGAATTTCCTTTTCAAGTTATTTTCTTTAATCTCTCATTACCTTATCTTTTTTATTTGCTTTTCTAACACTTGGTTAAAATAGGAATTCATGTGGTTGCATCAATAAATTACATTCATCATAAAACAGAAAATACCAAAAATATAGCTCTTTTGTGGTTACGTTTTCGAACAACAACAAATCAAACAGATTATTCAAAATTGTTCAGAACCAGCAAAGGCCTCCTCATGAACATACACATTTATCTTCAATTGAGTGGATTTGAGTAGGTCACAAGATCGCCTGGAACATTGGAGTGCATCCTCGATTAGCTTTTCAAGGGAGGAGTTCGAAAGGATTCCTGTTGTTTAGCATCGTGCAAAACGACAACTCAACAGGAGACAGGTTGGTAGCTTGGTTGAGTAAGAAACAAGATTCAATTACTTTGTCCACAGAGGAAGCTGAATATGTTGCCACTATTGCATGTTGCACGCAGGTTCTATGGATGAAGCAAACTTTTATAGATTTGAAGGTGAAATTTGATGGTCCAACTCCTATTTATTGTGATAATACAAGTGCAATTAATATTTCCAAAGATCCTGTTCTTCATTCTCGTACTAAGCACATCTCCATCAAATATCACTTTTTGAAAGACAGAGTTGCTGATTGCGAGATTTTTCTTGAGTATGTGCATGCTAAACAACAGTTGGCTGATATATTTATGAAGCCTTTTCCTACAACAACATTTGAATGCCTTTGCTAAAGGCTTGCAATTGTGGCTTTTCCACACTAACATTTTTCCATCAAGACATAAACTGAGGGGGAATATTTATTGTTTTTATCATTTATTCCCCCGTCCCTTGTCATTAATGTCTAAGGGGGGGAATTTTGTTAAAGTGTTTCAAAGTTATGGTTTTGTTTGCAGATAGATGTGTTTAGATCTACTTATGGTTGGATGTTGATTCTTGGATATTGGGATATTGGTTCTTCGTTCACTATTTTGACATCAATAAAAAAGGTGGTGATTGTTAGCCCCAATCAATAGACTTGTCGTTGATGTCAAAAAGCACAAATAACTTCAAGGATTTATTATCCTACATAAGATCTTTGATATTACTTTCATTCTAATTAAATAGTACAATACATATGATCCAACATGTTTGTGACGCAAGTCATTGATAATAGTGATGGTTACTCTCAAACAACTTGTCCTAGATTCATAGTATAGAATCTGTGTATTTCGTAGTGTCATTGATGTCCAGAAGTAAATATAAACACTTTACTTGACAAAAAGATTTTAGTTCACAGAAACGTCTAAACCTATCGCGTACATCACACAAAATCTCCACATTCAGATAACAACAAAAAATTGTATAATTTCCATGTACATGGTATTGGTGTTCAGAGATTACACTACTATCAATTTCTGATATCTTGCTTTTTATAGATGTCCAACAATCTTTGATCGAAGTAGAGTGTGTGTTGGGCAATGGAAGTCTTTACAAATGATTAACATTTTGAATTTTAAATGACATTTAGTACATCAATATAAAACGAGGACCAACGTCATGCATTTGATAATCCAAAACTACTCGTCGACATAATGTATTCAATTGTTGGATTGAAGTTTTTGTTTCCTATGTCATGATTTTTGGCTGAAAAACCTATTTGATTTTACATGACAATTATTCGTTCCCACATATATAGCTATCGGGTTAATAATGCATGCATCTTCAGTTTTTGTAAATAGTTCGAATGAATTTAAAAATCAGTATTTTATTATTCAGTGCACGGCTTAATGAAATAAATATCTTTCTTTGTCGGGCAATTTATATACAATCAGACAAGTCTCAATGACTCAGCAAATCAAAGTTCCCAGACTCGGACGCGACTCTGACTTGGTAAGGGCAATTCGACTCGTGACCCAGCTTGGACTCGGTCATGACTCAACCAAGTGACAAAACTCTTGAAATTTAGAGATTTTTTAGGCTTTAAAGAACATTCCATACACCCATTACTGAATAAAGCTTAAAGACAGAATAACATCATGAAGATAATTTGATCACTACATAAACATACATCCATTACATAAGCACAAAGGCACATTGTAGTTGAAGGAAATATCAAACATAGATATTTAAAATAAAAATTCTACATATTGTCAAATGAAAATGTATATCAAATCCATGAAATCCGTCACCATCAATAGTCATCATCAAATGTTCCAAACATATGTAAACAAAAAAATATCTATAGCTATGGCTTCTCATCCTCATCCAGATCCTCAGCCTCAACCTTAGAGCAATCTATATAATGCCTCCTAGTAAGGCGTCTAAGGTAGGTCCTGTATGACAGATTAGCCATTTTGAATAAAGTATAAAAAACACTTTTTGAATATTTGATATGGCCTAAATACTATGTAAGTTGCTAGAAAATATTGGGCCTGCTTAAGTATATTATAAATTTTGTAATTCTAGAATGTACCTTTCATATACATCCCTCTTTATGTATTTTTAAGTATTGCAGGTTCATTTCTCGTTTTGATTACACTTGTTGATAAATCAATATTATTATTAGTGCAGTTGTGCAAAGGGTGATAATGCTACACTTCCAGAATTTGAAGAAGTATTAAAAGCAATGAATATGGGTTCTTTGCTGCCTCTCGCTCCACGTATCTTTGAACTTTTTGATAATAATAGAGACGGAACAGTTGATATGAGAGAAATCATATGTGGTTTCTCAACATTGAGGAAGTCACAGGGTGAAGATGCTCTCCAATTTTGTTTTCAGGTAAGCACTTGACAGTTGTAATGAAGCAATTTTTCTTCTAGCAGTTTTTTTCTAAAGCTGGCTGAACAGAAAACAAATGTTATCTGTTGTTTCAGCTTCAAACTCTTCAACAAAGTAATATAAGAAGTGTGAGAATGATTATAAGTTCTTGCTTTCTGAGTATACTGCTACATAATATAACTATTTTTTAGAATTATAGATAAATAGATGGGTGTGCATGTGGCTAGTTGTGTAACTTTTTGCTACCTTTCATGTGTACTTTTGATAAATGAGAGTGGAAATTAAATGACACTATACATAGTAATCACAATTATAATTTTGATAGTTACAAGGGTATACAAAAACTAGTTGGAAGAGTTAAGTACAACGTTGTTGATATTTTGGGGGTCTATTTGAAGGTAAACAATATTGTGCTCATTTATACTTCTAAAGTGTTGGTCTTCTTTCTAGCAGCAATTGCTTACAAGAATTAGTTTTGTTTGTTTGAATCTTGTAAAGTTCCTGTCTAGTCTTTGACTGAAATGCTGATGAAATAGAATGATTTTTTTTGTATTTTTGTGTTTTCTGATTTTTTTGTGCTTTTAAAAAAAAATTGAAATATAAATGCTTCAATTAGAAATGCTGAAAACAATTACCAACCTGAACTATGACTACAAAATGCTCAATTGTGCAATTAACTAACAAGAGCTGGAAATTACATAAATTTAATTTGAAACCTGTATTTTGCACACTGATGAATTTCCTTGGTTTAAATTGCTTTGCAAGTTGATCACAGCACTTGGGAATTGCCAGCAAGCCTTCTTAACACCCAATGCTGGTCTCCAAATTTGTGTCGCAACTTATCCAGTTCGAATGCAGGCCCTCAAAATGTGAATTACAACCCAAGTATTGTTTGCATCTCGAGCAAAAGAGATAGCAGGTCTCTTAATGGTCAAACGTGGCCATTAATTTCAGATCGCAGGGCTCCAAACATGAATGCAGGCCACTGGATTCAAACTACCGCCCCCCAACTTCTAACTGCGGCCTATACAAACTTGATCGCAGCCTAAAAGGAATGATTGCAGGTAATAATCAGGTCCTAAAACACTGCTTCTCTGTGATTACTGCAGCCTCACAAATGCCCAATAATTCTTCAATGCTGATGGCAGCTGTAATTGGTTGATTGCAACAACAATTCTCTCCAAACACAGACAACTCCCATCAGCATTAACCTCTTCTCAGGTACACTAAGAAACAGTAGTGAAGCAATGAGCAAATTATTATACCTCGGCAATAATTTACAACTCAATTTATAAGAGCAATTCTCAGACTTCAAAATGCTCAACAATTATCAAAATCAAAATAACATTCATTGGGTGCCGATTCTCAAACGAGAATCATTTATAATCTCTTTTGTGCAACTTGGCTTGAACATTACACATTTCACTAAAGAGGCTTCAGCTTCACAGCATCACTTTATAACAAAAAAGTGCATTTATAATTATACGTATTATAACTAATGCAATAAATATGACTCCCAATAAATAATCTTATCCTGAGCAGATGACTAAATGAACAACCATCACCACTATGCCAATTCTACACTGCAAAAAATGGTAACTTGCCAAAATTAGACTTACTAAAAATAGCAAGTCTACAACTAAGACCCTCAAATGCAACCATCAACACACAAGGACTGCGATGATAAGCTGACCAACCCTGGCTCCTGGAACCTGCTAAATTGGGGACATTACAATCGTCCCTCCCCAAGAAATCAAAATCTAGGGTGTTGAAGAATATCCTTAGGTTCACAAGTGGTATCCTCATCCGGTAGGCCCTATCACATGACTAGAAACTCTTTGATAGTCCTCCTCCACAACTGTCTCTCCTTGTTATCAAGAATCACCTTAGGGATTAATTTGTCTTCCCTTATCATCTAATAATGGCAACACATGAGATGTGACCACATTTTTTCCTAACGCCTTCTTGAGGTGCAAAACATGAAGCCTAACACAAATCCAACTCATAAGACACCTTGGCAACACGCCCCACCATGTGGAAGGGACCATAATAATGAGGCGTGAGCTTCTCAACTCCACTCTTCCTGATGGAATACCTGAAAGGAGCGAGTTGTCATCCTTTGATCAACATATTGCTTTTGCTAATTTTGTGCCCTTTGGATATTATCTCTCAAAATCCTCTATCTAATTACCAATCCTAGTGGCCATATGGGCATCAATAAAATTATGGGTGGCACCTATGTCAAATAGAGAAATTACACATTGTCCTGCTAAAAGCCCATGCATCCTAAAAGATCCTTCTTTTCTCATGCTAGAAAGGTAGGCAACCTTGAGGTTAGAATCATCTACCTCATCATCATCTCCAACATCTCTATGAGCATCATAATGATAATCAACTAGCTGCCTTGTAGGATTAGAACTGTCCTCAACATCGTAAAACCACTCCATCTTATTTTTTCCCTTAGGCTTAATAGGACAATCATGAGTGACATCATATAGACCCCTACAATAAAAACATAACTTCTTCCTCAAATCATTAATGGTATCCTGGTCCAAAGGTGTTGTCATAGGACGCTTAGACTCAAATTTCTCCTCCCTCCTAGGAGTTGTCCTATCATAAGCTGAAGTAGATAGCTTCGAGGAAAACTTGCCTATAGGTGTAGATGATTCTAAGTTCGTAGCCTTCTTCATTGCCTCATGCAGTGAAGGTGGATCTAAGGATTTAACCCAACCTCTAAGTGGCTCAGCTAAGCCCTCTATAAACAACACAACTCTCTTCCTCTCAGATATGTCATATACCATGATGGAAACCCTTTGCAACTGTCTAATGAATGTCTCCATATTAGCTTTCTATCATAATTGAGCCAACTCTCTAAAGTAGACCTCAAGATCCTTCATGTCAAAGCACTTTATTAACCTGTCAACAAACTCTTGATTCGATGTGTCCTAATCATGATGGAGGGATACCAAACTGTGATACCATTAATCTTGTGCAACTCCATCAAGGTGTAAAACTACAAATCTAATTATGTCCTCCTCACTCATAGGACACAAAGCGAGGTAAGTGTTGAGCTTGTGAACCCAAGCTCTAGTAGTCATTCTACCACTCCCATCAAAATGAGCTAGTGTCATCTTACTGGCCACCTCCTGTAAATGTGTTTCCCTAGGCCTCTATCTGTCAAGAGTAGGGCTACCTTTGGAATGCTCACACTTTTGAGTCAAATATCAATCAAAATTCAAGTTCTGCTTTACGATCTGTGGTATAGCATCCCACTTAGCAAAATGAAGAACTACATCATATGTGAAGGGTGCAACCTCAGTCTCATTGTTGACTGCATCCAATTCTGGCCTCAAGAAGGTGGGTCTCTATGTCCTATCATAGGCTCCAATGTATCCTGTCTTGTTCCACCCTATCTTCAATCCTAACCTGATCCTGTCCTGTATTTGTCACCAGCTCTGGACCTATCCTCAACTCAAGATCAATGAGAACTGACGAAATCATCTCGAGCCCTATCCCTACTCCATCCTTGAGGGAGTGATACCCGCTGTTTATACCATTGTTGTTCATTTTTCACATACGTTCAAATGAAGTGAAATACATGCTTATTACTTTCATAATAATTTTCAGAAAATACATCAAAGAAAAGTATTTTATTCATTTTGAAATAATGTTCAGTATTTGCATGATGAAGCAAACCATAATAGAAATTAAATGCTGAAAGTAAATTTCTCCCACACATCTGACTGTGAGAGTAGTCTCTACATGCTGACATACATCTATACCCTACTGAAATCAATAACTGAATAGAAGGGTAAAAGGAGAAAGGATCATGGGCACCAGTCATTGCCTGTAATGACTAGTGATATGGCGTGCAACTGCATCCATCCTCTCGCTGCTCCAGACATCGCTCGTTCCGTGCTTCCAATCCCTGTATTTACAAAGAAGAGAATGGGTTAGATCCAATGGATCTAAGCAATGCTGATGATTCACTCAAATCTCGCATTTACCAACCTACAAGCTATTCATTTCAGTAAGATACAGACATACACCAGAAAATAGAGAGGTCGATCATGAAGTACAAAAGTATTAAAGGGACGAACTAAAAAAAGAAAATTTGAAATTTTTTTTTGTTTCACTCATGTAGCAAGAATGAAAGCCACGGTGATAAGATTCAGATACAGAAAAAGATAACTATTTTTCAGCCAGTGAAAAGAATGTGTCATACAGGTCAGAATGCAAAATGAAGCAAGATAATATTCATAAACTTACAACACCACTAGGAAAGGCACAATGTTGGGAATGAAAAGAAAATAATACTGGAAAGGAAGCAAAACCAGACTAGAGGGCATCGGATTCAACAAAGAATCCTAAGGAGAAGGCAAAAGGCTCCACAGGTTTGAGTTCCAAAAAAATGGCGGACAGATTTTATGACATTAATTTATCTCAAATAAAAAAGGTACTTGCTGTTGTGTTTATTCTATGCCAAGAAAATCACAGATTTGAGGGGAATATGGCGTACATATGCATCTTTCAACTAAAACCCAAATTAAGAAGTCTGGTATAGTTCAAACAGCAACTAATGGAAACATATCAGCAATGGCAAATGTATAACACAATCATATTAAACAGAGAAAATTTGGTGCCCCAAAATTTATTTCCAGCAAAGATTAAACAAGAAATTTGGTATGACTTTTAGCAAAGAATCACAGTCTCTAAGAGTTCAACCATATACACTCAGCAAGGAGCTTCATATATCATAAATCTATTATCAGTAAATGTGGCGTCTATATGCAACTTTCAGCAATGAAAGCAAGTAACAGAGATCAATGAATGAGTTACTTTCAGCAAAGCAATCACTATCTATAAGAGCATTTTGCGAACATCTTAGTAAAAAAACTCACAAACAGCAAGGAACCCTCATAAATGAGTTCAAACAGCAACCCAGCAAGGAGCCAAAAAACTCACAGAAGTTACAACTTTCAGCATTTAACAATCCTCATAAAAGCACAGTCTACAATCATCCTAACAAGCAGAGCCCAACATGAAGGAAGTACAGCTGCATTCCAATAAGTAAATGATGCAAAAGAATAGTACTACCGTGGTATCTATTTCATTACAGCAAGAAGATCACAAATACATCAGTACAGATGGCGCCCAGATATTGCATCATTTAGTTAAAAACCCTCTTACAAGCTTGGTGAATGATTTCAAAAGAATCCATGAGAATGCAGATGCATCAATTAAAGAAAAGCCACAGGTCTGAAATTAAAAAGGTTGCTCATATTTTATAACAGCAGCAAGAGAGCAAATACACCTTCAAATAATGGAACAAATAATCTCCAGGCGTCATTTTTTTTTTTTTGAAACCCACAAGAAAGTTCACAAGAAAAAGAAGAGGGAAAGATCTCTTACAACGACCAGCAGAGAGCCACGATTTTCTTTGTTTCCAAACAAAAAAATGGTTCTACTGGCGTTCCCACTTCTAGCCTATTGATTCAGATCCCGTGGCCAAAGAGAAGAAATGGCACTCATAGCCAGTAAAGTTAACAGCAAAGAGAACCATGAAATAGCAGATTTCGTCTTCAACAACACCAAATAACCAGTCAGTGGCTTCAAGAAAACCTCTATTTTTCATGCCAAGATCCGAGAATATGTCAGGCATCTTCCAAAACAGCAAACACCAAAAAAATGGCTTCTCCAGCAGAGAAATCGCAGATATGAGCTCTAAGTCGGCTAGGGTTTCAAAGTAACTTCTGTTTGGCATTAGATAAATTTGATAGAAACAAAATGATAATAAATAAACTTATCAAATCCCTTTCTATGAATCCCTTTATCAAATTTGATAAACTTTCAGGTCCGGCCACATCAGGGGAGTTGAAGATATTTTTCTTGCATGGGTTTGATAATGCGATTTGCATTATTCTTTATATTTTTGCATATATTTGTTAAAGGTTATTATGCTTTAAAGTTGTTTCATTCTATGATTAACTTAAAGCTAATAAATCTTAAATTGCAAGTTTTAAAATTAATGCAAGAAAATAGGGATAAATTCTTAAATAAAAGACTTCTCTTTATTTTATTTATTATTATTCTTATTATTTTTATTGCATTGATACTTAAAAAATGTAATTATTATTTTTATAATTGATATTCTTATAAATCAATTATTAAAAATAATAAATATTCATGCAATTAAAATAATAATAATAATAGAGCTAAGACAAGTAAAAGAGAAGTCGGTATTTTTTAAAAATGCCAAAATTCAAGGGGGCAACTGCAGTTGATTTTGGAGATAACTGAAGATTTCAGAATGTATTATGGGGTGATTTTTGGCAGTTTGGGTAGCTTTTTCTAGTTTTTCTCATGCATGGACAATGGAACCTCAGTTTGGGGTATTTTTGAGCATGATTTTGGAGTTTTAGTGGTTTTTAATAATGAGTTAACTCATTATTTCGACCCAGCTTTTCTGCTTTGAGGCAGTTGTATTGTTTATATATACTCTTATTTTTGAGGAAGGGGTCAGATTTTGAGGGAGGACGCTTATGTGATTGCATCCTTAAGTGTATTTTTCTATATGATTCTGATCCATTATGCAGATTTACTGTTTTGAGGGCCTTTGAAGGAAATAAAGTTTTTCATTGGAATCAATTTTGGAGTTGACAGATTTAGTTGTGTGCGTTAAGGTGATTGATGTTATTAAAATTGTGTTTTAAAAATAGGCCTTTCTGAATGATGTCTTATCTTGTACCTTCTTTATCTAAATAGTTGTTCATAGGTTTTGAGTTGTGTTTTCAAGTTCATAAACCTTCTCTTAAATTATTAATATGAATTAGCGGATCTTCAAATAAGGTTTCTTGTGATTATCTTGTCAAAAACTTTCATTGTGTCTCAAGTATAGCAGTAATCTGTGTTGTCAATCTTGGTGTATCACCTTATTTCTTTAAGTTTTCCGTGTTCTAAGTTATCTTTTTACCCTTTTCCATCTGAAAGTTTCACATTTCCATTAGTATAAGTAAGGTATAAGATATATCATACAGGAACCGGCCTAGAATCCGGAGGTTCAGCCAAGTTATAAGTTACCCACAACTTTTGGCTGATCCCATGTTTCTCCAAAATCGCTGCGAGTTTTAGGACTTAAAGAAAATTTTCAGGGTGCAGATTTTGGAGATAACAACCACACTTGCCACTTGGTGTTGTCCCACTGCCAAGTCCCTGAGTATCCCTCTAGCTTCTCTATCAACCTTGGAACTTGTGCCAACATCTCTAAATCCCGCTAAAGTACCTGGACTACCAACACCCCTATCACCTACAAAACCAAACTGTATCTCACAATCTTTGTCCCTAGGTGAAGAAGTACAACCTCTATGGGCATAATGCACACCAAACCTCTTGTCACCATCTATAATTATTGAATACCAAATGCTGGAACAAATGTTAACAATCTCTTACCCAATTTCTGTAGGCTAGAAAGAAACTGCTTTGATACCATTGTAAAGACCCTATATAGTCTCTGACTTAAATGCGGATGATATAGAATGATTTCTTTGTACTTTTGTGTTTTCTGATTTTATTTCATTTTTTAGAGTTATTTGCTTTTTTAAAAATTTGGGATATAAATGCTTCAAATAGAAATGCTGAAAACAATTACCAAATTGAACTATGATTACAAAATGCTCGATGGTCCAATGAATTAACAACAGCTGGAAATTATATAAATTTAATTTGGAACCTATAATTTTCACAGTGATGAATTTCCTTGGTTTAAATTTCTTTGCCAGTTGATCGCAACTCTTGGGAATTACCAACAATCCTTCTTAACACCCAATGCTCGTCTCCAAATTTGTGTCACAAGTCATCTAGTTCGAATGCATGCCCTTAAAACATGAATTATAACCCAAGTATTGTGTGCAACCCCAGCAAAAGAGATCGTAGGTCTCTTAATGGTCAAATGTGACCCTCAATTTTAGTAACAGGGCTCCAAATATGTACGTAGGCAACTAGATTCAAATTGTCAACCACCAACTCCGAACCTCAGCCTATCCAAACTTGATCGCAGCCTAAAAGGTATGATTGTAGATAATAATCGGGTTCTAGAACACTACTTGTCTGTGATTAAAAAAACCTCACAAATGCCCAATAATTCTTCAATGCAAATTGTAGTTGTAATTGGTTGATTGCAATAAAAATTCTCTCCAAACACAAACAACTCCCTTCAACATTAATGACTTCTTAGGTACAATAAGAAACAATAGAGAAGCAATGCGCAAATTATTATACCTCAACAACAATTTGCAACTCAATTTTCAGAGCAATTCTCAGACTTCAAAATCCTCAACAATTATCAAAAACAAGGTAATATTCATTGGATGCCAATTTTCAAAATGAGAGTCATATTTATAGTCTCTTTTGTGCAACTTGACTTCAACACTACACCTTTCACTAAGGAGGCTTCAGCTTCACAACATCACTTTATAACATAAAGTGCATTACTATTAAAAAGTGCATTTATAATTATAAGCCTTATGCAATAAATATGAGTCCCCAAACCATTGTCCCAACTCTGCACTGCCAAAATAGTAACTGGCCAAAATTAGACTTACTACAACTAAGACCCTCAAATTCAGTTGTCAACTCACAAGGGTCGTGATGGTGAGCTGACCAACCCTGGCTCCTAGAACCTTCTAAATTAGGGACTTCACAGTCCTCCCTCCCCAAGATTGCTTGTTCCCAAGCAATTGCAATCTAGGGTGCTGAACCCTAGGCTCCCAAGTGGCATCCTCATCTGGTAGGCCTAGTCACTTGACCAAAAACTCTCTAGTAGTCTCTCCTTGTTATCAAGAATCACCTTAGGGATTAAGTCAAGTCTCCCCTCATCATCTAATGGTGGCAACACAAGAGATGGGACCATGTCTTCTTACAACCTTCTTGAGGCACAAAACATGAAACACATTATGTACCCTTCTATCATCTGGCAAATCCAACTCATAAGCTACCTTGTCAACACGCCTCACCATGCGGAAGGGACCATAATAACAAGGCTTGAGCTTCTCAACTGCACTCGTCCTCTATTTGATTACCTCTCCTAGTGACCAAGAAAGCATCAATAAAATTATGGGTGGCACCTATGTCAAATAGAGAAATCACATCTTGCCTTGCTAAAAGCCCACGCATCCTAAAAACTCCTTCCTTTCTCATGCTAGAAAGGTAGGCAACCTTGAGGTTTGAATCATCCACCTCATCATCATCATCTCCGACAACTCTATGAGCATCATGATGATAATCAACTAGCTTCCCTATAGGATTAGATTTGTCCTCATCATTGTAAAACCACTCCATCATCTTATTTTTTCCCTTAGGCTTAATAGGACAATCATGAGTGGCATCATACAAACCCCTACAATAAAAACATAACTTATTCCTCCTCAAATCATTAATGATATCCTAGTCTAAAGGTACATCCATAGGACACTTAGACTCAAATTTCTCCTCCCTCCTAGGAGTTGTCCTGTCATAAGCTGTAGTAGAAGGCTTTGAGACAAACTTGCCTCTAGGTGTATTTGACTCCAAGTTCCTAGCCTTCTTCATCTCCTCCTACCATGAAGGTGGGTCTAAGGACTTAACCCAACTTCTAAGTGGTTCAGCTAAGCCCTCTATAAACATGACTCTCCTCCTCTTAGATATGTCATATAATATCATAGAAAGTCTATGAAACTCACTAATAAACACATCCAAACTAGTTGTTTGTTGTAACTAAGCTAATTCTCTAAAGTAGACCTCAAGATCCTTCCTGTTGAAGCGATCTATCAACTTGTCAACAAACTCTTGGTATGATGTTGTCTAATCATGATGGAAGGAGACTAAATTGTGATGCCACCAATCATGTACAATTCCATTAAGGTGTAAAACTACAAATCCAATAACATCTTCCTCAATCATGGGACATAGTGAGATAAGTGTCAAGTTTGTGAACCCAAGCTCTAGCGGTCACTCTACCACTCTTATCAAAATGAGCTAATGTCATCTTACTGGCCACCTCCCGTAAATCTATTTGCCAAGGAATGCTAGCACTTCTAAGTCAAATATCTGTCAAAATTCAAGTTCTACTTTATGACCTCTAGGAGAGCATCCTAGTCAGCAAAATGAGTAACTACATCTGTGAAGGGTGCAACCTTAGTCTCAATGCTGACTCCATCCAACTCTGGTCTCAAGAAGGTGGATCTTTATGGCCTATCATATGCTCCAATGTAGCCTATCTTGTCCACACTATTGTCAATCCTAATCTAGTCCTCTGTCCTGTGTCTCTGACCAGCCCTAGACTTGTCCTCAACTCAAGGTTGATGAGAACCAACTAAATGATCTCAAGCCTCTCCTTACTTTGTCCTCAAGGGAGTGCTATCCACTACAGAGAGTTAGAAAGTTGCTGCCGCACTTCTACCACCTGATGGTATCCCACCGCCGAGTCCCTAAGTGTCTCTCTAGCCTCTCTGTCAACCTCAGAATTTGTGCCAACATCTCTAAATCTCATTGAATTGTGTGGACTAACATCTTTGTTGCCTATAGAACCAAACTGTATCTCGGATTCTTCATCCCTAGGTGGAGAAGTACAACCTTGACAGGGATGATGCATACCAAACCTCCTGTCACCGTCTATAATTACTGAATACCAAATGCTTGAATAAATGCTAACAATCTCTGAGTCCAATTCCTGCTAGTTGGTAGAGAACCACTTTGATGCCACTATAAAGACCATTTCTAGTCTCTTACTGAAATGCTGATGAATTAGAATGATTTTTTTGTACTTTTGTGTTTTTGGAATTATATGCCTTTTTAAGTTGGATTATAAATGCTTCAAATAGAAATGCTGAAAACAATTACCAAACTGAACTATGACTACAAAATGCTCAATTGTGCAATTAATTAACAAGTGCTTGAAATTACATATAAATTTAATTTGGAGTTTGTATTTTGTACAGTAATAAATTTCCTTGGTTTAAATTGCTTTGCTAGTTGATCATAGCTCTTGGGAATTACCAGCAAGCCTTCTTAACTCCCAATGTTGGTCTCCAAATTTGTGTCACAAGTCATCCAGTTCGAATGCAGACCCTCAAAACATGAATTATGACCCAATTATTGTGTGCAACTCGAACAAAAGACATCACAGGTCTCTTAATGGTCAAACATGACCCTTAAGTTTAGATCGCAGGATTAACATGAACGCAAGCCACTAGATTCAAACCACCGACCCCCAATTCCTAACCTCAGCCTATCCAAACTTGATGGCAGCCTAAAAGGAATGATCATAGGTAATAATCAGGTCCTCAAATGTTGTTTTTCTGTGATTAGGATAGCCTCAAAAATGCCCAATAATTCTTCAATGCAAATCACACGTGTAATTGGTTGATTGCAACAACAATTCTCTCCAAACACAAACAACTCCCTTCAGCATTAACCACTTCTCAAGTATAGTTCGAAACAATAGAGAGACAATGGGCAAACTATCAACAATAATTTGCAACTCAATTTTCAAAGCAATTCTTAGACTTGAAAACCCTCAAGAATCATCAGAAGCAAAATAACCTTCATTGGATGCCAATTCTCAAAATGAGTCATTTATAATCTCTTTTGTGTAATTTGGCTTCAACATTACACCTTTCACTAAAAAGGCTTCAGCTTCACAACATCACTTTATAACATAAAGTGCATTTATAATTATAAGCCTTATAACTTATGCAATAACTATGACTCCCCGATAAATAATCTCATCCTAAGCAGATGACCAAATGAATGACCATCGCCACTACGCCAACTCTGCATTGCCAAAAATAGTAACTGGCCAAAAATAGACTAACTAAAAATAGCAAGTCTACAACTAAGATCCTCAATTCCAACTAGTCAATTCACGAGGGTCGCGATGATGAGCTGACCAACCCTGGTTCCCAGAACCTGCTAAATTGCAGACATTAAAAATTTCAATATGCGTAAAGGATATATGATGGATTCATTATTTTAATTCTATAGTTTATGAACAATGATAATGTTCCTTTCAATTACCATTTTAGATATGTTTTTCTTAAATTGTATTTGACATAAAACAAATTCTTGCTAACGGCTGGTGTTTTATTTTTATTCGCAGCAGTTTATTTGGGATAAAGTGAGGTTAGTTCCTCAACAATACATTTTATCATATGAAAAGAAAAAATATTATAAGTATGAGGAACAAGGAAGGAATCACCTAATAAGTTTGTATTTCTATCTGACACTAATGATTACATGGACAAACCCTTGCATAGAAGAAAACTAGCTAGTGCGATTGTTATTTCTGCCATGACTAACCAATTTCTCAAGGTAGTAGTATCCATTGCAAATAAACAATGTAACTTTCTCATTAATAACTATGTGACTAATGTATAGCATCTATGGCAACTCCTATGACACAAATTTTGGATAGAGAGGGGTTGTATCTCAATATGTTGCAGCTAGGTGCTCGTCGTTTTTGACAATGGTGGTATATTAAAATGCGATATATTGGGGCTAGTGCTGACAGTAATGTGGTGCATGTTGAAAATGGTATCATCTGGAACTCTGCTTGAGTCTTACCTAGAGGAATATGTGTAAGTTGTTAGGTCAAGCTTGGGATCAGGCTCTAGTTTATGAGTTGTCAAATTTTACTGGGGGAACTTGATTCATCCATATACAAACATATAATAGATAACAAATAAAATATATATACATATATGGAGCAGTAGTTAAGTGCATAATACATCATTGTGCTAACAGTTAAATAACATAGCAAAATGCACTCTTTTATCTATTAATGTTTTTTATTAAAAAATAACAATGTTAACTATTAATAATGAAACAAAACTGATCAAATACCATATGGGTTATCAAAATATCATTATCCTTCATATGATGTGGTAAATGGACCACAAATAATGTCGCTGGCAGTGGCACTAGCACAAGCATTAGTAGTGGTACTAGGATTCTCAATCTCATGATCACTAGGTAGCTCGTGGTCATCATCAACTCTAAGTGCAGCAAGGTGGGAAACTGAATCATCAGACTTGGCACGCCCCACTCCTTTGTCTTACCTTGTTTGTTGGTATTTTCTTTGTGAGTGAGGAGTCACAAGTTTGAATACACTAAGACCAAGTTCTCTACCTTCTTAAGGTGTATTCTATTGTGCTTTATTGAGCGGATGGAGTTTGTGCTCCAATTGTTCTTGAATGAAGATGAACTAACAACCTATTGTGATTTTCACTTTCGAAATTAGATAGTTAAGAGTTACGAAATTTTTTTTTTAATATCACCAATAAGAATTAAGAGTTAAGAACTTAGTTGTAATAATATTTTGAAGGCAAGAGGTTGTAGGTGTTTGTATGATTCTCTATGGAAGTACCAACATTTATGAGCATAACCCTATGCTTGTCCCAAAGAGCTTCAAGACCACAATTATTTGTGCTTGCAAAACTCATGAAGTCGGTCCTTATTGCAAGCTAAATGTCTTGGGGAAAGAGTCTAGGAGGGGCTAAGTTGTGTTGATGAGTGTTTTATAACCACACCAACACAAAATTAAGTGCCAAAGGACACTATCATTACTAACCATTACCAGCCATATCAACACCATCAATATGATATATATCAATGATTAAGAAACAGTTGAACTTAAGCTTTTATTAATTTCCAGTTGCCCATGAGTAAAGTACAAGTAGTATGGATAAAGGGAGAAAAGTTCATCCAAAATTTCTTTCATTTAACTAAATTACTTAAAGAAAATTCTTAACTATGTTTGAGAGATGAAAGAACCATGCAACACTCCAAAATCTTCACTAAATCACCTAACTTTGATGATTTATTTGAATCTTGGCAGCATCAAAATGAGTTGGTAGGTCTAGCACATCATTTGCATGACATGCTTCAATAGCTTTGCTTGCTCTAGTGGTCCTGTGCAAAAACGCCCTACTCATTGCACCTTCAACATTGTATCATAGGCTGCCACTTTGTGTTGTACTAAATGTGTCTTCTTGGCGTGATATTATTGCTATTATTATTGTTGCCTCGCCTATTGTGTTGGTATCCTCCTAGGGAGGTATTGGAGTTGGTAGGTCTTGGGGATGTGGTGTGTGGGGTTGCTTGTTTCCCTCTCAAGAGCATTTGAGTGTTCCTTACCTTCAGATTATATAGGCACTCTTAAACTGAGTGTCCAAGAAACTGACAGATGTCACAAAATGATTTTTGGGACAGTTAGCTCTCGTGTGTCCCTTTCTTTTGCACTCGGTGCACCAAACTTCCATGCTCTCCTTTGTCTTCTTTGCCCTCATTTCCATCATCATCTTCATCATGTCTTTGCAAAGTGCTTGGATTGTCAATGACTCTCCATTACTGTTGTTGTTCGTACTATCATCATCACTTACCTTCTTTTTTCCTCTTGATTTCTTATTCTCACTTTTGATGTCCATTGCCCAGTTGCACACCTCCCTATATGAAGATGGAGGTGCTACCTTCATTTCCTTCCGAATCAATGGTGTTTGTGCTTCTATGAACAATCTCTTCAACTTGTTAGTCGATCGACTATCTAGTTTACCAGTTAGTTCCTTTAGCCTATGATGGTAAGCTTAGGCTATCTAGTTTTTTCCTTAGCACATCTTATGCATTTCTACTACCACCTCATCATCATTGTGGAGCAGTCTACATTTCTTCTCAAAGGCATCTTGCAATTCATTCCATGCCTTGCCTATCGCTACAAGGTCTGTATAACAATTGACTACTATACCCCTAAGGTGGTTGGAAATGCTTTCAACCAATTGTCTTCATCATTAGGATTGTTGGCTTCCCATATGGTTACACATGTTTTACAGTGATAGGCGGGATGCTCAAATCCGTCACCGTTGAATCTTGGGAGTTTTTGTTTGTGTGGGATATTTATCCTTTGCATCTACACAACACCTTGTGCATCGTTGGGTTTCGGTGGGTCAATTTCTCCTTTGCATACTTTTGCTTTTGTTGCACCACCACACTCGCACAAGTCCTTTTCCCTTCCACCACTATTGTTCCCACCATGATAGTGCCAATACTCCCCCCAACTTGGAGTCTCTAGTTGTGCTAACCCTAGCCTCGGATCTCATTTAGCAATACTTCCTATATCTTGTAAGGTATTCTCAAAGAGGTCCACCACGTCCCCTTCAAGCTCTTTTTCCTTGTTACTGTCCTCTGAATGTACAAATGGTTCTATTGGTAGAGATTTTCTCTCCTCACTGTCAATCATCTGTACCCACGTGATGGCCGAAAGTGGCAGTTTGTGTGTTATATCCTCCCACTCCAATTGTGTGGTTGATGTTTTAATGTTCGCACAAGTGTTACTCCATTTGTGCAAATTGAGAGATCTTTCTGCCAATTGTTGCAATTGTTGTCATCTTTGTGTTTACTCTTAGATCCAGAGTGATCTCCTTAGGGCAATTTCCACTTCCTTCTCGGTTCATGCCTCTTCCTTTATATGCCTTGTATCCTTGATTGGTAGAAGGGGCATTAGTTTTTGGAATTGGCAAAGGTGCAATGTCTACTTGTGCCTCATGTTTTCCCCTTCCTCCATTCTCTTCTTTCGTATTGTTGTAGTATTTTATGTTGGCATCATTCTTGTTCCCTTGCCATATGTTCTTCTTGGAATCTCAACAATGTGTGATCCAACTATCTTGGAAGGCTATCCAGATGATTATACACTGGAGCATTCACCATGAGTTTGACACGCACCATAACAGTCAGGAGACTCTACTCTACCTCTCACTGCATGTACTCATCTATTGTTGTGTCCTATGCATCAGCCAAGTCCCGTGTCAACTGGTCATCTTGAGTCACTTTTGTATTGTCCTCCACATTGTTTTCTATCACTACTACCTAATTATCAAAGGTATGACCCATTATGTTGTCATTTGGCTTATCTTTCCTCATTCAGACCTTCAAGTTCAAACCTAGGCAATGATGCCAAAATGTTAGATGCCTGATCTGAGATGTATTGCCAATATAATGCAATTATAACCATTCAACATATAGTATTAATCAGAGAGAATTAACCAAGCGCGTACAACATACAAGGAGATATAACAAAATGATATGGCTTTTTATAACATCATAGTTTGCTTCCACAATTAGAATGATCCCTTGTTTCCTTCCATCATGGATACAAATAGACCTGACAATTAACCCCCAAACCGACCTAACTGGCACCATTTGGAACAACTATTTTATTATTCTACCCCTTATCTAACAAAGTATTAAAATGGCATAGTAGCCACCTACACTTACAACTTAACAACATGAAAATCATTATGATGAATGTACTATCCCTTTCAATTCTGAATTAAATTTTCCAATTCCTTAACCTGAGAATCTTGTCAAACACTTGCACACGAGATATATTGCAGATCTAAATTTTGATTTCTTTCTAAATGCCAAACTTTAATAGATATACGTACAAAGAACTCCAAAATATCTAACAATGAAGATGCAAATGTTTTTTGTATTTTTTTAAACATAGCATTGATTACAAATGAACAAATATGCATCTACAACGATAAGAGATTAGGGCAAAGCCTGCTATGATTTTCAATGATATTCTAATCCCTTTTGACAACTTTTTTATAAGATTCTGATATAAATCAGATTACAAGACTTCCACAACTTATTTCTAAACCCCTACAAATGCCCTATGATATTCAGATCTAACCTCAATGCAATGCAAATGTAAACGGATAGGAACCTGGAAACTGCCCAAAAAATCTACTTTTTATTGTAGCGACAGTATTGTAGAAAAAATATTGTACCAACGACACTGTAGCAAAAATACTGTAGCAGCACTATTGTAGTGGCGACACTATTCACCTTCAGCTACAGGAAAGTCTTTCAACTCTTCTAGAATCATTAACCAAATATCCCAACTCAACTGCAAGATGTCTGGAGATTAATATCAGACTTATTTCTTCAAACTTTACTCCTCAAATCTAGCCCTAGGCCACAAATTTGGCACAATGAAAAGATTGATTGTCTTCTCCAATAGTTGCAACCCTTCAGAGGATCTTTCACCACCTCAGTTATGCGAATCAATGGGAGTGTTTGTTCCCAATGACCAATGTAGCAAATTGCAAAAACCCTTGGCTCCAAAAGTTATTAGGCAAAGTAGATGGCAACACATTCCATCCCCAACAATAAGGCTTCCTTCCATATTTATTCATTTCCTCCAAGAGGTTGGCCTCCCTCTAGAAGAAATAAAATTAATATTTAGTTTCACTTTCTAGAAGATTCAGCCTTTCTTACAATAATAATTAATTGCACCTAAAGTAATATTAAAAATATAATTAATATAAAGAGCAAATATCATAGGCTACAAGAAGTTTGTGGGTGCAGGAACCCTGTAGTTGCCAGATGTTTGTGGCTGCAGGAAGACTGTGACAACAGTAAGAACTGCCCACATGACCCTCTCCTCAACACCTTGGTCTACGAGGGTCCAATTATAGGCCAAACTCCACTAAATCTGAGTGCTAGTGAGAAGGGGACATTACAATGTATATCCTAACCTATAACATGAGAGTAAAATGCCAAATAATAAATGAAGCTTAATAAGAACTTAAATAATTTGTGGATGAGATGGAGAGCCCTTTAACTTTTGTTGAAGTTCTAGGGATATGGATATGGATTAACTAGGGATTTTTGAGATTTGTAGAATACTATCAACTATCAAGGATCAACAACTAGACTTATAATATTTCAAGATGTCAAGTGATACAATTAGTGGGTGTGCCGAGATAAGGAAATAGGTGCCATAAACATTCATTCCATGAAAAACTCCATTGATTTGTTAAGTTATATTGCTTTTCTATCCATGTGAAAAAAGAATAACCTTAATACGGCTTAGGTCACTATTACTAAATATTGTTGTGCTCATATGTTCATGAAAACCTATTGAATCTTATGCCATTGACTTATAAAAGTTAACATATTGACATATGATGTTGTTCTTTTGCCAGATGTATGATGCGGATCAATCAGGATACATATCAAGGGATGAGCTGGCTTGTATGCTTAGGGTATGAAGCTTTCTTTAAATCATATGCACAAATGCTTCCATTTTTCTATTCTAATTATCTGTATGCAATTTTTTTTGGTGATTGAGAAATGACCCCAAGTTACTTTCCTTTATCTATTTCATGTTCAAACTAGATATAGGTCAAATGGTGGAGACAAGCAAGAAATAGTTTGTTGACTCTAATTTAATCTCTGCAGATTGGAAATGGTGAAATTGTATTAAAAAGCTTGTAACTACGGAGTAAGAACCTTACTTTCCCCATATGTCTTTAAGTGACTTGAGTTTAGGCATACTTATTTTCCATCTACACAAGGTTCATGTGTTGTTTCTTGGTAAATGCTAAAGTACACCACAAGTCCATCTAGGTTGTATTCATATATGCTTCCTTTCTGATTCATTCCATAAAGAGTGACCATTATGAGGGGCTGGCTCAACTGCCAACCCAATTAAACAGTTTTCTGCAACCCTAAGAAACATTATTTCCAGCTAAAATTGGTAGCTGTATACGAGTAGGAGATATCCAAGGAAAGGGATGTGGGAGGCCTACATTTTGTCCCAAAACATGAAGCATACATAAACATGTGAGGCTCCTCCAAGGCTACTTCTGAGGTTCTTCTGTAACCAAGCCTCACTAATGCTATATTTACAACGAGTAGCCAAAATATGAATAAATCTCTAATTGTCTAGCAGTTACAACATCATGCTGATTGCTAACCTTCTAGCATAATTTCCTTTTCTCGTTAACCATACAAAAGGACACAAAACATTAATGAAAACAACTGGTAGAGATATAAAACTAGGACCATAGCAGTTGAGTGTGCTCCTTGAGGTTGCTTTTGTATTCAATTGCACCCCAAGGATAGCTTATTGTCCTGCCAGCCATACCTGGCAGGTAAAATAACAGTATGAGAAAGATGATACTGGATGGGAGAGTGATTATAAAATGGCTCCATCCAATCTGACTTTTCTTCTATTACTTGTCCATGTGCCTTTAATAGTCATACCTTTCTATACCTCCATATTTTGCGTTAGCCAAGCAAATTATATGAATTGTTAAAGGGACATAGGTTTTTAATTAGCACTATTATAATTATTCTTAAGCATGTTGGCACATGGATGTTAAGATAGACTCCCTCAATGACATTCGTAGCTCCCAAATCAAATTAATGTTAAAAATAATTAATTATTATGACTTCTATGGATCTATTTGCTTCATTCTCTCAAGTAGTACCTGTTAACACTAGTTAAATAACTCAAATGTAATCCATCTTGTTAAGTATTGTTATCAAATTATCAATGAATAAGTAAAATAAATCTGTTGTAGCTGACTTGGTTACATTATAATTGTTGTTGGTATAGGAAGGATGTTATTCACTTTTGGTTATCTACAAGGCTAACTTTGTAAATGTCAACTGTTTTGGTCTCCTAAATAGCAAGTAAAAGTTTGGAGAAAGTGCATGTAATGTCCCCATTTTTATGAGCATAAGAGTTTGAGGGATTAGCCTATTATTGTGTCCTTCGTAGCCTAATTATTATTAGATAAAAAGTCTTTTGAGGCAGAGGCTTGGTTTATGGAGGTTCATGTTTTCTCCAAAATTCCATATGTTTTAGTTTGGTCTTTGCTTCGCTTTGATTGGACTTAGTTTGGGCCCAGTTTCATATACCTATTTATAATAAGACTGAAGTTGATAGGGACAGACTCTTTCTATTTTTAGAAAGGCACCTTGATTAGCAATGAATGCATTGGGTTACATCCTGGTTCTAACAGAATCAATAAATGATGAGTATCTTTGGAGTTATGACATTTTAATTATTAATAAAGTAATATTTTATTAATAATTAATTAACAGTGAGGCAAGATCCTACAACACAATGGTAACTTGTGAGCCTCACATGTGGGAGGTCTTGGGTTCAAATCTACTCGAATTAAAAACATAATAATAATTAATTACAAAAAACAATAATAATTAATAATTAATCTAGGCTTCGGCCCATTATCAATAAAAATTAATCATAATAATAATTAATTAAAAGTGCAATCATTAAATGTTATTTGACTTTATTATTAAAAGAGGCTATTTAATGATCATAAAGTCAAATTATAAGTGCATATGAGGAATAATCTAAAGTGTCAATTTAATGGGAGCTGTAAGTAATTCCTAAAATGTACCTTGTAATATTTTATTGTGCACCACACAGAGGGAAATAGTAAAGTATTACATTTCAAATATACCTCAAAAGCAAAAATAAATGGAAATCATGTGAGGTGTGAAGGAAAAGCTCCAAGGAAAATTTAATGAGGAATTATAAATACCTTCAACAGCCAAAATTTAATTCATTCTTGATGCATTTAATATTTTGGAGATCTTGATTGAGAGGTTTGTAGAAGGGTTTTAGAATTCCAAGGTCTAAAGAATTTATAATTCTCCAATATCCAAGCACTTTGAATTGGTTGATCTCTGCCTGTGAATTGTGCCAATGTTGATTTCATCCAGATATTAAGATTGTCAAATTAGATAAAAATTCCAGTGATTGAACTCTGTTGTAATTGCCAGTGTAGATGGGTTCATTGTTAGCAGAATGTAGCAATAAAGTATAGGTGGCATGTGAGTTTCAGGTGACTGGTTCATGAAGGGGCAGCAGCAGTCTTTTAGAAGGTTGTATTATCAGAATTGATGTCAATTAGATTACAGATTGCTGCTCCAGGTTCTAATGTAGTTATTTATATTACCTTCCTCGTGCATTGCATGACATTGTAAATATGTTCATAGATGAACGGTGAAATGTAAATGGCATGTCGAGTTTTTGTAGAAATGTTCATATCTATGTTGCATGCCAAATGTTTGCATTAGTGTCTGTGAGCTGTAGGTATCCATTTGTCACGTATTGGTTTTATATTTGCATTTTGGGAATTGAAGGGATGAATGCCAAGTGTTCGTGAAAATGTCCATTGACTGTAGGTGCACTTTTTACATGTAGAAATCATATGTATGATTCAAAAGAACAGAAATGATTGTATTTGCATTTTAGTTTTTGCCTAAATATCTTGGTAATAATTTGCGGCATTTAAATTTGATTTAAAACCATTCCAAGAAAGCAAAAATGATCTGAAAACAAAAGACAGCAAGATAGAGCTTGTACATCTGAAAAATGAAGCAATTCGATGTTTGTCAGAGTTAAAACCTAGTGGGGTTCTTACAGTGGTATCAGACCAGTTTCCTTCCATCCTATGGGGGAAGCTTTTTACATCAGGACACAAGGTTTGTGTGAATCATGGGGTAAAACAAAATCTATACAGGATCGCATGCCAAAGCTTGTGCATGCCTTACAGGATTGTGATAAAAAATTATCCAGGTTTCTACGGCATCTGGAGATTCTAGATCCTTTGTATGTAAAAAAGAAAGAGACAAAGGCTAATTTAAAAGATTTTATTAGTGCAAAGGGAACAGTGGGAAAGAAGGTGGATATGAAAGTTGATCATTTATTTAGTGAAGCATCCATTAGTGTTTTCGCTACACATGATGAAGGAGACTCTTTACAAAGGCATGATATTGTTACTGATTTGATTGAGGACAACTTCATTAAGTCCCATCATTCTCATGAAATAGGAGCTCATGACCATGAGGCAACAGTGATTCCACATGCAGATAGTGTTGGTACTCAAGTTTTGGGTCCTAATGATGTAGTTATTGAGGGAGACTCAAGTTGTAGTGAGTTTGATTTGTCATATAAAACCTTAGAAAATGAATTTTGAAAATTCATATATGGGTAATTGGTCCTAGGACTGTGACTTGCAGGGACTTGCAATTACATGGGAGAAGGGAGTGTGCGAGAAAATTGTTGTAGTAGAAGCTTCCTCCTTATTGGACGAGCCATTTGATGAGGTGCTTAGCAGCAATACCTCATTTATTGATGTGTGCAGTGAAGATAAAACACATGATGCTACTTGTCATGAGTTGAGCAATGTTGATACAACTTCATATCACAGTGCAGGTTGTGGGTTATAGAGTTTGCATGGGAGTTATAAATTTCAAAGACGACATTTAATTGGGCAGCTAAAGGCGAAAGACAGATTGCCATTTCCATTGAGCATTTCCGTCATTTGGTTGGGCGACTAAAGGTGAATGACTATCAGATTTTTCATAGTTATTGATTAACAAATTTATTCCTACTTAGTCTTTTGTCTTCAGATACTATAACAACTCTATACCTTTCAAAGAGGATAAAAATATGGACCAGAATTTGGGTTAATCTCCAGTGACTACACCCTCTAAATTTTGAAATAAGGTACGATTCCCTTGTAAAATCTTCAATGAATTGTTAATTATTCACAACACTTTTAACCTAAAAGTGATTAATGATGAAAGCATCCATTCACAACCATGATCTTGAATGCTGAAGAAAGAGTTCTAATCATTTCAAACATGTACTCATGTAAGCCAATAGACTTAACCATCATATATGCATTCAACCATAAAATATTTAACACCCACAACCATTCTGTGCCATATGTAAAAATGGATAGATAAAAACAGAGTATCATGACAAGAACAATGAATTCCAAAGGAAATTCAGAGATCAACTATAAACCAACAAATTTAAAGCTGCAGTAATAACTTGTATTAGCCAACGGATTAAGTTTTACCACATCCAAAATAACCATACTAATATAGCCAAAATGAAGTATATGAATATCAGTAATAACTAAGATTATGTATATGAAGTATATAAATATAGCCATATTTATAGCCTCTGGGCTATTGTAGTTTCTGAACAACCCTAGTAAATTAATTCCCCCATCAGAGTAAGAAAAACAGTTTCTACTAACTGATCTTAACTAGATAAGAGCATAAATTGCATAAACACTAGTAATTGGGCCCTATAAATTAGCAACATTTTTGAAGGTTGGGTTGACATGGAGGTGGTGGATACGTCCCATTGGCTGCCCACTTCACAAATGTTTCTCCATTCTATGTGCAATGCAAAGAAGTTTGCAACTTGGTTGTACTGGGGTAAGTCGATGTGGACAATCATTTGTTTCCAGACTTACTTGTCTTCCCTCACATGAGTCACTTTGTTTGCATGCACCTCTAGATGATGTTGACAAATCATCAGCATGGACTCTATTAGTGCCACCCTTGAAAAGTCCTCTATGGACAGAGTCTTACTTTCCTTCACAAACACAATCTTCTCCTTGAAGGACTTGATCATTTTTGCCGCCTCCTTCATGTTTTTAACATCTTCCTTGAGCAATTGGATGTCAAAGCACTTTAAATCCTTTTGCACGGTGTCTGTCAATTCCTTCAATTCCTTTAACAGTTTTAGTGGCTCTTCATGTCCCTATTTTATTATTGGATCTACTATTCGATATTCTTCTTTGACACAGAGTATGTTGTCATTGAAGCCCATGACTGATTTTTCTGTTAGGAATTTAATGACACCTTATTTTTGAACATTTTCCATTAGCATACCTACTACCATCTAGTTCAATTTTTCTTTATCCCCTGCAACCACATTCACCTCCACCTCCAAGTCCTGACTACTCCCGTTTGCATCGCCACACACCTTCTAGATACTCGATCTGTAGTTTGAACCCTCTTTAATGATAGTGCTCAACCACCGATTAAAAGTCTTTGCTATGTCTATTCCTCTATAGATGATCCAGTAGTTGTTGGCTTGTTGATGACTTTGGATCAAAAGGCAATGGTAATTGCATTAGAGGTTGAGGACTGGGGTGATGGATTGTATCAATGTATTCTGTTATCTGTTTGGCTTCTTTTTTCTGCTCTCTTTTGTCCTTTTCAGCTTTCCCAATCCTCATTATCATTCTCTTTGCAAAGGGTTCCAAGTGCTTGTCATCTGAAGCTCTAGACATCTGATGCAGGCGAGGCAAGAGAAATCCCCAAAGTAGATGTCCCAAACCAAGCAGCAAGAGTAAAGACACAAAAGCACAACAGAATAGAGTGGAATTAACAAGAGTCAATTGATACAATGCAGATCCAATGTAATTTGATTATAATGTGTTGGGCAAAAGGCCTACCCATTTGCAGCCTTCAATTACAATAGAATTTCAACATCCAAGCTTTATTTGTGCAAGAGCTTAACCTCTAGATCTTGTCTTCTAAGATTGCTACCTGTAAACATCAACTACGTTATATAATATAGCCATGAGGACACACGAGTTACCTGAGAGATTACTATTTCCAAAAATCACGAAACTTGTTACAACAAATAGGCCCTATTCATAATGGAAATCAACGACCACACAATTAATCATATAAAGAAATGTGAGCTTACAAATAGGTCCACACAAGATCCAAGAATACACATGTGAAGCCATGGAAGATGGCATGCACGCAAGTACATTGCTTAAGCAAACTCCTACACTTTACACAAGGTGCCAAGGAAGAACACGTCTCGAACAAGAATGAATGAGAACATGCCAATGATAGAATATTAAGAACTGTGATCAAAGGTGAAAGATTCATGATAGGTCCACTCTAAGAAATTGTGCTCACAAATGAAACAAAATAAGAACAAGACTTCACATGATTAGCAGAAGAAAACAAAGAAAATCTTTTTGGATGATGCAAGATTGCCAATGAACCCAAGATGCTCCTACATCAAACACCTGGGATGAATAGAAAACTGATGTCCACTTCAGGAAACTTGCACACTCTAAGCTAAACCGTAATGATCCAATTCAAATTGAGAAATCCAAGTACTTTCTTCCACAAGTTAATTTTGCCACTAAACTAGATACTCCATATAACCCTTTCCTTTGGTGCTTTTGCTAACTCTAATGTCCAAGATCCTCTCAATACCATCTGTTTGCTTCTTAGGATAATCAGGTTTATCAATTTCTTTATCATTAAATTTGTAATATTCATGAATATCAAAAATGTTGAATATAGGTGAAATATCCATGTCATCAGGTAACTCAAACTCAAAAGAATTACCACTATCAAACTTCTTGAAGATCCTGCAAGGCCTAAACTTACTCATTTCCAGCTTGCCATAAGTTCCAGCAAGAAATCTATTTTTCTTCAAATGAACTAGTACTTCATCACCAACTACAAAATCCTCATGCCTTCACTTTATTTGCTATGTTCTTGTATTTTTTTACTACTATGCTTCGAGTTATATCTCACTTCCTCATGCAAACTCTTCATGAAATCAGTATACACTTCTTCTCCAGCATTCCTTCCTTCTTCATGATCAAGATTTCTTAATTCAGTGTCTCCTCTAGGATGCATACATGTAACAATCTCACAAGGTGTCTTCTTAGTACTCTTGTTCACAAAATTATTATATGCAAACTCTTCTTGTGCCAAAACCAGATCCCAATTTCCAAGTTTATCCCCAAGTAAGCCTCTCAACAAGTTACACAAGCTTCTTTTCACAACTAAAGTTTGTCCTTCAAGTTGTGGATGAAACGAAGAACCAAATTTCAACTCAGTGTTCAACCTCTTCTAAAGTGTTTTTTAGGATTAACTAGTAAGCTTAGTATCCCTATTAGAAACAATAGTCTTAGGCAACCCATGCAACCTCACAATCACTTTGAAGAACAAAATTTGTTATATGTATTGCATCTAATGTCTTTCTACAAGTTATGAAATGAGCCATTTTAGAAAATCTATCAGCAATAACAAATATAGAATCATTACCCCTCTATGTTTTAGGTAATCCAAGAACAAAATTGTTATTGATGTCTTTCCAAGGTTTCAAGGAATAGGCAATGGTTTGTACAATCCCACATTTTGACTCGTTCATTTTGCAACTTGATAAGTTTTGAAACTTCTTACAAATTTCTTAGCACCCGTATACAGTTGTGGCAAAAGTATCTTTTAGAGATCAAACTTACTATTTTATCAATCCCAATGTGTCCTGCAAGCCCTTCACTATGCTTCTTTATAATGTTATCCCTCATTGATCCATTGGTATACACAATTGAATTCCTTTGAACAACATGTCTTCTTGAATAAAATAGTCAACCCACTTGCTCTGATTATCTGTCACAAGTGTTTTATAGGCTTTCCAATGTTTTGCAAAATCAAGATCAGTTTCATACAAAGAAACCAAGTATCTCAACCTTCATTTCTGCTAGCAATTTCCTTCTACTTAATCCATCTGGGACTTTTTTTGACTGACCACTCCTACGTTTCAATACAAATATGAAATTCTACAAGAACTCAACCCATTTCATGTCTCTAACTCAACTTATTCTGATACCACATGACACAAGCGAGGTAGGAGAAATCCCCAAAGGAGATGTCCCAAACCAAGCAGCAAGAGTAAACACATGGAAGCACAACACAACAGAGTGGAATTAACAGGATTCAATTGATACAATACAAATCCAATGCAATTTGATTATAATGCGTTGGGCGTAAGACCTACTTGCCTTCAATTACAACATTTTTTCAACATGCGAGCTTAATTTGCTCTAGTGCTTAACCTCTAGATCTTGTCTTCTTAGATTGATACCTCAAAACATCAACTACATTACATAATATAGCCATCAAGACACACAAGTTGGTTGAGAGATTACTATTTCCAAAAATCACAAAACATGTTACAATAGATAGGTCCTATCCCATAAGGGAAATCAATGGCCACACAATTAAACATATAAAGAAATGTGAGCTTAGAGATAGGTCCATATGAGATCCAAGAATACACTTGTAAAACCACGAAAGATCGTATGCATGCAAGAACATTGCATAAGTAGACTTCCACATGCTACACAAGGTGCCAACGAAGAACATGTATCAAGCAAGAATGAATAAAAACTCACCAGCAACAAAACATTAAGAACCATGATCAAAGGTGAAGGATCCACAATAGATCAACTCTAAGAAACTGTCACAGATGAAAAAAAGCAAGAACAACAAGATTGTTCACACAATCAACAAATTGGAAACATAAAAGAAAGCAAATCTTTTTGGATGATGCAAGATTGCCAATGAACCCAACATGCTCGTGCATCAACATCTCACCCAGGTCAACTTTTTCTACTATGAAATCCAAAGGAGTGGCTTCATCAACATCTGTATGAGTAATTGACTTGGCTATTGCTGCAATCCAGTCAACTAGTCTTCTCATCGACTTCAATCATAGTCTATATCTTCATTGTTTTGTTCCTTTGTGCCCTACTTAAGCAGTTACTAACCATGTCTTCTAGTGGTACTAAGATAGGGACTATGTTACGTTTCTTGTTAATTGATATCTCTAACCATTTAGGAGTTGTGGAAATTCCTTTATCCTTGGGCATTTGCACTCCTTGTTGATTGGTGAGCTCTGTAATTTCGTGAGGATTCAGAGTAGTGTCTTCCAGTATTTCCGTATCTCCCTTAGTATTTATCAAATCTACGACATTTTTAGTTGGCACTTCTGAGGTGTGAGTTTCCATGCTCTTCAATACTTTCTCAACTATATCCAGTTCAGTGATCTTTTCTAGTGCTCTTTTTGTTCCTTTTCTTGCTTCAAGACCTAATTATATGAGAAGGAACGACTTTGCCGATGATTTAGCAGGCCTTTTCTCAGGTATTTGTTCCACTTGAATGTCGTCATTCAAAATATGTCAGTTGAAATGGGGACATGACATTGGGGTACTAATGAAGGGAACTCCCCTTAATAACACAAACACATAACATAAATCGAGGAATAACAAGTTGCAAGAACAAAAAGGTGGCTTCTTATTATCTCCAAAAGTATGGAATTACAAATTTCAGAAATAAAAAATGCAAACCCACATGGGCATTTTCCTTGCAATATTTTGTAAGCTAGAGCCACCACCAACATCCTATAACTGTCCCAGACAACCCTATGGGCCTTCTTTATATAAGCAATTTTTCCACCGCCCAAAAAGGTTCTAGAAGTTTAACTGTAGACCATGAGGCAAACCAACCCTAAATTATTATTATTTTCATATTTTATTACATCAAAGTAGGGCCCAACAACTTTCAGAACTAAAAGAAATTTTGAAAAAATCTCATTTTTGCCTATTTCAAATGGCACAAATTCCAAAGACCATAATTCATTGCCAATTGCTTCGATTGACTATTATGACCCCATTTCGAAAATTGCACGACCTAATTTATAACATATTACTTGTGCATTCTCTATCACCTAAGGTTTGACCCCTTTTCGAAGCCTCTAAAACCTTCAAAACTAAGTTCAAAGTTTTTATACCTTGTTGCGAACACCGAAAATCTTCAATAACTTCACAAATAGATTTGATATTGCAATGAAACTATACTGAAATACTGGTATATCTAAAATAAACCTCCAAGGATGAAATCAGAACATTCTAAGCTCAAACAACCAACTTACTCAAGTAGTAAGCCTCCAAAAATAGTAACCTTGCATTGAGATAGCCCTTATTGAAAGACAAATCAGAAATATTTTTGTTGATAAGATTTCCCTTACACCCAAGATGCTCCTGAATTAGACACCTAGGGTAATGTGAGAAGTGTCATTGTCACATCTTAGGTGTTCAGAGGAAAATCAAGACGGTTAACCTCCTCCTTTATCAGCCATGATGAATTTTCAAGAGGTTGTCCTTTCCATCTGACCAGATATTTTTCATGTCTTTTTTTTTATGCTTCTATCAGTACAACTGCCTAAGATCCCTTTAATCTCCTCTGAAGTAGTTGCTAGAATACTCCACTGTGCTTCTGTGACCTCATCTTCAACACCTATGTCATGATACTCTATTAGATCTGATATATTAAACACTGGTGAGATATTTAGTTCATTGAGGAACTCTTTTTTAGGTATTTCCTAAGTCACGCTTCTTCAGTATCTTGCATTGTCCAAACTTCTTCATCTTCAACTTATTATATCTTCCCATTGAAAATCTCTCCTTTCTCAATTGAACCATGACTTCATCTCCAATATGAAATTCCTCATGTCTCCTTTTCTCATTTGCCTTAGTCTTGTATTGTGTATTTCTTTTGGTAATGTGCTTCCTCATCTCCTCATCAATGTTCTTCAAGTGTTCTACAAAACCTTCAGCTTCAACACTACTTGTCTCCCCTTTGTCCAACCTCCTCAATTCAAGAACATTTCTAGGACTACTTCCATATACTATCTAGAGTGGTATTCTGCCAATGCTCCTATTGATAGAATTATTGTATGCAAATTCTACCCATGGTAAATCAAATCCCATCCCTTTGGTTTATCTTCAACCAAGCATTAGAGCAAATTTTCCAAACTCCTACTCACCACTTCTATCTATCCCTTAGTTTGTGGATGATGTGTTGAGCATAATATTAAATCTGTCTTCAACTTCTTCCATAATTTTCTACAAAAGTACCCAACAAACTTGGTGTCTTGATCTGAAACTTTTCTCTTTGGTAGACCATGTAGTCTCACTTCTCTAGAAAATGATTCTCCAACATGAACAATATCATTAGTCTTCTTGCAGGGAATGGAATATGTCATCTTTTAAAACTTGTTAACCACCACAAAAAATGAATCATGCCCTCTTTGGGTCCTTGATAAACTAAGAACAAAGTCCATAATGACATCTTCCCATGGCTTCTCTAGTACAAGTAATGACTGATATAACCCTATATTCTGCTTTGCTTCTTTTTCCATCTGACATACTTTGCAACTCTGTCCAAACTTATTGACATCTTATTGCAACTGTGGCCAGTAATATTTTTCATTGACTAGAGCAATGGTTTTATCATGATCAAAATGTCCATCCAACCCTCCATTATGCTTCTCTTTGATGAGATTCTTCCTCATATAACTACTCAGAATGTGCAATTGACTTCCTTTGAATAGCATACCATCTTGGATGATAAAACCAACCACCTAGTTCTATCTAGAGTAACAAGTTATGTGCAAGCTTTGTAATCTTCACCAAGATCAGGATCCTCTGGATACAAACTTGATTTGCATTTTTGTAAGCAAAATTAGTTTCCTACTAAAAGCATCAATAGCCCCGTTAGACTTCCCACTCTCATTTTGTAAAACAAAGGTATAACTCTAAAAAAACTCAACCCATTTTAAATGTCGCTGACTCAACTTTCCTTGACTATTCAAATATTTCAAAGTTTGATGATTAATAATAAAACAAACTCCTTAGGTAAAAGATAATGTCTGCACTTTTTCAACACCTGAACTATAGAATAAAACACCTGATCATAAACATAATATTTTCTTTTGACATCATTAAACTTCTCATTGAAGTAAGCAACAAGCATGCCTTCTTGGTTCAAAACAACTCCAATTGCATTACCATTAGTATCACAATCTACTTGAAACACCTTATAAATTATGGAAGTGCTAAATGGGGTGTTTTGTAACTTATGTTTCAACAATTCAAAACTCTTGTATGATCTTGTAGTCCATTTAAACTCCTTCCTATCCCCTCTCAATGGTCCAATCAAGGGTCCACAGACAATGCTAAAACTCTTAATAAAATTTCTCTAAAAGCTGGCCAAACCACAAAAATATCTTACCTCACTCGTACTTCTTGGAGTAGGCTTTTTGAGGATAGCCTTCACCTTCTCTAGGTCCACTTTTATACCTTCTGTTGAGACTGCAAATCCTAGATACACTAACTCCTTCACAAAATTGTACTTCATCTAATTAATCAACAATTTCTCTTCCTTTAGCATCTCAGAAATCCTATGAATGTATTATATGCTCCTCCAATGTCTTATTGAATATCAAAATATCATCCAAAAAAATGACAAATTTACCTAGAAGTTTTTTTAAGACCTCATTCATGAGCCACATGAATGTGCTTGGTGCATTGGTTAGCCCAAAAGCATGACTAACATCTCATACAAGCCCTCCTTTGTCTTGAACGTTATATTCCATTTGTCTCCTTCTCTGATCTGGATTTGGTGATATCCACTCTTCAAATCAACCTTTGTGAAATACACATATCCATTCAAATGGTCCATAATATCATCCATCCTTGGCAAGGGAATCTATACTTGATAGTGATCTTGTTGATAGCTTGAGAATCTATACACATTCTCCATTCTCCATTCTTCTTTGGTGCTAATATTGTCAGTACAGCACATGGGCTCAAACTCTCACAAATCAGCCCCTTTTGCCAGAACTCTTGTACTTGACCATACAATTCTTCACTTTCTGCTAGTCATTCTATGAGCTTCTTTATTTGGTAAACAACCTTCTGGAATCATATCCATCTAATCACTGATCTTTCTCACTGATGGCAATCTATCAGGCACATTATCAGATATAATATCCTGAAACTCATCCAACAAATCTACAACTTTTATAGGTACATGTTCTACTTCCTCTTTACCAACTTTTTGAATTAAAGAAAAACACATATGCTCTTGTCTCATACCTTCTGCAAAATTTCTTCCATGAACTAAACATATTCTGACATTACTACATACCTTTTCTTCTATTTCCTTCCATGCTTCTGCTTATGTTTCACTTCATCCTTTTTTAGGGAATAGGAATTTGCATGACCATCATGTATAGTACACCTATCAAACCACCCCAATCTTCCTAGCAGCATATGGCATGCATCCATGGGTATGATGTCACATGGTACCTCATCAGGGTAGCTCCCAATCTTGTAGTTCATCAAGCATCATTCGTTGACCATGACCTTGTGGTCATTCTGAACCCAAGCAATTCAATATTGATGTGGGTGTCTCTCTTGCTTGAGCTTTAATTTTGTGACCATCTCCTCTGACACCAAATTGTTAGTGCTCCCACTATTGATAATCAAATCACAACACTTGTCCTCACACTTGATCCTAGTGCAAGACAAACTCTTCCTCTGATCTAACTCCTCATCATTTGTTAGGGTTGTCCCGACAACAAAGGTTTTTCCAATCTCATCATTATTTGAGTGCTTAGACTAAGATTCTTCATCTGCATGTGCAACTAGCCTAGCCTTTAGCTCTCCTATCTACCCTTCCTTGGTGTTGGGGACATTCATAGCCTCAATACCTTTCTTCACCATAATGGAAACAAGTTCCATGAAAACCTCCTCTTCCTGGTCCCTTCCCTCTTCCTCTTCCTCTCCGGATCCCTATTATTTTATTATGAAAACATTTGAAATCTTTTCCCCTTTGATTATGATTGTTGCTTTCCTTGTCATTATTTTTTTGATCTTCATTTAGGCCTCTATAAGATCAATTGTCCACTAGATCTTCCACCACCTCTTCCACCTTCCTTTCTTTCAAACTTCTTGTTCAATTTTTCTTCCACCTTTAAGGTAAACTTGTATGCCTATTCAATATTGGTGATTCTAACCAGACTCAACTCCTCTAGAATACTTGCCCTTAACCCATTACGATAATAAGAAATTTTCTTGTTGTTAGCTTCCACATGACCTATTCTGATGAGAAGTCGATAGAACTCTTTTGTTTCTTCTTGCTACTGCCCTTGCTTTTTCTTTAGCAGATTGAGCTCATAATTGAAAAGAATGAATTATTCCTTGAATTTATCCAACATTTGATCTCACCTTGTGATTTTCTCCTTTCCTCTTCTATTTCGTTCCAACTAAATCTCCTGCCAAAAAAAAATTGCATGCTTTTTCAATTTGTCCCTCACAAATTTGACCCTTTCAGGATCTTCAATTTCTTCATACTCAAAAAATTCTTCTAGATTATTGATCCATTCAATCATCCCTCCGGGTTAGGATTTCCTAAAAATGTGGGGACTTCAATCTTGGGTCTTTTTCTAATCTTGGAAATGGCTCTTAAAAACATATCCTCCTTAGGATCGTTAGTCGCTTATGCTCCTTCCTGTTCAACATGCCCTTCTTCAAATTCATCCTCACTTTCATCTCTCACTGCAATATTCATTCCTCTACAAACATCCTCTTGCAATACTTGCACTTGTCTCTGGAGGGCTCTAAAACCCTCTTCTATCACACCTCCAACTCTTCTGCTATAGTTCCTTCGTGGAGGCATTTTTGTGCTTATTGCTCAAACCCACAACCTCAATCTTGGTGCAAACTACGTCACAGTCGATGATCTATCTAGATTCTATACACTCAGGAAAACTTTTTTTGATACCACTTGATGAAGGGAACTTCCCTTAATAACATAAATGCATTACAAAAATATAGAAATAACAAGTTGCAAGAACAAGAAGTTGGCTTCTTATTATCTCCAAAAGTATGGAATTAAAAATTTCATAAATAAAACATGTAAAGCCACATGAGCATTTTTCTTACAATATTCTGTAAGTCGGAGCCACCACCAACATCCCAGAATTGTCATAGACAACCCTACAACCTGTCTTTATATAGCCAATTTTCCAGTACCCAAGAAGGTTCTAGAAATTTAACAATTGACCTTGAGGCTGAATAACCCTAAATTATTATTATTTTTTATATTTTATTGCATTAGAGTAGGCCCCAACAACTTTTGGATCTAAAAGAAATTATATTTTTGCCCATTTGGGTGGGGCGACTTCCAAAGACCATAACTCATTGTCAATTGCTATGATTTACTATTATGGCCCCATTTTGGAAATGCTACGACCTAATCTACAATGCCTAACTCATGCAAGCTCCAATCAACCAAGGTTTGATTTCTTTTCAGAGCCTCTAAAGCTTTCAAAAATGAGTTCAAAGTTTTTATACCCTGTTGCCAATATCGAAAAGTTTCAATAACTTCATAAATAGACTTGATGTTGCAATGTTGATGGAGAGAGACTTGAAAAATCAACAACACAACTAAAGGGGTTAAAAATGAGTCACCTAGGCACCCTACTATCGTCTTTTCACAATGTAGATGGGACAAGACTTTATCAATGGCCAATAGACAAACTCCGAGACTCCAACATGTCTTATTCAACACTCCATTTTGAATCCCAAACTCTTCCTAACAATCAATCACCTCTAACACAATACATTTCATTCAAGTTGCTAACCTTTACAACCAAGGAAAACCCTAAATATGGGTTCCAACAGTTAGCAAGGGTGAAATGGTTCCCTCTCACCTTTCTAGGGTTAAATCAACCACTCTAAACAAGTGTTACCCCTTAAGACAGTTCAATTTCAAAACTGGCTACAAGAGATCTAATTAGGAGGCTTAATCCTAGTAGGTCTGCTCGCCTTGTTTTTGGGACTTCACTTTAATTTGTTCTAAAGGACCCTACCAACTAACCACCTTTTCGGACTTTTATCAATCTCGGAAAGATTTGAGTCTAACTTCTTCAATAGGTCACCAAATGCACACAGGGCTAATTAGGGAATTGGACCTGATTAGATCCAAATTACAAAGCAAGTACTATGATTTCCAACCCCAGAGAATTGTTCAGACACCTTGGGGGACACATACAAACACCAAATCGACCATTGGTTTGGTCACAATCATTCCACCGTTTGTTTTATACTCAAAAACCTACTTTGCTATTACCCATGCACTTCGAGATATTGGGCTAGGGCTTGGCATTCCTCCCTTTTGCTTCAATCTTCCTGTCCATAGCCAATTTAGTCTTAATGTGCATCCTCTTGGCTTGAATTCCACCCAAGGCTGTGAATTTTCAATGGTTGGAACTCAAACTAGAGGCATATTTGTATAAAACCCTAGGTAACCCTTATTCCTCAGACCAAAGGTTGAAATCAATTTCTAGATTACTTCAAACACCACAAAATGGAACCAAATCAATTAGGAGAGAGTTAAAACATATCTTCGTCCAACAATGCCACTTTGCACCTTGGTCAATCTAGATCGGTACACAACAGTCTGTAAACGGGAAAATCAAAAGTATTTTATTGCTTTTGTCAATCCAAATTGCTCGAACTACATGCCTAATGCCTCCAAAGGGCATGTATGATCTTCTTGCAACTACTCCAACTGGTCTCAACCAATTTTTGAACTGGTTAGGTGTTGAGCATTTTGTTTTGAAAAAGTTGCAACTTTTGCACAAAAGTTGTAAAACTTGCATTGACAACAGTTCGTCAACTTAGCAACTTTTTTCCTATTGACTTCAAACATGAAATCCTCCTACCCGAAACCTCTCAAATGGGCACATTAGATCTTTTTCCATCATTTTGGATCCCTTCAGATCATTACATAGCATATTTGGCCTTATAACATCTTTTCAACCAATTTGGCTACTATGGCCCTAAATGTCCCTATTTGCCATTTAGGCCCAAAACTTTACTCCAAACCTAGATTGCCTATTACATGATTTCATGAAATGACCCATGGGGTCTCACTGACTAACTAGACACGAACTTGGACCAACCCTTGGTTAGGGCTTTATTACTGTTGCAAGGTGCTCCTGCACCATTGATGTAGGAGTATCCTGGGTGTAAGAGCAATCTTGCATCAACGAAAAAAATATTTCATTTTAGTTGTTTGAACAAGGGTTGTCTTAATGCAGAGTTGAAGTTTGTGGAGGCTTGTTATTCAGTAAGTCATGCATACGAGCTCAGAATGTCCTAATTTCAAAGGTGGAGGTTCATCTCAATAATATCAGCCTGCCAGTTGAGGCTCAATGCTACATCATAAGTATCTGTAATGTCCCCATTTTTTTAGCATATCAGTGGAATTCTTAGCCTTTACATTCTCCGAAGGTTAAGTGGAGAAATAAGAAGAAATTTATTAAATTAATTTCTTATAAAGTTTCAAAAAAAGAAAAAAAAAGTGACTTTATATTTAATTAATTTAATTAATTAGAGAATGCATTAATTATTGGAAGGAGGAAGCTTCTAGTAATTTAACTTTCTAGAAGCACAATTAATTATTGTATTGCAAGGGAGAAGCTTCTAGCAAGTGCATTAATTATTGGAAGGGGGAAACTTCTAGAGAATGCAATTATTAAATATTTTATTTCCTTCTATGAGGGTCAAGGAAAAGTATAAATAGAGGTGAGAGCTTCATTGTTTATCATCCGATTTTGTGAATTGCATTTGATATTAAGTTGGGAGAAGAAACTAAGGTTTCTGATTTCAGTCAGCCATTGGAGAATGTCAACTCTTCAGTGTTGCAACCATTTGAGGTGGTGAAATATCCATTGAATTTGGTATTTTGGGGAGCTTCAATTCAAGAGTTCTATTTTGTGCTTAAATTGGAGAAAAGTTTTTTTTTTTATCACTATAGTATGCATGCAGGATGCCGCGCTATAGTGTCTATGCTTGATTCATTTCCATTCTCAGGCATCACTATTATCATTGTACTTCATCAGGATATGATTTTGCTGTAATAATTCAAAATCAAAATTTTTGCATTATTGTAGTCATTGTTGAATTAGAGAAGAATTTTGGTGTTTGAAGAAGTTATAACCTGTTGGAGTTATTACATTGGTATCAGAGCTAAATCCTGCCATCCTGAAGGTTTAGCAATCACTGTAACCAAACACCATGGGTGACAGGCATGAGTGTAGCCCAACAAGAGATGAAGATCAAAGGGAATTTTACAGAGAAATGATTATGGGACAAGAGAGAATGGCACAGACTTTGCAGACACTCATCACCATGGTTGAGCGCATGAATCCACATGATAGACGGAATCAGGAACAAGAGGATAATAGGAGTGCAGTGGGATCACCTAGAGCTCATAGAACTCTTTCCAGAACAGCAGATAGACCCACACGTCCTACCTTTGTTAGGGAAGAACCAGTACAGGAACCAGTAGAGGAAGTCAAGGATGAGACATTTGCAAATATCCTTATGGCTGCAAATGATGAATGGGAATTATTGACACCGCAGGTTCGGGAGAGGATGACTTTTGAGAGGTTTGTGAACCAAAGGAGAGAACACTACCATACAATTAGAGAGAATAGGAGACCTCGTGGTGAGAATAATGAATTAAACCGAGCTACAGGGAAACTTTTCTTTACTACATTTGATGGGAGTGGCAGAATGATAGCGCAAGCTTGGATCCACAAGCTTGATACATTCTTAGCACTGAGACCTATGACAGAAATGGAAGCAATAAAATATGCCATGCTACATTTAGAGGGAGCGGCACATGATTGGTGGTACCATGGGATGGTTACCCTTCAGCATAACCAAGTGACTTCATATCAAGACTTTGTGGACAGGTTGGTAGACAGGTTTGATAAGAAGGATTCAGAAGTCTATTTCAGGGAGTTGGCACAGTTGAGACAAACAAGCGGATTGGAGGATTTCATTAGTGATTTTCAAAGGCTACCCGTCATGGTTCCAGATATATCAAATAGGGGATTGGTTGTTTTGTTCACAGAGGGATTATCTGAACCACTGAAGGGTTGGGCAAAGGCCTTTGACCCATTCAATTTGTGAGCAATTAAGAAGGCTAGAAGTATGGAACAAGCAACCCCGGTAAATAAATTTCAGTCAAAGGGAGCATCATCCAGCAAAGACAAACCATTCTTTAAGAAACAGGAAAGGAATGAAACAAAGGTTGAAAATAAAGATAAATCATTTGCTCCTTTGGATAGGGAGTCATTGAATGATTTAAGAAAGAAAAAACTTTGTTTTTATTGCAAATGACCCTACGACATGAACCATGACTGTCCTCTTAGACCAAAGGGCAAAGCTAACAGAATTATGTGGGCATACTATGAGGAATCAGAATTAGATAATTCAGACCAGCAATCAGATATAAAGGAAATAGATGAAGACAAGGCTGAAAACTTGTCTAAAATGGAGTTCAAGGATGGGGAAGGAGATGGGCAACTGAGGGAAGCTTGTCTCACTAGTATTAAGCAAGAAAGATCATTTTGAATGAGAAGAGTACTTGCTGGTCAACGAGTTATAACTTTGGTTGATACCGGTGCTACTCATAATTTCTTTGATGCTAAGTTGGTGGAAAGGCATGGCATACAAATAGAGGAGTTTGAGGGAACTAGAGTGAGGGTAGCTGATGGTTATGTCCTCAATTGTGATCATAAGATCACCGGACTCCCATTGGAAGTTAATAATTATGCCTTTAAGGCAGATTTCTATGTTGTACCTATGGGAGATATATAGTCCTTGGAATGAGTTGGTTGCACGATATTGGTGAATTCACTCTTAATCTCAAGGAGATGGAGATGAGGTTTAAAGTAAATGGGAGGACACAAATTCTTAAGGCAATCAGGAATAGTGATTTCAGAATAGTCTCTTTTCAGAGGATGGCTAGATTGATTCGACATGATCAAATGGAGTGGGCAGCAGAGTGCATGTTAATGTCATCACAGGAGAGGCAGCAAAAAACTGAATATTCTCCTGATATTCAGAAGCTTAGAGTTAAAGACTCTAAGGTTTTCAGTGATAGTCCACCAGGTAGACCACCAGATAGCGGTATTGAGCACATCATTGAATTAGAGGAGGGGGCTAAGCCCATCATGATTACACCTTACAAGCATCCGAAGAGGTTGAAGGATGAAATTGAAAAAACCATAACGAAGTTACTTGCTATGGGCCACATTAGACCAAGCAAGTCTCTTTTTGCTTAATAAGGATGTGCATTGATTACAGGATGCTTAATAAGAAGACTATTAAAAACAAGTACTCCATTCCTAGGATCGATGAGTTGATAGATGAGCTTCATGGAGCTTGCTTCTTCTCAAAAATAGATCTGAGATCAGGTTATCACCAGATCAAAGTTAGAGAGCAAGACATTGAGAAGACAGCCTTTAGATGTCATTGTGGCCATTTTGAGTTTGTAGTTATGCCATTTGGGCTAACTAACACACCTACTACCTTTCAGGCAACAATGAATAGGGTTTTCCATCCCCAGTTGAGGAAATTTGTACTTGTCTTCTTTGATGATATCTTGGTGTACAATAGATCTTGGGAGGAGCACTTGGTTCACCTTGACATGATGTTGGATATATTGGGCAGAGAGTCCTTGTATGCAAAGGAGTCAAAAATGAGATTTGGGTATGACAGAGTTGTTGTATTTGGGTCACATCATCAATGCAAAAGGCGTACGCATGGATGCTGAAAAGATTCGTGCCATTGCGGAGTGGCCTTCACTAGTCAACCTTACACAGTTGAGGGGATTTCTTAGATTATGTGGCTTCTACAGGAGGTTTGTGGATGGATACTCCAGGCATGCAGCACCCTTGACAGATTTGATGAGAAAGGGAGCTTTCTTGTGGACTCCTGAGGCACAGGAGTGTTTTGAGAAATTTAAGGAGTTGAAGACTTCTTGTCCAGTGTTAGCGCTTCCAGATTTCAGCAAACCTTTTGAGCTACATTGTGATGCTTCCGGAGAGGGCATTGTAGCAGTGCTTATGCAGGAGAAGCACCCTATTGCTTATGAGAGCAGGAAATTAAGAGGGCTAGAGCGGAGCTTCAGCATATATGATAAGGAGATGTTAGCCATTATGCATGCTTTGGCTAAATTCAAACAATATTTGGTAGGTAGCAAATTTTGTATGAAAACTGACCATAATAGCCTAAAACACTTTTTGGGGCAGCGAGATCTCAATGATAGGCAGCAAAAGTGGGTGAGCAAGTTACAATCCTTTGACTTTGATATTACATATTTTAAAGGGACACAGAATGTAGTTACTGATGCTTTATCACGTAGGCCCCATTTGAGCTTATTGACAAATATATCAGAGGATTGGAGACACTTGATCCTTGCAGAATATGCAAAGGACGCATGGACCGCCGGATTCATAGATGGAACTATTCAAGACAGCAGATACACCCTTGTGAATGAGCTCATCATTTACAAAGGGCAGATATTTTTGGTTCCAAGCTCAACAGTGAGGAGGATGGTTCTGAAATCTTTTCATGATTCACCTATTGTAGGACATCTTGATTTCTACAAGACATACCGGCAGATTAGAGAACACTTCACATAGAAAGGGCTCAAAGCAGAAGTACTTCAGTATATTAGGGAGTGTCCCACCTACCAACAAAATGAGCAGGAACATTCCTATCCAAGCAGTTTACTTCAGCCACTTCTGATTCCTAATAGAAAGTGGGAGTGTTTATCTATGGACTTCATCACAGGACTACCTAGAGCCCAAGGCAGGGACTGGATATATGTGGTTGTGGATCACCTTACGAAGTTTGCACACCTCTTTCCGATCACTGCTACATACACTGCTACATAGGTGGAAGAGTTATTCTTCAAGGAGATATTCAAACTACATGGCTTACCTCGGAGCATTGTGAGTGACAAAGACAACAGGTTTATGAGTCATTTTTGGCAAGAGCTATTCAGGTTATGTGTCACAAAGCTCACTCCGAGTACTAGCTACCACCCTCAGACAGATGGTCAGACAGAGATAGTGAATATTTGGGTGGAGGGATATCTCAGAAATTATATAGCAGGGCAACAGAAGGCGTGGGTAAAATGGATTTATCTCTGTGAGTATTGCTACAATACCACTTATCACATGTCTATTCAGATGTCACCCTTTATGGCCCTGTATGGGTATGAGGCACCCAATTTTATGGATCTTCTTTTGAGTGACAGTAGAGTGCCCAGTGCAGGTGATTTGTTACAGGAGAGTCAAGACATTGTTAAGACTCTCAAGGATAATATAACCAAGACACATAATCAACAGAAGCAGTATGCAAACCAGAAGAGGACAGAGCAGACTTTTGAGGTTGGAGATATGGTGTATGTTATGTTGCAGCCTTACCGTCAATCCACTCTCAAGAAGAGTGGTGGTGAGAAACTTAAGCCACGATACTATGGTCCATTCAGGATTATTAGGAAAGTGGGAGAGGTGGCTTATGAGTTAGATTTGCTAGCCGAGAGCAAGGTGCACAATGTTTTTCATGTGTCACGTCTCAAGAAGGTGCTAGGACATCATATTGTTCCTTCTACAATGCTCCCACCCTTGGATGATGAGGGAAAATTGATATTGGTGCCAGAGGCTATCATTGATTTCAAGGAAAGGAACTTGAGGCGGCGCACTATAAAGGAGTATTTGGTGAAATGGAAGAACCTGCCAGTAGAGGATGCGACATGGGAGAATGAGGAGATTTTGCAACATCCGAACTTAAAGTTGCTTGAGGACAAGCAATTTCAGGGAGGGCAGACTGTAATGTCCCCATTTTTTTAGCATATCAGTGGAATTCTTAGCCTTTACATTCTTCGAAGGCTAAGTGGAGAAATAAGGAGAAATTGATTAAATTAATTTCTTATAAAGTCCAAAAAAAAAGTGACTTTATATTTAATTAATTAGAGAATGCATTAATTATTGGAAGGAGGAAGCTTCTAGTAATTTAATTTTTTAGAAGCACAATTAATTATTCTATTGCAAGGGAGAAGCTTCTAGCAAGTGCATTAATTATTGGAAGGGGGAAACTTCTAGAGAATGCAATTATTAAATATTTGATTTCTTTCTACGAGGGTCAAGGAAAAGTATAAATAGAGGTGAGAGCTTCATTGTTTATCATCTGATTTTGTGAATTGCATTTGATATCAAGTTGGGAGAAGAAACTAAGGTTTCCGATTTCAGTCAGCCATTGGAGAACGTCAACTCTTCAGTGTTGCAACCATTTGAGGTGGTGAAATATCCATTGAATTTGGTATTTTGGAGAGCTTCAATTTAGGAGTTCTATTTTGTGCTTAAATTGGAGAAAAGTTTTTTTTTATTGCTACAATATGCATGTAGGATGCTGCACTACAATGTCTATGCTTGATTCATTTCCATTCTTGGGCATCACTATTATCATTGTACTTCATCAACATATGATTTTGCTGTAATAATTTAGAATCAAAATTTTTGCATTATTGTAGTCATTGTTGAATTAGAAAAGAATTTTATTGTTTTAAGAAGTTATAACCTGTTGGGGTTATTACAGTATCAGTGGAGTTATTGTGGATTTTTGGTACAAAAACTTTGGGCTCAGTTTTGAAGGCCTAAACATGCCCGAATGAGGCCCGAAAACTCGACTGACAAATGCTTGCCCAAATTCAAGTGTGTAGATCAAAAGTTGAGGATTCCAAAAAGTGGTTATAATAGCCAATTGGAGCAATGGTTTGAAAGTTATGGCCTTCCAAAGTTGGGCCAACTAAACCTTCCAAAATAAATGTCAAAAATGTATTTCGCTGACTCTATATGTATTGTTAGGTTCTGTTGGCCCTAGGTATTAAGTTTGAGTGTCTAGAAACTTCCCGAGCGGTATAAAATTGCCTATTTAAAAAATGCCCGTACATTGTTTAGGACAGCTCTGGGTGATCGTACGCAGCTTTAGCTTGCAGATTATTGTAATGAAGGCGCCCATATGGGTTAGCATATTGTAATTTTGAATTTTGTAATTTTGCAATTCCGCATTTGCGGCAATAATAAGAAGCCCATATTTTTGTTCTCGCAAATTGTTGTTATTTCTTTGTTTTCGATATGTGTTTATGGAAAAATTAAGGGGAGCATCCTTCTTTAGCCATACTCCCCTAGGCAGAAAAGTCTCAAGTCCTCTTAGAGACTAACTATTCCAAATCACCTCCTCTTTGCACAATTTTTCTGCTCCTTTATCCAATTGGCCTCTGATGCTGGCTTGTCCGTCCACTTGACTAGGTGTTTCATGTACACCTTCTACCTTGTCCTTTTGGCTTCTCTACTCTCAAGAATGCTTTCCATCTCAGGTTCAATGGTAATAGGTAGATTTGCAACCCAATCCTCTTTTTTATCTTGTACCTCTATATCATTTGCTCTAGTTGGTGTTTAGCCTTTAAAAGGTGTTACATCTGCCACATTGAATATTGGAGAGAGGACTATGTCTCATGACAAGTCAATTTTGTATGCATTGATTCCATATTTATTGATTATCCTGCAAGGACCTATCCTTCTCATCTTTAACTTGTTGTAGCTCCCCTTTGGCAACTTGTCCTTGTTCTAAAGGACCATAACCATGTCTCCCTCCTTGAACTGCACATCCCTTCTTCTCTGATCAACTTTGGCCTTGATTCTTTGGGCATTTTGATGAAGGGATTCACTTACCTGTTCATGAATCTCCCTCATGGCTTCTATAAAATCTTAAGCATGGCCACTTCTATTCTCTTTTGGGTGACTCCCATAAACTATTTTAAAGAGGCTTCTCCCTGAACTCCTATTTGTAGAATCATTGTAGGAAAATTCTATCTATGGTAACACTATGTCACATGATTGTCCATGCTCCTTAGTTAGGCATCTCAAAAGGTTTCTCAATGATCTATTAACCACCTCGATCTGCCCATCAGTTTGAGGGTGATAGGCAGAACTATATGACAACTTTGTTCCCAACTTCTTCCAGTGGGTCCTTCAATAGTGACCCACAAACTTTGAATCTCTGTCTATAACAATTAACAGTGGAAAATCATGAATTCTCACAACCTCTTTAAAGAATAGATTAGATATGTGACTTGCATCATTTGTGTCTTACAAGGAATGAAATGAGTCATTTTACTAAATCTATCAACAACCACAAATATGCTAGCAAATCTTGCCTTTGTCCTTGGTAGTCCCAATGCAAAATCCATGCCTACATATTCCCATGGTCTATTTGGCACAGGTAGGGGTTGATAAAGGCTTGCATTGTTGGACACTCCCTTTTCCTTCTGACATACAACACATGACTCAACCAATCTCTTAACATCACTCTGCAACCTTGGGCGAAAATAGAATCTCCTTACCATATCGAATGTCTTATTGTGTCCAAAATGATCCTCACGACCTCCATTATGCTTTTCCCTGATTATATTTTTCCTCATGGAACCCCTTAAACAATAGGCCTTCTTGCAACAAAAAGTCAGAAAATTCAAATGCCACACGTCGTAGTTGTATCTCTTGAATTGTGAGTGCCCTCATGCTAAAGGCATCTACTACCTTGTTTACCTACCCTTTCTTGTGCTTGATGGTGAAGTTGAATGCTTGTATGCTCTCCGCCCATTCAATATGTCGGTGGCTCAACTTTTCTTGCCCATTCAAGAAACTCAAAGCACGGTTGTTAGTAAAAACAATAAATTCCCTGGGAAGAAAATAATGCCTCCACTTTCAAAGGGCTTACACCATAGCATGAAAATCCAAATCATATGCAAAATAGTTCTTGTTGTCATTCAATTTTTCACTGAAGAAGGCCACTGACCTTCGCTCCTAACTCAATACTGCTCCAATAGCAACTCCATTGGCATCACATTCAATGGTGAAAACCTTGTTAAAGTCGGGCAATACAAGGATTGGATATTTAGCTACCTTTTGCTTTAGGTATTGGAACTTTTGCTCTGCTTCATCAATCCACATAAACTTCACATTCCCCCTTTATTGTCCCCAAGATAAGGGCACAAACTTCATTCAAATTCTTGACAAACTTTCTATAAAATGTTGCAAGGTCATGGAAGCTTCTTACCTCTCTTGCAGTCTTGGGAGTTGGCCAACTAAGTATGGCTTCCACCTTTGAAGGATCCATCTTCAAGTCTCTCATAGAGATCACAAATCCCTAGTATGTCAACTCTTGTTTCATGAACTCACTTTCAAAACAAAAATATATAAAACTTTTGAATCAAAAAAAATGTTCAACATTGTTGAGAGGTAGATCTCATTATTGAAAGGCAGGATACAAGGGAAAAATAATTCTAAAACTTTGTTGCAAATTCACTCAACTGAGACTTTGCTGCTGCTTGTTGTGTCTTCCTTGTGCCGTTCTTCTTCTCTGGACATGGAGAAGCATAGTGACCTTGCTTATGGAAAACAAAGCACTTGATCTTGCTTAAGTCTTTCTTCTTTTCAAGCTGATGTTCTTCTTCATAAGTTTTACCTTTCTTGGCAAAAGCTTTCCCTTTTCTTTTCGTAGTCTTGGTGAGAAGGGCCAAGTTTTCATCACTGTCTCCTTGCTTATTGTATCTGAACTCCTCACAAATCTCCTCATGAATGATATCATCCCATAGCATCTGCCAATTTGAAATGTTGTATCGAGCACAAATTGATGGGGATACAACCCAAGAACAGAATGGACAGAACAGAAAAGGGAAATTGTATTAACTGAAAAATAAGCTAGTACATTCAATACAGAGAAAATAAACTTCAAAACATGCTCTAAGGGCTTACAATAGCATAAATGTGGAGATAATTTCTCCTTTTAGTACCTCCTCTCAATCTCCACTCCGAACTGCCTTTTTACAATGCCAGGAATCTCCTTAAATAGACCCCGGAGGGTTAAGGACTAGGAATACATTCTAGAAGGTGCTAGTAGGCATCCACCGACCAAATAGAAGGCTCCAGAAGCTGCGTTAGAAGTCGGCGCAAATCTAGAAGAATCCAGAAACGGTAACCGAACTTCCGGGAGGCATGACTTTTGAACCGTAGCTCCGATTGACGAACCGTTTACATTTTCAGAAAGCTCTCGAAGCGCTCTATAGCCCTATGGACCAGCTTTGCTCGTGCCCCATTTTTCGGCCCTTTTCGAGGTCATTTAATGCCCCTAACTTGACTTTGAAGCATTCTTAGGAGGTCTCCAAAACTCGAAAAACTGCAATAACTTTCAAACCGTGGGGCCTTTTGACCTGATTCTTTTTCTGGAATGTTCTAAACCACAATTACATTCATCTGGCCAATTCACACCTTCTAGTTTACCAAAATGATGGCCCAATTACATGCTCCTATTTTTTTGGGATTTTCTAGCACACTGATAGTGGAACTGTGAGAGTTGGAACCTTTATTTGACCTAAATGGGTGTCCAAAAATGAAAACACATGAAACAGAAACTAAGCCTAAGTACATTTTTTTTTGGGTGACATAGGATTGCCCTTATACCTCTGGATGCTCCTGCATCACAAATTCCCTTCACAAATGGTTTGCATCACTTGGTGAAACTATTTAGAGCTATAGTCACTAGCTCTACATTCAAGATCTTTTCTCCAACTGCTGCAAGTTGATCACGAATCTATGTGATCCTTCTAAGGTGACTGGTAACATTATCAGATTTAGTCATCCGATGCTCTTTGAGCTTGTTCTTCAGAACCATCTTCCTGTTCATATTGTCACTCTAAAAGAGACCAAACATGTCCTTCTCTTTCATCTTTTATGCTATATGCGGAATCAAATGATCTTGTACAAAATCTAGAATCACCCTTAGTCCTTTAATGTCCTTATCCTATGTTGCTTGAAGTGCAAGATTTGTTTGTATTGGAAGAACCTTTTCTACGTTCTCCCACAAGTGATGCCCTTTCAGAAGAAGTGTTACTCTTGCCTTCCATGGCATGAAGTTTGAAACCACCTCTAGCCTGTCCTCAGACTTGAGACTATTGGCTTCCATATTTGTCTTGTGCTTTTCTTTTAGAACTTAAAGCCCTAATACTATGTTAATTTCTTAAATCTGATATCTAGGTAAATAGATCAGATCTAGATTTACACTACTAGATGTATTTAATGAACTAAAGCAGTGAAAAACTAGAAGCACAAAACACAACCATACACAATTCATATTCTCTTCAATCAATTCATCATTCAAAATAACTTCAAAACTTACAAGAGCTCCCAGTACATAGGAAAATTTCTCTCAAACAAGTTACAAACAAAACAAAAAACTTGGAATATATTTGGGATTTCTATCTTCTCCTTTGTTGTTAACTACCGTAAACTTTCTCCTTTCTTAAAACGCAAAAACTAATGAGAGGGGGAGGGGGTGAATCATTAGTTTTTTAATTTAATACAGACAAAACAAGACACAAGAAAAGAGCAGAGACAAGGACACATAATATATCATGTGAAAAACCATAATTTAAGCCCCCACGAGGTTAGGCAAGTTGGTTTGAGGTTTTGGGTAGATCCCCATGGTCTCAGGTTTGACTCCCTGCCCGTCATTACCCTGGCACAGACACTTGGAGGACGTGCTGGTTATCTCATGGTCGAAGGGACTAGTCTCGCCCCAAGCTTACCCCGTAAAGGAAACCTACTAGGCTTGGGTCGTGGGGTTACCCTCTGAAACCAAAACAAAAAAACCACAATTTACTGATCAGATAACATTGGGCTACAACCTCATACATTATTAGGGCTCCAACTCAATTTAAGGCTCCAACATGTCTCCTAATGAGCTCCAACTCATACACTCACATGGCCACAACCAATACAAAGGTGATGACAAATTCATTGAGCTCCTCCCTTCATTACAAAAGAAAATAGAATAAGAGTGCAGAGGGTACAATATTAGTAGTTGAAAAACTCCTCAACGTATATTTAATGAACTTTTTAAAGATAGCCTCTACTAGCAACAACACACTATAAGCTTTTCTTTGATAAGCCAACACAAATTAAATTTCTTCCTCTTATAGGCCTTCCACTACACAAGTAAATTTTCAGCTACAATCAACTCACTTTTTACCACTATATCATATATGTTTTTGAATTCACACACACACACACACACACACACAACCTACTCTTTAGTAATACACGAAATCAACTTTTAGTCTCATACCCACTCATACCTATCTCTCAGCATGTGTGATTTAAAAAAAATTGTATCTTTGTTCGAAGACGTTATGCTTAGAAGAATCAACATTCACCATTTCTTAATAGTCTAGGCATTTTTCATTAAACAAACATGTTGTTTTGTATCTCAATCTCATACACCATTCTCTTTCCTATTTGTCGCTCAAAATACTTCATGAGACTTGGCATTTTTTTTAATTGATCAAAGATTCTTCTTATTGTAGTCCATGACTAGTTTTAGAACCTCTTCTTGCGTTACAAAAACATCCAATGGTAACAAGTTTTTCCAATTGGACTTTTCGTTTAGCAGGATAACAATATATTATGGAAAGAATATATTCCTTATGTTGCCTTCGACAAGTGTTCAAAACCATTCATCTTCTCTCTACAAATATTCTTCAAAACTTCGATACCAATCAATATGGATGACACAAGGCAGTGCAAAAACATTCTTTGTTGTTTGAAGAAGAAGAGAATCGAGTACAATTATATCTTGAATACAATTTGAAACTTCCAATCGTGCATAACACAGTTTCAAGAAATAGTGTGTGCATTATGATCATTCCTCACATTTTGAGTACACAATGTACCTGCCTATCTATTTTTAATGTCCCATTTTTAGCATTCATAGCATGATGTTGTTGTTAGCCTATTTCCCCACGGTCCCGTAGGCTAACCAGGACATTAAAGGAGCTTAGAGGCCATTTGGCCTAGATAGTTTCAGTTGCAGGTCTTTCTGAGGGGTTTTGAGGCAACTTTGGGCATACTTACTATTTATAGTAAGTCATCTTGGACATGGGCGGACATCCAGTGGCAATGGTAATTGTTTAAAATCGACAAGAAAACTTGTTTATCATTGATAAGATTTTTTATGCATTGATAAAGCTATTTTATAAAGTTAAATTTAAATATTTAACTTTATTAATGCATAGACTATAGTTTGTGGGAAATATTTAAATTAAAAGAGTCCCCTTTATTTTATAACACATTGGAGACATAAGTTACATAAAGGGAGTTATGTTTTATCCCACATTGAGAAAACGAAGGATTGAGCTCTTGTGAGAACACTATAAAAGAAATGGAAGAGCTTCTTTTTTAGGTAGGCTTGGAAATATCAAAGAAATTGGAAAATTTTCTGGAGATTATGTCTCAATAGTTTGAAGGACGAAATCCCTTCAAGCTAGAAATCTTGACGCCATTGAAAGATATGGTCTTGAGATTCAACATGGTAGCAGTCCGAAAAAGAAGATACGAAAAAGCAGCCCGAAAAAGCAGAACCAAAAAAACAGACTGAAAAAGCAATCCGTAAAAGCAGTTCAAAAAGCGGATCCAAAAAAGCAATCGAAAAAGAAAATCGGAAAAGCAAAGCAGAAGGGGCAGCATTGAAGGAAATTATTACAGCCATCTACAACCAGGTTCCTTTGTTAGTATTGCTTTTTAGGGTGTTATAAGTTTCAGCTGTAAGTGTGCATTATACCAGCATTATCATTTTGTAATCCATGTAATTGCCAAAAGTCTTGGCCATATTTCATGAGTATTGTATTAAAAATTTCATTGCAAATTAAGAAGATAATAGTTGCTGGTGTCATTTAAGCAATTCAATATCATTATTTATCAGTTAGTTAGTTTGCATACCAATTGTTTGTAAAAATGCCAGTTGGCTGTAGGTGTTCATTTCTCATGCTTAGATCATATATATGCACTGAATATTGTCAAAATTAGTAGCACACTCATGTTAGGCCATTGTGTAGTCCATTTGGAGTCTTCTAGCACAAGATTCTCTTTGATGAAAATTGAAAAAAGAGTCATTTAAAGCCAGCTGAAATACTATATCAGTCATACGTCCCTTGCATGTGAATTGTTTGATGAAATTCCTTGAGCTTTCATCAGCATTTTTTGAGAGCAGATTTGAGGAGGGCCATTACACTGTTGTTAATCATCCCATTTGCAACACCTATCATCTTACATCCCATACCAACATATACAATACACTCAATCTTACAACAACATTTAAATGATTTTTTGACAACATAACTCACTTGAACTAAAACAACAAATCACACCATGTGCCTGTGAACACTTACCATTTCCTCTTACTACAGACTAAAACTATCATCATTTTGGTGTTTACAAAAATGCAAAGTGTACTTGTTGAGTGTGCACAAATTGTCGATTCAAGAGGATAGCAAACATAAGCACATGACATTTAACAATTGCACGGTAACCCTCAACACTGCTATCATTAGTTTGTTAGCAAAGAACAAGCCTCCAAGCACAACCAAGCCCATCAAATACAAGCACAACATGTACATCAATAACAACAAGAAATACATCAAAGAAAAAAACTAACAATCTCCACCTATTTTTCATTGATAGCAACCCCATTTGAAACCAACATATAATTCAACATACAAAACCCCTTGAGAGTAATACTTCCCCTTTGATCATTACATGGCCTGGTCTCGGATGCGGTTGGCTCAACTGATATTGTGGTGGTTACAGAGACTCATGAGAGTCCGGTCTGCCCTCTCCCTGAGGTCTTTGGCTACCAGTGGTTATCTACTTGCAGAGATGAGGTTTGGACATCTGGTGGTGCCCAGGACTCCAGGGGTGTTGCCTGTCTAATCAGAGATGACCTTGCCAACGTCACAATAGTGGTCCACCCCAACATTGCAGCCAAATTTATGTGGATCCAAATCAGCTATGCTAGTCATACTGGTCACATTGGTCATTGCCTTAGAGACATATTTGTTGCAGTTTGTTACTTCCCACCAGCCACCTCTTCTTACGCCATATATATCTCAGTAGATGGAGACCCCTTCTCTGATTCATACGAGTTGATGTAAGAGCATCCTGGGTGTAAGAGCAATCTTGCATCACCCAAAAATATTTTCTTTTTCGTATTTTCTATTTTAATAAGGACTAGTAGACAAGGTGGTTACTATTAATGGAAGCTTGCTATTTTTAGTAAGTTTGTCATATGAGCTCCGAATGTTCTCATTTTCTATAGGAAGGTCCATTTTAGAGTTGTAAGCCTATTATAAAAATCTCATTGCTCCAACTTAAGTATCGAAGAAGTTATTGCGGATTTTCAATGGAAAAAAATTGTAGAAATATCTTCAGGCTCACCGTTGGAGGCCTTAGAGTGCTCGGATGAGGTCTAAAAACTCGACGGAAGGGCACAGAGCGCTTGCGCTATTCTAAGTCTGTAGATCAAAAGCTGGCGTTTCCAAAAAGTGGTTATAATAGCCAATTGGAGAAACAATTTGAGAGTTAAGGCCTTCAGAAGTTGGGCTATCGAAATTTCTTAAATAATTTGTCAAAAATGTATTTAGCCGACTCTATATGTATTGTCAAGGTCTATCGGCCCTAGGTCTTAAGTTTGAGCATCTAGAACCTTCCTAAGCAACATAAAATTGCCTATTTAAGAAAAGCCCGAACATTGTCTAGGATAGCTTTGGGTGATAGTTCGCAACTTGTCTTGCAGATTACTTTAATGAAGGCATCCATGTGGGTTAGCATATTGTACTTATAAATTCTGTAATTCTGCATTCGTGGTGCAAATAAGAAGTCCATATTTTGTTCTCACATTTGTTGTTGTTTCTTTGTTTTTGTTATGGTTTATGGTATTAAGGGGAGCACCCTTCATCACGAGTGCACCACCAAGTTCTCAGGCTTGGGAGACATCATCATCTTAGGAGACTTCAATGCACAAACTAGAAATCTTCAGACTCCTCTCCATGACCGTCTCTCGGACTCGACTTGCACTTGTGAGATTGATCCAGCCACCATGGGTTTTCAGAGATACTCTTAGGACTTGCTTGGGCCTCTCTCATGCTATGCCCGCCATCTCCTCCAGCTTTGTGAGTCTGCCAATTTGCTGATCCTGAATGATCTCTCTTGCTTCCCAACTCTAATCTATTAATGCGATAAGTATTTGTTTATCTTGTACAATAAACATCGCGAGTGTGGTTGACTACGCTCTCATGTCGGCTTCCCTAGTCCCCTTGATCATCAGTTTCACCGTCACCTGCCTCCCTTTAGCTGACCACTCCATCCTCAGTCTCCTTGTTTACTTCGCCCTCCCACTTCCAACCCCTCTCCCCTGCTTCCCTCCAATCCCTATCCTCAAGCCCCTGTACCATTTTCCACTTCTCGAATTGCAACTGCTACCTCTTCACCCTCCACCTCAGACAACTCCTCCCATTCAACCTCATTGCCTCTGCTTTATGGGAGTTCGCCCTCCTTTCAACCCCCCATCGCACTTCTTCCCACCGCAGCCCCGCTAGCCAAAAATCCTACCCCATGAATCAATAGTTCGATGATGACTGCAAATCTTTCCACTACTCCCTGCACGCTTCCTTTGCGGCACACTCCCTCTCTTACACTCAGTTTTGTTCCTCTTACCACTGCCTCCTTCACTTCAAGAAGCAGGTTTTTGTGGCCTCACAATGTAAATCTCTTTGCGACACTCTCGCTCGTGACTCAAAAACCTTCTAGCGTACCTTGTTCCCCTGCCACCCTCCACCCTCTACCCTTGATTGGCATTCATTGGTGTCCCATACCTCCACCCTCTATGATATCCCTAGCCAGCTGCCCACTCACCCTCTCATCCCCCGACACTGTCACCTTTTCACTTTCTCCATTGTTGGTGAGGTCAGTTTGACTCATGAGATTTAGTAGGGCTGTGGACTAGGAAGGATTCCAGGAAGAGCTCTTCAAGCTTGGTACTCTGATCCTTTTTTCATTTCTCCCAACACTCTTCAACAAAGTGGTTTGCACTGGTTTTCCTATTTCTTGGTCGAGACATTTGATTTATCCCATCTATAAGTTCGAGTTGGTTTTGGACCCCGGCAACTACAGAACCATCATGATTGGGCATACCTTTGCCAAGCTCTATGCCATAGTTTTGAATACTATCTTGTCTGAATACCTCGACAAGAGGCAGTACCATGCTAGAGGATAGGCTAGGTTTCATACCGATTATCAAACTATGGATCGCATCTTTATGCTACGGGTTGTCCTCGAGGAGGCTCGGCATCGTGCTGTGAAAGGTTCTCCGTGGAGCAAGCTCAAAGACGTTGGTATCCCAAACATTCTTCTGACAGCGATCATGTAGGAGACAGTGGTGGGCAGATTTCGTACTCTCGAGGATTTCTTCGATCCAATTCACAGCACCATTGGAGTGAAGCAAGGTTGCCCTCTCTCCCCCACCTTATTCGGTATATACATTGATGAGCTTGAGACCTTCCTCAAGGAGAACTCGCTCCCTGGAGACAGCTGCTACTTACACCGGGTTCTTATCTCCATTCTCCTCTTTGCAAACAATGTGGTTTCCTTGCTTCCTCCCCTGAGGGGCTCTAGAGACTTATTGATGGATTAGCCTCTTTCTACGACCATCACCAGCTCGTCATGAACCTGGGGAAGACTCGAGTCATGATCTTCAATTTCTTAAAGACCTCTCATCTTCACTTTACTTTTCAAGATCGAGCGATTGAGGTTGTCTCGTCACCTTGGGGTTAAGTTCTCTAGCCCTCGGTTTAGTATGAGGCCCGCTTGCCTGCCTAGGGTTGCCAAGGGGATGGGCTCCCTCACCCTTTTGGAGAGACAGTGCTTCTGACATCACTTTCAAGACACCGAGTTCAAGTTATCTCTTTTGAACTCTCTGGTCAGACCGACAATTCTTTACAGCTCAATGGTTTGGGGACCTTCCACTCTTGACTCTGACTAGGCTTCTATCAAGTGGGTCCAAACCCTTCTCCTCCATCAAATCATCAGATGTCACCAATATACCTTGTACAGTATTATTTTGGCTGAGTTTGGGGCACACCCTTTTAGGCTTAGTGCTATCTTCGACTTGATCTAGTTTGTCCACCGCCTTAGGGGCTTTGCTAACACTGCGGATGGCCGCCACAGATACTCCTACCTCGCTTACTGCTCCTCCGTTGATATTGCCAGCTTTGATTTCAGACCCAGAGCTCATGGTTGGTATGCTTAGGCCACTGCCTTAGCTTGATTGGGATAGATATTGATTGTCTCCCTCCTTACCATTTCTCACAAGATGCTCTTGCTCATTTGTTACCTTCATAGGGTGAGTTGAATGAGCATGTTAGACTTGACATATATAGATAGTACACCACCATGACCTAGGTTAACCCACACAGGGGCCTGCACCCCCAGATGGTCTTTTACTTGGAGCATTTTCTTGAGATCCATGAGGGAACTATTGTGCGCCCTTTCTTCTTGAGTTGGCGCTGAAGCCACGCCCTCTATATCTCCCTGGGGTCCTTTAGAGTTGGTTCACACAGGCTACGTTGTCAGAAAGATCACCACTTGGTCAGAGACTATCGGATTTGTTGCCTTTGCACTTTATCTTAGGCGGAGACCGAGATCCATTTCATCTTTAGATGTCCCTTCTACTATGAGATCAAAGGCAGGTTTCATTGCCTATTCAAAGACTGCAGATCTCTTTCGGCTTTCTTCAGATACCCCGACCAGTGATGTTTAGCTCTTTACCTCTGGGAGACTTCGCAGCTTCATGACCGCACTTTACAATTCGTTTCCTCAAAGTTAGGCCTTAGATCAGCTCATCACCACCTTCTTCCCGCCCTTGTCCCACTCTAGGGGCATGAAATGGCCACTGGACACACCTACATTGGGACACACCAAATCCGTTAGACCACATCGTGGACTCATCAGGCAACAACATTCTACTCCTCATGCTACTTGGATTCAAGCTCGGGCCCTGATCTTCCCGGGTCTTATCCTTCAGTGATGGATTTCTTTGTACCGAGAAAGGATATCTAATCCTTCTCTCATCTGTTCAATCTTGTCTCCTCTCTTTGTTTTGTTGCTCGTTCTTTCCCGAACACTGTTGGTGCTCTTGCTGGGTTGATTTTCTTCCCTATTGTATCTTCTAGTCCTTTGGACCCTTTTGTTGGTCCTTTGTCAGACATTAATATCATTATTTTATCTTATCTTATCTTTCCATCTTTGAGGGTTTGTGATGCTTCAACACAAATCCTCTTATCGACACTCTTAAGCTCAATAGCAAACTGCCTCATGTTTGGCAATCTGTTTATGCACTAAGGAAGATGTTCTCAACAAATCCTCTAAGTAGCTCCTCTTGTAAGTTGCACATACACATGCAACAAAAGTCACACACTCCACACATAGATCCTGGTGCCACACACATAGATCCTGGTGCCAAATTGCTTCACATTTGGCACCTTGTTTGTAGACTCAACAAAAACTAGCTCTAATAAGGGTACTACACTTTCACAAATCAACTCACAAAAATAAAAAAGAGGTTAACAGGAAATATGCAAGACAAGATTTCTTCTATATATTTATTTTTATGATATAAAAGATAATGCTACTATAGAATTACAAAGATTTGAGGCACAACGTTTTATACATAAATCAATCAACTAAAGGGGAAATCAACAACACTTACAGGAGATAACTACAACCACAAGCATAACCAATAAATCTAATTTATGCTCTTCAACATGTTTCTCCAACTCCAAAATGCAAAAAATTGTTAGTAACTTAATTTATAGATTCATGGGGGCTCAAAATACCACCATAAAATAAATTATAATACCACAGGTCAAAACAAGGCTCCAAAATGCCATGGTAAATATCCATATAATCTAACTAGTGGACAGCCTAAAAACTTTAATAAAGATTAAAAAATAAAAGAGATAATTTGGGGATTGGTCAGTTTATGTTTTCAATTTATAATGGTCACCATACTAATAATATGATGGAGGCAATTGCTATTTTATCATTATATGCGGTGGAGTGTGTTTGTGTTCTCGGATGGAAAATGATCATTTGTGAGACGGACTCGCAGGTAGTAGTGCATATGTTGACTAGGCAACATTTTGAGAATGTTTGTTTGCAGTTAGCTCTGGTTGTTAATCAGATTCTTAATTTGTGTGCTTCTTTGGATTCTGTTACTTTTACTCACGTTCCTAGGGATTGGAATGGTGTTGCTGATTGTCTTGTGAAATGGGCTACTGATCACATGTGAAATTGGAATACTATAGATAAGAGGCATTTATCTTTGGGTTTGTCTCATCATTTTGGCCACTTGCTAGATCTTAATAGGGCTATTTGATGCCCTTGCTCTGTACTGCTGGTTTGAATAAATTTTAACCCCTCTTTTATTGTTAAAATAAATTGTTTTATATGGACATCACATCCTCAACCAATAAAATTTGTTAGAATACTGGTCCATAACTCCACTAAAACCCAAAAGTAGATCTTGTAAGAACACCCAATGACAAAGAGCATTATGCAAGAAGATTCTTTCCACTCCCAATTTGGATGTCCACGAGTAATATTCTTAGGATATGCCTAGCAGATTTTAATGTTTTCGAACAGTTTTGGAGATGCTCCCGTGTTGTGCGGTCACTTTCTCGTGCTGCACAACTACTACCCGTGCTGCGCGACTACGGCCCATGTTGCGTGGCCACTTTTCCGAACGGTTCCGGAGATGCTCCGGTGCTGCACGGTCACAACCCATGTTGCGCAACTACTACCCATGCTGCGCGACCACTACCTATGTTGCACAACTACTGCCCGTGCTACACAGCCACTTTCTCGAACGGTTCTAGAGATGCTCTCGTGCTACGTGGTCTTAGCTCGTGCTGTGCAACTACTACCCGTGCTACTCGGCCACTACCTATGCTGCGCGGCCTGAACTGGAGGAGTGAAACAGAGCCGTATGGCTGAAATTTAGAATGTCGTACGTTGTGCTAGGAAGGTCGTACAGTTGAATTAGAGCAAGCCATACGGTGGATTAGAGATGGCCGTATGGTATCTTGAAGCAGACCGTACGGTGACTGTAGTAGGGTTGTACGGTGATGCAAAAGAGTACGGAATGATGGGTAAGTTGCGTTGTATGTACAGTGAAAGCTGTGAGGAAGGACAGTATAGAGAACGGGGGATAGGAACCAGAATCCAACACAGAATGTAATCATGGTTCATACATAGTACACCATAGAAAAATCCACAATAACAAAGACTTAGATGCGAATAATAATTACCAAAGATACTCCAACTTGCCAGATTTGATCCAAGTTATACATGCAACAACAAAATAGGGTGAGGGTTGAATCCCACCAAAACTGCACGAGCCAAATAGGGAAGATCTTTCACTTCCGAAATGGCGAACTATTCCGAACTCCAACAGGAATCTGCAATACAGAAAAAATATAATCCAAAGCATACCTATAGCCGTGCTTAAATACTAGTCGGGAAACCATTCCGAGGGTGTACAAAGATAGCTAGCGATGACAAACTACAAAGACAAAATAAAATGGGTCCGAGATAAATTAAATCAATCGGCCCATTACAAAGTTTAATTAAATACATTTATTTTATGATGGGGACATTACAGTCCTCCCTTCTCAAAATTTGTTTGTCCTCAAGCAAATACAAACCCAGTTCTAAACCTTCCGTAATCAACTCCTTCAATTCTGAGTTAGGTACTAAGTAGATCTTACCATCGAAGTAAATGATATCAACAATAACTTTGTATCTTTCATCATGTACACAACCATCCATCAAGTCACATGCAAAAGTGTTCTTGGAATACTCGGCTAATAGATGGGCCCGCCAATTATCTACAGGATGCGGAGAGGTGTTGACTATCTGGTTTTTACTTGCAGCATCTGGGGCCAAATCTTGTTTAAAAATTGCTCCATCTTCTTGATTGTGATTTCCCTCAATCCTTTGTTTGACATTCCTCTTAGCAACACCACCTTGCCATCCGTCTCAAACGAAAAGTCCATCCTTTTGAAACTTTGAGTGTATTGGTCAAGAGTTTCCAACCACTGGATGCCCAAAATGATATCAATATCAACCAAATCTATGAAAAAGAAATCATCTACGAGGGTGTAGTTTTCCATGGAAATCTATAGCCGTGGAATCACATGAGTGCAAGGTAACAAGATCCTCTTGCAACCTTAACCTCAAGTCCTCCATGCTCAACTGCGCGTAGGGCCTTACTAGTGACCAAAGATGAATTGATGAAATTGAGCGTGAAGCCACTATCAATCATGATTGGGACTTGTTTTCCATAAAGTGTGCTACGAACTCTAAAGATACCACCTCCAGTCAGTATAGTGAGGGTAGCAATGGAACCCCCTTTTTGTATCAAGGCATTTGTTCTCTCTTGCTGGGTAATTTCTTCATCAGTCGTTGCAAGTGTTTGTTCTTCGTCGTCATCAGGCGTCACCTCAATATAGTGAATCTTTCCCTTCTTGAGGCAACGATGACCAAGACCCCATGGTTCTTTGCATGTGAAACAGAGCTTTTTCCTCCTGAGCTCTTACCAAGAATCTTCATCAGACTGAGGCTTTTTTTGAATTGGCTCCTTGTCTTTGTCTTCTTATGGGGATGGTGTTGGTGTAACTGCTTGAGTTTTGGAGGAAGATGCAGCCATGTCATGTACCTTCTTAATAGCTTCGTTGAGTGTACACAGGTTGAATCCTTTGATCGAGCCTCTCAAAGGCTCTCTTAGCCCATCCATGAATAACACAATCCGACGTCTTTCAGAGATGTCTGTGACTAAGACTGACAGCCTTTAGAACTCAGTGACGTAGTTGTCTACTGTTCCCGTTTGCTTCAGCTGAGCTAGATCTTTGAAGTTTAGCTCAGGATCCTTCCCGTCGAAACGATCAGTGAGTCTCTCAGTGAACTCGATATAAGAGGTCACTTGGTTGTGTCTGAGAGTGACCAATCCATGATGCCACCACTCGTGCGCCACTCCTTCCAGATGAAGTGCTCCGAACTTGATTGCTTCCTCTTCGAGCATTGGATTGAGTTGGAAATAGGTATCTGCCTTTAGGACCCACTATTGTGCGGTAATGACTACAGATCTATCAAATGGCAATAAATTTACCTTTCCAATCTTTCTCCTGAGATCATCATTAGAATAACTGCTATTTCCTCCACCAGAATATCTCATTCTTAGATCAACATAGTCTTTGTAAGATATATCACCTTCCATATTTGCATTCCACCAATCTTCCCGAAGTTTTCCTTGCATTTCCTCAAAAATGGGCTCTCTTCCTTTGTGTGGTGCCTCCGTCCTTGGAAGGAAGATGGGTATCAAGGGTCGAGAGTGAGAGGGTTGAAAGTTTTTCCTTCCCGAAACAGAATCATCACTATGCCCATTTTGTTCTCCTGTTGTCTTTCCCTCGGCCAATTTTTGTAGAGTTTCCTGCATAAGCCTTTGGGTTTCATTGATTTGCCTTTGATTTCTGTTCAGCTCTCTTAAAAGATCCATGAGTTCTGTCATAGGATCCTGATGATCTGCCATTATATCAATAGTGTTATTTCGTCTTCTCCTCCGAGTATAAACTTGCATTCACTTCCACAGGTAGGCAAGATCAAAGGCTCTAATACCACTGTAATGTTTTCGAATAGTTTCGGAGATGCTCCCGTGCTGTGCGGTCACTTTCCCGTGCTGCACGACTACTCCCTATGCTGCGTGGTCACAACCCGTGTTGTGCGACTACTACCCGTGCTGTGCAACTACTGCCCGTGTTGCGCAGCCACTTTCCTGAACGGTTCCAGAGATGCTCCTGTGTTGCGCAGTCACAGCCCATGTTACACAACTACTACCCGTGTTGCACAGCCACTACCCATGCTGCGCGACTACTGCCTGTGCTGCACGGCCTGAATTGGAAGAGTGAAACAAAGCTATACAGCTGAAATTTAGAATGTCATATGTTGTGCTAGGAAGGTCATATAGTTGAATTAGAGCAAGTCGTACGGTATCTTGAAGCAGACTATATGGTGATGCAAGAGTACGGAATGATGGGTAAGTCGAGGTGTATGTACAGTGAAAGCTGTGAGGAAGGACAGTATGGAGAAAGGGGGATAGGAACTAGAATCCAACACAGAATGTAATCGTGGTTCATACACAGTACACCATAGAAAAATCCACAATAATAGAGACTTAGATGCGAATAATAATTACCAAAGATACTCCAACTTGCTAGATCGGATCCAAGTAATACGTGCAACAACGGAATAGGGTGAGGGTTGAATCCCACCGAAACTGCACGAGCCAAATAGGGAAGATCTTTCACTTCCAAAATGGTGATCAATTTCGAACTCCAACAGGAATCCGCAGTACAGAGAAAATATAATCCAAAGCATACCTACAGACTACCTACAACCGTGCTTAAATACCCGTCGGAAAACCATTTCGAGGGTGTACAAAGATAGCCGACGGCGACACAAACTACGAAGACAAAATAAAATGGGTCCGAGATAAATTAAATCAATTGGCTCGTTACAAAGTTTAATTAAATACATTTATTTTATGACGAGGACATTACACCGATACCACCAACATGTGCTCAACTCCCACTAAAACTGATGCATTAGAATACAAATAAGTAGTTACAAAATGTTTACATTAAAATTAACACATTTTTTGGTTCTGTTAGACGGGATCCATGATCTCTTTCGCCCCTTCCGCCCAAAACCTTTCTCTTGGCATATGGTTCTTCCGGGTGATAATACCTAGATTCCCTTCGAATATGCCCAGATATGGCATGCTTTCAAATTGGAGATCTTATTTACCATTTGGAAAGATCGCAATGCAGTCATTTATGCTTACCACACACTTGACATTAATGTGGCTATGTACTCTAAAGCATGTATTTATAACAATGTCATGTTGCAGATTCAAGTACAGACGGATAACGTGGCTTTGGAGGTGGTGCACTTACAGGAGCTTTTGGCTCATTGGGGTAATGCCCCGTATATGGTTACTCGTGTTCCGCTGGATTTGGCCTTCGGCGACCATACCCCTCCTCGTGGTCGCCATCGAGGACGTAGCAATTCCGCTCACCGCTCGCACACGCCTCGCTCTCAACAGCACCACTCTCCTAGCGGTGGTGCTTTTGGTTAGCGTCACGTTTCTGGAGGTTTCGGTGATCTGCACTACTTGGCCTCGCCTCCTCGAAGGTCTGGTTCAGGGTGGTCCCCAATGGCTCCTCCTACTGCTCCTACTACTGGTTGGCCCTCTACTCACTCGGACCCCAAATGGGTGTTTCCCTAGCTAGATTTAGCCATTTCTCCTCCCAGGCCTGAGGGAGAAAAAGAAGAAGATAATGTTGCTGCTACAGATGATGGTTGGGCTCCCCCTGAGCCATCTTCTCTCCCCACTTTTTGGGTGGGGTTCTGATGATAAGGATCCTCCTTCCTTGGCTGGCACTGTGCTGGCAGCTTGAGAATTTCTTTGTTTTCTATTGTTTTCTACAGTTTTTTGATGAATAGTTGATTTCCGGCCAATGGCCGTCTGAACTCGTTGGGTGACCCTGTATCCCCGGCCCCTTTTTTTGTGAATATGTAACTTTATTGTATTATTTTAATATAAGAGACTATTCATCAAAAAATTAAAAATTAAAAATTGAAGAATACAAGATTGTTCTTACACTCCTACAGCTCCTCCATTTTAATCTATATTATTTGAAATTCAATAATTATCATTTTTCTTAACATTATTTATAAACTTTTTTATGTTTAATTTGATTATTAAATAAGTTTTCATATCTTTAATTTCATAAATATTTCCTATTTATTTTTAAATGTTCAAATACAAATTGATGATGTTTTCTATGGTTCAATTATAATTTAAATTAATAAAATGGAATCTGTGAGATTCGTTTTCTCTTTTCTATTTAATAGGGAATGATTTTCTTACAATGGCCTTTATTCAGGCTCTTCCAGAAGACTGCCTTCCACCTAGCATTTTGGAGCCGGGGAAGCTTGATGAAATATTCGACCGAATGGATGCTAACAATGATGGTCGTGTAACATATGAAGAGTTCAAAACAGCGATCCAATTGGATAGTTCATTACAAGATGCACTTTTATCTTCCTTTAGAGCAATGTAATGAATGTGTATCATTATATAATTCATGTGAATTAATACTGTAGATTACATGAGGAATTAGTGCGGAATGCAATTAATAATCTTGTTAATTTTGAGTACAAGAGTTATATTACAAGTTCCTTTCACTGTTCAATATTTATTCGATATATCAGTATCATACATTGGCTACACGAGAGTTTTTTTTTGTTCAAGTTAATTATGATAGATATTAATAGTGTGGACTTTGATTACCTTTTCTTTGGTAAATTGCTACCATGGGGTAGCTCCCTTGTCATTAAAATCAGAAAATTGCATGACATTGTGCACAGTTTGTCAACATCAATTTTCTAATGGCCTCAATGGCTTCCTGCTGTTGAACAATTTGTTCTTGGTTTAACAGATTCTACGGAATCTGACCATATAAACATGTGTCTATTATATTACAGGACAACTCGTCCTCTTGTTTGGCCCGTGATGTTTCCGAGCCCTTAAATCACAAGCGTCCTCCAACCATTGATATTCTCTACGATCCAAGATTTGGTATCCTTTTCGACTTACTGTTTTCCACCATTTTATTTTCCTAATCGAGGATCACGTTGTCAATTGTAGTAACCAGTCATATTAACCATCAGTAAGTTGTTATATCAATTGGCTTATCGGTGTAGGTGATATTGTGTAGTGACAACCACATATCTATTTGATTTAATATGATTGTGTTCTTTTGATCTATTGTATTATTAGGTAAGTATTCCGCGGCTTTGTTTGCTTATATATAAACATGACTAAATTGAAAAGTTGCACTTACCATTTAGTAATGCACATATACCATCTACTCACATCTTAGCATTGTAGGTATGGCCATTTTTTTGTTGAGATTATACTGAATACTATCATCGAATCACCTTCTACATCCAAGCGTTCATTTATTCTCTTTGAAAACTTTGATGCCTTTGTAAAGTGCAGAAAACTCTGCATTATCGTTTGTTTCATGTTGTAGTTTGATTGATCCAAGCCATACCATGTTTCTATTGTATATTGTTTACATTTCTTTTTTAATATCTAGCATTGAGAATCTCGCATACTCCAATTTCAATTCTGTTTAGCAGTCTTTCCGTCTCAAGGATTCAATGCCCTTGAAGATGTGCTGGGATCTCTCAGATAATCATAGCTGGAGAGGCCATCCAAAGGCCACCCGATAAGGATTTCTTCTTCTTTTACAGCCAGCTGCACAACATGTTCCTTAAGAGTATACAAAATATGCTGAAGATTTTTTTTAAAAAGTCAAACTTAATATTTTTTAGATTTGTAAAAATATGGTGATTTTTTACCAAATTCTTTGTTCTTTTCAATTACCAAATATGGAGTTTATGAAGAACAAATGTCAAAAATTTCAGGAAAACTTATTCTATTTTTATTTTTTGAAATTCAGTCAACTGTACATTTTGTATGGAAGATAGCCACATCCTTATATTATTAAGGAGAGGACCTTAACAATCTTGCATATTCTTAGATTTTGCTCAGCACTCTTGTGCTACCAAACAGCTGGTAGCACAAGCAATTGGTCAATTGTCTCTTCCTAACATTTATATAAAAGACATTTGAAAGGGCTAGGAAAATCCATGTGTTGCATTCTATGATCAATAAGGTAGGGGTCCCATGGGAGGGGCTAGTGCTCTATTTTTTAGGTGGAAGAGGTCCCATGAGAATTTTTTTGAGGGGTGGAGGATAATTGGGAATGTTTTCCTTAATTTGAGCAAATGTAAATGGGGTGGAGCTGGAAATAGCCCCACCAGCTTAGGAGTAATTTTAGCCACATGTCAACAATTTATAGAATTTTTCCCCACTAAAACCAAAATTTTAGAAACAAAGTTTAAATTTTATTTTTAAAAATTATTTAATCAATTACACATTGCTTAAATTGATGAGCTAATACTATGAGAATGAAATACAATTAAAATTTTATGAGACCACTGTCGTTTAAACATTTCTAAAAAATCTCAGCTAAGAATATGTTTATTGTGTGTATGTAGATGGCCACTCCATCTTTGAAGAAAATGCCACTCCAACATAAGTGGACTTTGATTACTATTGTTATATGAATATTTAATATATTAATGAAATTATCTTCAAAGTATTAAATTCAAGTAAATTCATTTCAATAAATATCTCCATTTTCATTATGGTGTAATAGGATAATTGTTTTATTCATTTTAGTTGTAATTTTCTTTAATTTGTGGTTTTAATTTATTCTTGTGTTTATTAAACAATTTGATTTTTATGATTGAAATATTTTACTAAATTTATCAATATATATTTTCTCAACTACTAGATATTATGTTCAAGTGGGGCAATAAAGTTTATTTTATTTTATTTTTATCATTGTAATACTTATTCTAATCCTATTAAATAACTAAATTTATTTTGTTATGATTTTGAAATATTTTATCTATAATTGTATTGATTTTCATGTGTTTTATCTATTAGTTTGTTTTTCTAATTTAGTTTATTATTCAGTTTGATTGAGGTAGTTTTGCTTCAACAATTTAATTGTCTGATAAGTAGGAGATGATTTCCACAGCTAGTCAAATTGTGATGTGAATATCAGGATTTAACTGTGTGATTTTTGAGTCAAACTCGATGACCCATGTTTCATGAGTAGTGATTCAACATGAATCCATCTCTCATGAGAATAAATGGAACACTTAGCACTCATTGGATCTAGGTGATGCTCACAGGGGTGAAGCACCGAGACTTCCCGGGAGGTCACCCATCCCAGTACTACTCCAGCCTGAGCGTGCTTAACTACGAAGTTTCCTCTACAGTTAAACCCAAAGCTTGCAACCCCATTTGCAAAACCTTCACCAAGTGTTGTGCCTTATGAACCATTCACCAAGTGGGGCTTCCTAATGAATGGTTCATAAGGCACAACACTTGGTGAAGGTTTTGCAAATGGGGTTGCAAGCTTTGGGTTTAACTGTAGAGGAAACTTCGTAGTTAAGCACGCTCAGGCTGGAGTAGTACTGGGATGGGTGACCTCCCGGGAAGTCCCGGTGCTTCACCCCTGTGAGCATCACCTAGATCCAATGAGTGCTAAGTGTTCCATTTATTCTCATGAGAGATGGATTCATGTTGAATCACTACTCATGAAACATGGGTCATCGAGTTTGACTCAAAAATCACACAGTTAAATCCTGATATTCACATCACAATTTAATTGTCTTCAATGCCATTAAAAGTAATTTATCTTTGTGAATAATAGAGAAAAATATTTCGGTTTCCTTGTAATATGCTTCTATATGTCCATGTTTTCATTTCATGCAGATTTTGTTGTCTTATTATGATATAATGCTTAATTATTGGATTTATTTAATTAAAAATTTATTTATTTTTTGATCGGTAAACGGCCAAGGCCATGATGTTATATTATTAATAATAAAATAAGTACAATAGCATTCCACCGTTCAAACAGACACTAGTAGGAAAGAACAGGGAAAGAAAACCTCCAGTCTAGCTTGGGACCTCAGTCTTATTTTGTTACAGCATAAAAGGGGCGTACCCCAGTCAAAAAATCCTAATTATACATTACATTGTAAATATTTGTTTACAGTGATAATCAAGTGCATCACTCTATGAAGCCACCAACGCCTTTTGCAAAGGATTCCAATATTTCTTTTTTATTATGCATAGAGACCAAATGCGCTCATCCCTGTCTGACTATCTTGCAATCAAACTAGTTAATAATAAATATTAAGATAGAATTCCATCTAAAGCAAGTCAGTGTACATAAATCCTAATTAAATAACAAAGATAAGACAACAATAGATGCAATTAAGATCTCCTCTATAAATCAAGATCATAAAACTAATTACGCCTAACCAAACAGGACAATAAAGAATGATTAAAAGCCAAAAATTGAGATCATGGCAATTACAAAAACAAAATACAGATTAAGATTCTATGGCTCAATTCTAGCAAGCAAGATTGGAAATATACATCACCAATTCCTTTTTTCCATACTCTAGCCAGCATCGCAAAATTGCATGCCCAACTTTAGATGCCAACACAGAGATGCCTTACTAAATAATAACAATAGCATAATAGGTGTAGAAATCAGATGGCAACAGAGCAATGAAAACATACATCGAAAACCAGCTAAGGATAGAGGCAAACAGTCATGCCATAGCATTAAGTACAATACATTATAAATTCTACTAATTTAGCCACTAACATGCGAGTGAAATGTTTAATACATAGTTAAGGAGAGATATGAGGCAACCATCCCTGTTTATCTCCAAAATTCTGATGAACTGTAGACAAAACAAAGTACCTTCCTTTAAACGAAATCACAGGAACAACCTCCATATTGCCCAAAAAATTCTGATATAGAATTTTAAATCTAAGATGTCAATCCGGAATACTAATGTGAGAAGCAATTTATATACTGTAATACAAACATCCATAAGTGTAAATCAACTAGCTATGAGCATAATCAGAGCTAATGCACTTCATCTAATTGAAGATACATGAATAAACAGCCTACCTTACTTCCATTCGACCTCACCCTATCTCAACTACCTTAAAATGAACCTTTCAAAATCAATAAGAAGATAAATCACACATTTTATGAATACAGAAGAGCCAGAGCTACCCAACAGACATTAATATCTTATATCATTGATATCATAATATGCCTATTTAAAAGTCCATGATTAAAGAGTTTTCATCATCTACATGCGCCTGTAACCCTGAGTATCATACAAAACCAAAATGCTTAAGTACAGCTACAAATGACTAAGCCATATCGATAGAGTCCATTACAAAAACCCTTTAGTAGGGATACATTGGTATCAATACTATTAGCAAAAACCTAGAAATATATCGACATCCGAGAAAACCTTACTTTGGGAATACCATAATCACTTCAGAGATGTCATTAGGGTTTTCCACATGAAAGTTGGGGGGGAACTCGAAACTAGATTTAGCCCGAATAGTCTTCTCTGAATTTGGGGTACATAAACTTAGGGCATCCAAATTGTCAAATACTACCCAAGGATGAATATATGCATTGAAAACACTTAGGTAATTTGTAAGCCAAACCCTATTCTCCTCCTCCACAATGCCCCTCTAGTGCAGAAGAAAATGGATACTTGCCTCCATCTTGGGCCATTCCCTATAAAAGGCTAGGTTCTCACAAATGATCAGTGAAGGGTGGCGGTAGGCAACCTCCAAATTTGGAGACCCCAGTGGAAGCTCCATGTATTTCTCTAGGAGAGGAATCTACAGCTTATCATCAATGCTCCTAACCGCTTGCTCAAGCCCTTTTCTCCAAGTTGGGTCAAAAATATCACAACAAAGCTAGATTATGACTCTGTGCTCTACCCTCGTTCTCGCCATGCATCCAATGAAGGAACCAATTATATCACTATTTGTCCTCCAAGTGAATTTATAGTTAAAGATTCCTTCCCCAATAGCCCTGCTCACAGCAATCTTTGACATATCATCCATCGGCTATAGAATTCTATTCCAACGTTCTGGTTTAACATTACTGCAGAAGGCTATGGTACGAGTTTCCTTAGCATGAAAAACGTAGATATTGGACTCCATTTGCAGATAAGGACATGCCAAACAATGTATGAGGAAAATGACAGCAACGAATCAAACAAAAACAAGCAAAGGGTCTGGAATGCCACTCTGGCATGACCTCATGAAACAATAATGTCATCAAATCGCAACATGAGGAAAACCAAAAAGGAAAATGATGAAGGGGCCCTAGGGACCAAAGTCATGATATCAATGCCATCTTTAGATAAAATAAAAAAAGATGCCACCTATCAATATGATTAGCAGAAAGGGAGACATTCAAAAGCTTCGGTGAGGACCAATCATAGCAACTAACATAGTTGACAACCGAAGCATACATAACCTTCCATAATGGAGGGACATCATAAATAATGAACAACAAGAATAAAGTGAACTCCTAAAAATAGAAGGCTAAATAAACTTGAGAGAGGAAAGAGTTAATCCGATAACTTAGGAGATATACCTAAGACCGGTTATACTTTCTTAACGACCTAGAAATTTACACCATCAGCACCTTTATTAGCTAGTTGATCCACCTTCTAGTTATCTTCACAGAAAATGTGACATTTCTCACTTTCAACAAATCGGTCTAGAAGCTCGAGCACTTCGCCTAATTTAGAGTTGAGGACCCAATTAGGGGTGGTATGTTTCCTGATCGTGTTTAAGATGATCTGCGAGTCACCTTCTATGATAACTTTTGTCACCCCTAATTTATGACATAGATGCAGTCCTTTTTCCAAATCCTCTAATTCAACTAGATTGTTGGAGGTGGGCCGAATAGACATAGCTTTTTTAGCTATCCATTTGCCTGCATCATTGTTAATGATACAACCAATCCCTGTCATACCTAGATTGCCTCTAGCTGCCCTATCAAAGTTGAGATTAAACCATCCCTTCGGAGGCGGAGACCATTTAAAATTTTCCTTGGCTTCCTTACTTTTCTTGAAGTAAACTAGAGGGGAGCTAATCAAGTTAACCCAATTCTTCTTCATAAGACCGTCCCATGTAGAAAAGGATCCTTCCTCTTTCCTAGAATTTCTTAGATGGGAATTAGTTACTTCCACTATACTAGCCTCAATTTTTAAAATTAACTCCTCACACTTTAATTTGGAGTCACAAAAAATGCATCTATTCCTCTCCTTCCAGATTTCCCATGAAATGATTGAAGGGCATATATTCCATAGTTTACTATAGATACCTTTAAACAAATTTGTGGGCCATCCTTTGAGGAGATTCAAGAAAGATTTCAGCAAAGGCGTAGACCACCCCAATCTTATCCTAATCCATTCCCAACATGCTTGAGAAAAAGAACAGCTATATAATAAGTGGTCCACATCTTCGTTGTTCTGTTTACATAACATGCATCTGGATGGGCCTTGAAAGCCAAATTTGCATAACCTGTTTGCCGTTAAAATTATGTTATGGAGAGCAACCCATAAGAAGAATCCTACCTTGGGGAGACAAGCGGCATCCGAACAGAGCTTGAGAGGAATATCTATTTTATTCCATCTTTGTGAATGTAATAGAGCTTTGTAACCATTTCTCACGCTATATTTTTCGTCATTCATTGTTGCCCAAATTAGTTCATCTTTCTTCTCTGATTGCTTGATTTCTTGATCTGACAAAATCTTTTCAAAGGCCTCTATAGCCATAGCATCTGATCCCACCCCTACCAAAGATTTCCAACCCCATCTATATGTTACTTTTGAGGTGATTTTTGTCTTATAGTTACTGACTTTAACACCCCAAAGAGAGACTAATTTATCCTTGAGCTCCTCAGGAAAGGGTCTAGAAACTATAGGAGGGTGTCCATCCCAAGAGTCCTCCCAAAATAAGGCCCCATCTCCCGAATCGACATCCCAGGTGAGAAACTTGCAAATTAAATCACGACACTTCTACATAAAATTCTAGCATTCTGAACCTTTAGGAGGGTTCTTCAATCTAAAAAATGATTGAGGGTCTTCCACATTGAGATATTTATTATATAAAATCTTCGTCCATTTGTGATCTCTTTCTTTAAAAAGACGCCAAATTAATTTAGCTCCTAAGGCTTTGTTTTGCCATTCCAAATTCTTAATCCCAAGACCACCCATGTCCTTGGGTTTACAAATATTTTCCCATTTGATAAGCACCAATTTTTGGTCTCCTTTGCAATCTTTTCCAAGGAAATTCCTAAGCTTGGCTTCAAATTTTAGGCGATTACTTTTAGAGATAGGGAGGTAGGAAAGAGGATAGATAGGAATGGTTGATAAAATAGAACTGATTTTAGTAGTCGTTCCTGCTTTTAAGAGCCATTTATCTTTCTAGCTTCTGATCCTAGCGTCCAATTTTTCAAATGTGTTATGCCATACCTTACTACATTTTGTGCCCTTCTCTAGAGCAATGCCCAAATATTTACAACGAAAGTGACCTTTTTTATAACCCATCAACTTACATATCTAATCTGCTATTTCTTTTTTATTATTTTAAAAATAGATTTCAAATTTGTTCTCATTTACTTTTTGATTGGATGCCACCATATAAGATTTTATGATGGTTTTAAGTCCTAATGCCTCAGAAACTATACTTCTTCTAGGTAGTATAGTGTCATCTGTGTATTGCTGATGCGTGATGTTGGGCATGTTTCTCGCAACAGTAATGCCAAAAAATTTCTGATTATAGTAGGCATCAAACATAGCTCTCCCGAAGGCTTTTGCCATAATGATGAAGAGGGAGGGAGATAACAAGTCTCCTTGTCTAATACCTCTCAAATTTTCAAAGAAACCTTTAGGCATCCCATTAATGAGTACTAGAATTTTTGGAGTAGAAATAAATTTAAAATTGAGGTTGATCCATTGATGGGAGAATCCAAAAGCTTCAAGAACCTTACACAAGAATCGCCAATCAACCATATCATAAGCTTTTTGGATATCCAATTTCATGAACATTCATGGCTCTTTGCTCTTACAAGCAGAATGAATGGTTTCTTGGATTGTGAGAATGCCATCAAGAATGGATCTACCAGGAACAAAACCTGTTTGTTCCTTAGAAATTAACTTTGGAAGGAAACTCTTAAGTCTATTTGCTAGAATCTTGGAGAAGATCTTATAGACAGTGTTACATAGTGCAATAGGCCTAAAGTCCCCCGTAGTCTTGGGCTCATTCCTTTTGGGAATCAACGTAAGAAAGGTATAATTGATTTCTGATAACAGAGCTCCACCATTTCTTGACGCTTCAATGGCTTTCCATAGATCTTCCCCAATAATATCCCAACATTTTTGGAAGAAGAAGACCTAAAAGCCATTAGGACCTAGAGATTTATCCAGGTTCATATTAAAAACAACCGATCTCACCTCTTCCAAAGATATAGGTTTATTTAATATCTTATTATCCTCGGGTGACATTAGTTTGGGCATAAATTTAAGAATTTTATCTTACGCATCTCTATTCAAACCTTTGTAATTATATAATATTTCCTGGAAGTGTGTCACGATGGTGTCCGCAATTTCACTTGGTTTCTCAGTTCGTGAACCCAAGCGGTTTTTAATACTAGTTATTTTACTCTTCAATCTATTATATAGGGTGGAGTTATGAAAAAAATTCATATTTCGATCCCCTTCATCTAGCCACTTTTCTCTAGATTTCTGTCTCCAAAAAATTTCTTCTTTCGATAATATATCCTCCTATTTAGCAAGTAGTTCTTTTTCTAACAAAAAACTTTCATTGTTCATGCCTTTCTTAATTACTTCTAAATTTAAGTTTCTTAGTCTATTTTCTATATCAATTTTTTCTTTAAAAATATTGTTGAAATGTTCTTTGTTCCATCTTAGAATCCGCTCTTTGAGCATCTTCATTTTAGAGACGAAGATAAACATCTTAGAACCTTCAAAATTATCTTGCGCCCACCATTCTCTGATATTCTTGATGAAATTAGAACCTAGGAACCACATTTTTTCACATTTAAATGGGTTCCTAACTGGTTTAATTGGCTCTAAAAATTCTAACCAAACTAGGAAATGATCAAACTCGGCAATTGGCAAAATGGACGAATGAAAATTGAAATTATTAGCATCTAGATCACCTATAATAAAAAAATCTATCCAATTTTTTAGGGATGTATGTGAAATCTTTCCTTCTATTATTCCATGTAAAATTCCCATTATTAGTTGGTATGTCAATCATACTATGCTTATCATACCATATTTTAAAATCTAAAGATGATTGCGAGAGATGTTGAATTCCCCCTACTTTTGTTAGAGCATATGGCTTAGGAAATAATGCACATGATTAGTGGAGGGAAAAAACTAGGTGCAGGGCCTCAATGAGCATATGATAACGCAAAAGACTAGATTATGGGTTTATTAGCCAAGTAAACAATAGGAGTCATGTATTCATGAAGTGATGTTGTAAGATCAATCTGATAATAGATAAGTGATGCCCCTACTTAGGATGCTGAGTAGGGAAACCAAGCTAGTCCAACTGAAAGCATTTGAAATTTTCAAATTTTTCTTTTTCTTCCATTTTAATATTAAGAGGTAAATCGTCATCATTAGTCTGAATTTTTATTCCTAGGTCTATTTTTCTCACCTTTTTACGTTTTAGAATAGACTTTAATAGATCTAAGATGGTATTAAAATCTCCTCCTACCAAAAAGGATCTATCCTTAAAGTTGTTGATAAAAGTACTAATTTCTTCCTAGACAGCTTTTTTCCCCATATGACTAGTCAGGCCATAAACATTAATTAAAATAAACTAAAGATTTGACTTTAGACTCTGGACATTCACACTGATCCAATTGTTACTACACTTTAGACAAACTATGGATACCTTCCTAGGGTTCCAAAAAAATCCTAGATGTCCTAACGCACCTACTAATTCTTGAAAGACGGAGCACCATAAACCTAGCATCTTATCTAACTTCATTCCTTTACCCTTATTTAACTTTGTTTCCTGTACTAAAATGATTTTTGATTCAAAAGATTTAAGGTTTTGTTTTCATAACCTTTTCTTGCTAGGGGCATTTAAGCCCCTAGCATTCCATGTTGTAATTTTCATGCCTCCTTGGAAAGGCACTTCCCCTTCCTGTTATTAAGTAATCGATCAATCTTTTGCTATTCTCTACTAAGCCCATCTGCTTCCCTGAGTTCCTTCAGTGATCTTCTACCTCTTTTACCTTTCATTTTACCATATTTAGGAGAGCTCAGACCTTCTTGATTCATCTGTATCCCGAGATGTTCTAACTCTTTTCCTACACTCTGAGTAATAGAAGTCTTGTTGCTGACATTTCCTTCCATATCTTCATTTTCAAGTTTTCTGATGATCTGATTAATAATATTGGGTTGATATTCAGCTTTGAAGTCTAAACCTTTCATTTTTTCTATACCAATCTCTTTATCTCTTAGTTTTGTATCCATTACATTGTCACTATTCTGAATCTGCCCCTTGGTGTTATCCTTAGCCTCTATATTCAAAAGATCTCGTCTTAAATATTCACATGTGTAGCTGCCACCTCCCAATTTAAGAATTTTTTGGATTAATTCTTCCTTCTGAGCCTCTGAACTATCATCAATATTCTTGAAGAAAAATACCCGAACTAATTCATCAAATAATTGATCAAGGTCCTCATCTTCTAATTTCTGGTTTTCTAATGTTGAATCCATAGTAATTGTTGGATACAATTGTTCAATTGTATGTTGTCTTTGATGTCACACAAATGTCATATCAGTCATCAGATAGGGTCTACCGAGCCCAGAAGGTCAACAAGGCAAAGGACATTGTCTACCGAGTTCAGAAGGTCAGCAAGGCAATAGATAGTTCTTACCGAGCTCACTCGATCATCATAAAACAGTTCTTATCGAGCTCACTCGGTCATCATAGGAAATGTAGTAGAAACAGTTCTTACCGAGCTCACTCAGTCATCAAAGGGAATATGGCAGAAGCAATTCTTATCGAGCTCTCATGAAGGAATTCAATTCTTACAGAGTAAACTCAGTAGCCAAAGGATTTTATGAATATTGCAATGTTAATTGAGTCAAGAAGGTTAACTTGGGAAATTTTTGGAAGCAGTATTTACCGAGCATGGTCGACCAGTAAAGGATTTCATTATTTTATGAAATAACATTTATTTATTTAGAGTAATATTTGTAGCCGACTGATGTATGGTTTATTGGTAAATGAAACATGTAAATGGGTCGACTTGACAATCTAAATGGTATAAGTAAGAGGTCAAGTTGTGAATTCTAAGGGAAGTGTAAGTATGTGGAATTAATGAAATATGAGGACTGATTATTGTGGAAGGAAATTTTAAGAATGATCAGAGATCATTGAGGAGCAGTAGAGCCATATTTGATCAAGGAGGATCTAATGATGTTGAATAGAGACCTATAGCCAACAAATTTAGTTGCATCATGTTCAGGTCAATTCATTGTTGTTTTCTAACCATTGTAACAGTGATTTCAAATCTCTTAACAGAGTTGGTTTAGCAACCATTTTGTAAATCTTCTAACAAGGTGACAGTTCAGTTGAATTGTTCTAAAGACCAGAGTCACACCTAACAGTGTGTATTGTAATCTTTAACAGGGTTGGCTCCTAATAGGGCTCACTTCAGAAAAGTGAAAAATTGGTGACTATTTACTTGGTGGTTTTTCTCATATTGGGTTTTCGCATTAAATCTGGTGTCTCTTGTATTCATTTTGTTTTTAATTGCATGCATATTTTCTTGAAGATAAGTAACAGTTTAATTTACCGAGTTACAACATTTTTGTTATGTTTACCGAGTATCAACAGTAACTAGATCTTTAAGACATCTAAGGGATTTGTGGATTGATTTTTGTAAGTAACTAATTCACCTCCCCTCTCAGTTACTCTACCTTTAATTCCAACAATTGGTATTAGAGCTTTTGGTGCTTATAGGAAAAGATTTCAAGGATCTAAGCTAAAGATCAGGATGTCTTACAAAATGGAAATTCCAAGACTTAACAGGGACAACTTCTCAACATGGCAAGGATTGATGAGGCTTCATCTGGATTCTATTGGTGATACAGGGCTAAAGTACTTCGATGAAAAATATGAAGAACCTTCTGGTACATTATTTGTCAATGATATTGTTGAAAAGAAGACTCACAACAACATGATGATAGATATAGCATCTGCTCTGAGTTATGAAGAATTTGATGACGTCAAGGATTGTAAAACTACCTTTGAAATGTGGAACAAGCTGAAAGAGATCTATGGAGGAGATGATAATGTGAGAAGAGCCAAAGCAGAAAGTTTGAGAGGACAATTTGATCAAATGAGGATGAGAGAGGATGAAGACATTGCAAAGTATGTTGAAAGAGTTAAAGCATGTGTTAGTGCAATCAAAGCATCTGAAGGAGATATCAATGATGAGACAGTTATAAGTAAAGTTCTTAGAACTCTACTTCCCATTTATGCAATCAGAGTCTCTGCAATTCAAGAAAGAAGATGTGAGGCAAATCATAAAATAAATTTAGAGGCCATAGTTGGAAGATTGACTGCATTTGAGCTAGACAACTATGACAATTATGTTCCAGCTGTCAAGAACATTAAATCAGCATTTGAAGCCAAGCTTTCACTCAAAGAAAAAGGGAAAAAGATAAAGGATCCACAATCAGATAGTGATGAAGAATCAGAACAAAGTTCAGATAGTGATCTTGAGGTGGTTGAAGCTTTACTAGCAAGAAAATATTCAAGAGGCAAAGGGAAATACAAAGGTAAGGTTCCTCTAATCTACTTTTTTTGTGAAGAAATTGGACATATTACAGCTAGGTACCCAAATAAGTAGAACAAAGATGAGAAGAAAGGTCACAAGTACAATGGCAAGAAAGACTTCAAATCATTCAAGGATAAACGTAAGAAAACATGTTTTATGGCTAAAGATTCTAATGATTCCGATGATGAAGAAAAAGATGAAATTGTCTGCATTGTTGTGAAAGATGAATCTGATAATGATGAAGAAATGACACTTATTTCTCATATGAGCAGAAATGATACATGGATCATAGACAGTGGTTGTTCTCATCACATGACTAGTGATAAAACTAAGTTTGAATACTTTGAAGACTATGATGGTGGTAGTGTAAGATTCGGTAACAATGAACCTTGTTGTATAAAAGGAAAATGAAGAATCTCACTAACCAAGGAACTTGTATGTGATAATGCATAATAGGTAGAGGGACTAAAGCATAATTTGTTCAGCGTGGCACAGCTACTCAATAATGGATTCAAAGTAGAATTTATGCATGGAAAAGCAAGATTGCTGGATGGAAAAGGAAAGCTGATAAGATCAGGCACTCAAACAAAAGGTAACTTATTTTATCTTGAACTTGGTGAATATTCATGTTTCATTGCTCAAATTGAAGAAAGTTGGTTATGGCATAAGAGGTTATGTCATGCAAACTTTGACAACTTGATAAAGATCAGTAAATCCAGGAAAGTAAGAGGTATTCCTAACATAAAAACACCTGAGGTTGGTCTATGCAAGAATTGTCAAATTGGTAAAATGAGAAAGACTAGTTTTAAAAGCAAGAACTATCAGAAATTGTGCATACTGATTTGTGTGGACCTATTGGCATTGAAAGTTGTACTGGTGAAAAAATCTTCATTCTATTTGTTGATGATTATTCAAGAATGATGAATGTCATGTACCTAATAGAGAAATCAGAAGCATTTGAAAAGTTCAAATGGTATTTGGCCAGAGTAGAAAAGGAAATAGGCAAAAGACTAAAATGCTTAAGGTCTGACTGAGGTGGTGAATTCATTTCACATGAGTTTAATAACTTTTGCATTGAAAGGGGAATCAAAAGACAAGTTTCAGCACCTGGAACTCCTAAACAAAATGGAATAGAAGAAAGAAGGAACAAATCTATCATGGATTGTGTAAGAACCTTAATGATTGAGAAAGACATTATTATCAAATACTAGAAGGAAGCTATCAGCACTGCAGTTCATACCTTGAACCGAGTATAGCTGGAAAAGGACTCATTCAAAACACCCTATGAGTTGTGGTATGGCTAAAAACCAAATGTAAGTTATCTAAAAGTATTTGGAAGTAAATGTTACATTTTGAAAGAATCTAGAAAAGGTAAATTTGATGTAAAAAGTGATGAAGAAATATTTTTGGGATACTCTTGCAAAAGCAAAGCATACAAATATTTGAACTTATCTACTCACAAAGTCATAGAAAGTGCACATGTGAAAGTTGATGAGTTTGCAGAAAGAACAAAAGAAGAAAGCAAAAAGGAACCTGAAGACTACAGAAGATTTGTTTACATGGAACCTGATACACTGCCAAGTATACCTATTAATCAGGAATCCTCAACTCCAAAGTCTTCATTAACCGAGTCACAAGAAGCTCAAACCGAGTCAGTACCTACCAAGCTGCAAGAACTCGAGTTGCAAATAGAAGGTACTGAGATAGCATCTATCGAGCCTAAGCAACTAGAATCAGAACCATAAATTGAGACACAGAATGATAACAATGCAAGTCACTCAGAAGGCAAGGAGCCCGTGTTAGTCAAGTATGTCAGAAAGCATCATGCACCAGATCAAATCATTGGAGATAAATCATAAGGAACAATGACAAGAAGTAATTTGAAAGGCACTTATTTACTTGCTGATTTTGAACTTAGAAATGTCAAAGATGCACTAGACAATGAAAGTTGGATTGAAGCTATGAATGAAGAGATAGAACAGATAGAGAAAAACAAAACATAGACTCTTGTACCTAGACCCAAAGACAAAAATGTGATTGGAACAAAGTGGGTATTCAGAAACAAACTAAATGAAGATGGTAAGGTATCAAGGAACAAAGCTAACCTGGTATACAAAGGATACTCTTAAAAAGAAGGTGTAGACTATGGAGAAAATTTTTCTCTTGTTGCAAGATTGGAAGGTGTCAGAACCTTACTTGCATATGCTACATTCAAAGGATTCAAAGTTTATCAGATGGATGTCAAGTCAGCATTTCCCAATGGCATATTGAATGAAGAGGTTTACATTGAACAGCCTGAAAGTTTTGTTGATCCAGACAAGAAGGACATGGTCTGCAAATTGCATAAAGTATTATATGGTCTGAAACAAGCCCCTAGAGCATGGTATGAAACATTGCATAACTATCTTATTCATATTAGTTTTCAAAGAACTAATGACAACAATAGTTTGTAAATAAAGGAAGGATCAGATAATAAGATTGTTTTGGAAAAAATATTTGTAGATGATACTTTGTTCATAGGAAATGATGATCTTTGCAAAGAATTTTCAGAACAAATGAACAAGGAATTTGAAATGTCAATATCTGGTGAAATCAAATTTTTCGTTGGTCTTCAAATTCAATAGAATAAGAATGGCATCTACATCAATCAATCTAAATACATCAAGGAGATACTGAAAAAGTTCGGTATGGAAGACTGCAAACTAGTTGGGACTCCTATGTGTGTTGGATTAAAACTAACCAAGGATGATGAATCAAAGGAAGTGGATCAGACATTGTATAGATCTATGATTGGAAAGTTGCAATATGTAGTTTACACAAGACCAGACATTTCCCTTGCAGTAGGAATTGTAGCAAGATTCTCAGCAAAACCAAAAGAAAATCACATGATGGCAATCAAGAGGATCATGAGATACTTAAAAGGAACTGAAGAATATGGATTATGGTATAAACTTGGAGGAAAACTAGATTTAGAGGTGTTCACTAATGCAGATTGGGCAGGAAATATTGATGACAGAAAGAGCACAAGTGGAGGAGCTTTCTTTCTTGGAAAAAGGTTGGTTTCTTGGACAAGCAAAAAGCAGAATTGTACGTCTCAATCCACAACAGAGGCTGAAATTGTTGCAACAGTAGTAAATTGCTCAAACATTGTGTGGTTCAAATAATTTTTGGAAGGTATGAAGCAAGAAATCAAAGAACCTATTGTTATGTTTTGTGATAACACAAGTGCAATTAACATCTCCAAGAATCTAGTGATGCATTCAAAAACCAAGCATATTTCCATAAAGTATCATTTTTTTAGAGAATTGGTGCAAGAAAAAGAAATAAGATTGGAATATGTACATACAAAGGAACAAATTACTGACATATTCACAAAGCCTTTACCTAAGGATGCATTCTTGTATCTAAGAGGTAAGTTAGGGGTCATTCCCCTATTTGAAGCTCACTAAAATACAGTTCTAGTGATGCATCAATAGAAACATAATTGAAGAACTATCAGTTGATGCAGCAAACAATTGAAGACATTGCATATGAATTAGTACATCAGGTACAATTCTATTTAGTTATTTTGAGTTGTCTTTGGCATATGTTGTCAAAGAGGGATAGTATACTATCATATCTTTCTCAAATTTCCAAAATAATAAGAGTTTGTGCAAGAGGGAGAGATTATTATGAAAGAGGGAGTTTGCTATATTTGAAAAAGAAAGTGAAGTATTCTGTCAATAAAATACTTGTTTTCAAATTTCATTATGCTATGACATGTTGTGTTTCCATCAATGCCAAAGAGGGAGATTGTTGGATACATTTGTTCAATTGTGTGTTGTCTTTGATGTCACACAAATGTCATATCAGTCATCAGATAGAGTCTACCGAGCTCAAAAGGTCAGCAAGGCAAAGGATAGTTTCTACCGAGCTCGGAAGGTCAGCAAGGCAATAGACAATTTTTACCAAGCTCACTCGATCATCATAAGAAATGTGGTAGAAACAGTTCTTACCAAGCTCACTCGGTCATCATAGGAAATGTGGCAGAAATAGTTCTTACCAAGCTCACTCGATCATCAAAGGGAATATGGCAGAAGCAATTCTTACCGAGCTCTCATGAAGGAATTCAGTTCTTATCGAGTAAACTTGGTAGCCAAAGGATTTTATGGATATTGCAATGTTAACCAAGTCAAGAAGGTTAACTTAGGAAATTTCTGGAAGCAGTATTTATCGAGCAGGGTCAGCCAGTAAAGGATTTCATTGTTTTATGAAATAACATTTATTTGTTTAGAGTAATATCTGTAGCCGACAAATGTATGGTTTATTGGTAAATGAAACATGTAAATGGGCCAACTTGACAATCTAAATGGCATAAGTAAGAGGTCAAGTTGCAAATTCTAAGGAAAGTGGAAGTATGTGGAATTAATGAAATATGAGGATTCATTATTGTGGAAGTGAATTTGAAGAATGATCAGAGATCATTGAGGAGCAACAGAGCCATATTTGATCAAGGAGGATCTAATGATGCTAAACAGAGACCTGTAGCCAGCAAATTCAGTTGCATCATGTTCAAGTCAATTCATTGTTACTTTCTAACCATTGTAACAGCGATTTCAAATCTCTTAACAAGTTTGGTTTAATAGCCATTTTGTAAATCCTCTAACAAGGTGATAGTTCAATTGAATTGTTCTAAAGACCTCTAGCAAGGCCACTCCTAACAGGGTGATTAAATCCTCTAATAAGGTCACACCTAACAGTGTGTATTGTAACCTTTAATAGGTTTGGCTCCTAACAGGGCTCACTTCAGAAAAGTGAAAAATTGGTGACTAGTTACTTGGTGGTTTTTTCCATATTGGGTTTCCACATTAAATCCGGTGTCTCTTGTGTTCATTTTGTTTTCAATTGCATGCATGTTTTCTTGAAGATAAGTAACAATTTAATTTATCGAGTTACATCATTTTTGTTATGTTTACCAAGTATCAACAGTAACTAGATCTTTAAGACATCTAAGGGATCTGTGGATTAATTTTTGCAACTGATTCACCCCCCCCTCTCAGTTACTCTACCTTTAATTCCAACAAGTAATATCCTTATTAAGGAATTTTTTCACTTCTTTTAACACAAAACCTTCTACTTTCTTTGCATTGCAATCCACTGCTTTTTGGTTGACTACTAGAGTAAATTGTGAACTATTCGAAGCTGATGGAGTCTGCCAAAACTTGGAAGATTTGATAGCATCCTCTTTGCTCAGAGTTATTTCTCTAGCAGCCTACCTCTGACACTACTCCATTTTAAGTACTTCCTCTATGGGTTTGAGAGTTTCATCTTTATTTTCTTTTGATCCAAATAATAATAAGTTCTCTAAATCCTCTATGTTGTCTTTATCAGAATCCCCCGATGCCTTATTTTGTTGAGATAATGGTAACCTTCTGTCTTGATTTTTCACCTATAAGATTATCATGCTTATCCAAAGAGATTTTTCTATGAGAGATGTTCACTTCCTACTATTTAGTATCAATAGAACTAGACAAGCTTTGATCCCTTTCGCTGGAAGCTGATTGATCTTGAACCAATTATGGATGAATCCCACTAATTTCCATAACTTTACCTTCTTCTGATGATGTCCCTTGCCCTAAGATGTTCTTTGAAACTCTTTTTTTTCCTTTAGTTCTTTGTTTTACTTTAGCATTGTTACCTTGTGAAAATTTTGGACTTCTCATACGGTTGGCCACTATAATAAATTTGAGTCTTCCCTTTGTTTTTTAATTATCTTTATTGACATTGCTTTCTCTACATCGAAGATCTGTTTGATTCTTACTTTTTTCCAAACATGATGAAGAGGTGTTCAGATCGAGTGACCTTTTCCTCCAATTCTTTTTCTAGGCTCTTATCTTTGGGAACTTGCTGAGAAAGTCTGAAGTCATAGGTAGAGATTTGAAACTGTTGTTCTTGCTCCCATCTATCTTTATAATTTCTGATATTTCCCCCTCAAATAATTGCAGATTTAAATCATAAGATGCTTTTTTTGTAATCACTTTCCTATGCCCTTGAAGTGGTTGATTAAACTTTGTTCTAATGAGCAGTTTAACATTGTTGTAATACTGAAAGGAGGAATCTACTCCTATTAGATCGTCTATTTGATTCAGCTCAAGTGGTAAGGATTGAATATGGACCCAAATTAGACACATAATATCTAATCTTTCTATACTAAAATTTGGATGCCATTCTATAAATTTAACCATATAGCCATTGAAAAAAGACTCAGATACATAGATAAATTCTTTTTTAATGGATTCATCCTTACAATGTAAGTATAAAACTTTATCCAATAAGTAAGAGATACTTACCTATTCCTCACAATTTTCTGCTAACTAGTTTGAGAGAAAGAACAAATCATCTTAGGGGCCCCTCCATACTGTGAAGATTCCAACTTTTTGACATACATTCCATATGTCTTCAATTTCCTCATCGTATAAAAAGATGGAATTATCTTCACTTTTTGGAGAATTTTGAGACCCTAGATTTCCCTTAGGGTTTAAAGCATCCACATGAGCTCCGACCACCGAACATCGGTGTAGAGGGATATAAGAACACGGCTAAGAATTGATCAAGGAAGAGACAAAACATGGGCTAATAAAGTGGCACGAAGCAGATGATGCTAGTCTATCAACCTTTAATGGATGAAGAGAGGGTTTACATATATTGGGATGCGCATATTTTGTCAAATTAAAAACCCAAAAATTGATTGTCTAAACTTTTGATAGTGAAAAACTGAGAATGATGGTTACCTAAAAAACTTGATACAATGTGGGTGGATTCAACCTATGAAATTTTTGGAAATACTGCCCAACCACTTGGAACATTTTTCTGTGCAAGTGCTTTATGGTGAAAATGTCGGTTGTGACTATCTTTCTCACCTAGATTTTCCAGAATGGAAAATTTGTTCAAAGTTTTGATGGCATAATCCGAATGGTATGCGTCTAGATTGCTTGCCGAAGAGGGTCTAAACCACTACTTCACGGAAGGCTTTGGCTTTCTACCTGCAATTTGATTCATTCTAGAGTTTGTTTTTTTTGAAATGATGATTGATTGTCTGCCCTACTTTTTTCGCATTTTTTAATTTTTCCATTTTTTTTCTTCTTTTCCCATGAGCCTAATTAATTAAAAAATTATCGTAATATAATTATTAATTATTAATTATTAAAGTATATCTTCATTGAATTATTAAACGCTGATCATTATGTAATATATTAGGTTAAAGACTGTTAATTATGATTGGTTTAGAAATCAATTAAATAAAAAATAAAGGGCATCTGAATTAAATACATAATTAATTTATTTGTCTTTTGGCTTTTGCTAATGGCTTCTTTGTCATCTTTGGAGTTGAAAGGCTTTTCATTCTAGCTATATCTTGGATTTTGGTCTTGGGTTTGAGGGGAGAGTTTTATTGTGGAATTTTGATGGGGAGTTTGTTTTTAGATTTTATGATAATTGAAATGGTAAAAATTGTGGATGTTTGGTGAATAGTGTTGGATCATAAGCTTTGATCTTGATTGTTTCTACATAACAAGGTTCAAATTACTTTTAGTTGTTGATAGATGCTCTCTTCTTCCTCTATTCACTACTACATATTAAATAATTTTGTGATGGCTATGTGTTGCAATTGTGATACTAGTGCTGCAACAATCTCATCATAGTTGCCATAGTTGCATTTTGTTGTCATAATTGCAACACACCCAAGCGTCGCAAATTAGCTATGCAACTGCTTACATGTGTCATCACACATTTTGGCCAACATCAACCATTGCGTTGCAATATCCATGACCACTTGTTGAAGCTTTCCACAAAATTGTCATCATTTGCACAACACGAATGTGGGAAATGAGCATCATAAAAATATATTGCAACTATAATGTGTGGAAGCTTTCCATGGCGGTGTCGTTGTTTGCACAGCAATGTCATGGGATTATCGTTGTTTGCAAAGCAAGTGTGACTATTAGATGTGGAAAATTCTCATGGAAGTGTCATCGTTTGCACAACATAGTCATGGGAATCGGGCGCCACAATATATAAACAAGTGTCGCAATTGCGACATTTGCATATGGAAGATTCCAATAGCATTTTTGTTTGTACAACACGATCATGGGAATCAGGCATCACAATATAAAGTTGAGTGTCGCAATTGTCACGATAACTACATGGTCTTTGATAGAGTCATCACCTTCTAAAGATCACCTTTGAGATGCCAAGCTTAAATGCGACACAGATAGCTCTCTACCATTAGTCTTTGATCCTCCCTGCAATGGCTAGAATTTGATAGTCAAGAGTAGATGAATCCAGTCTCTTGAATGCTAGCCATTGTAGGGGGATCAAAGACTAACGATAAATACCTATCTATATCACATTCAATCCAGGTGTATTAAATGTGACCTTCAAGAAGGAAAAAGCTCTATCAAAGACCATAATATTGTTGAAAACAATTGATTAATTTGGTATTTTCTTTGATGTTATACAAAATGTTATATCATTGCTAGTCAGTGTATGTGGAACTCACTTGGGCAATGAAGATAGTTTCTTATGTCTGCTGAGCATTCTAGAGTTTGCCAAAAGTCAGTGTCTACCGAGTTCACTCGGACGTCAAAGGAAAGTTCACAGAAGTTGAGTGTTAACCAAGCTCACTTGATTAATGAAGGAAATATTGGATGGAACTAGTGTTAACTAAGTTCACTCGGTTACCAAAGGAACTTTGTGAATATGCAATGTTAACTGAGTTCACTTGGTTAAACTAGGAAAATCATTTTTGAGTTAGTGCCTACCAAGTAGGGTTGGCTAATGAAGGATTTTCTTATTTTGGCATATTGAGTTCAATTGATTTTTTTGTTGGTTCTAGCCAACTGAGGAGATGAATATTAAGTATTCTAACTTGTATTCAAGCCAACTTGACAATGTATAAGATATAAATATAAGTTCAAGTTGAGGATTGAATGTGTGGAACATAACAAAAGATTTGAGGATGCTTAGAGGAAGCGAATCAGAAGGATAAGTATAATATCCTTGTTGAGCTGCAAAGATACATTCGATTAGAAAGGATCAAGTATACAAGTCAAAATTGAGATCTATAATCAGCAATTTAGTTGCATTAGAAATTGGGTCATCTCATTGTTACTCTCTAACCATTGTAGCAATGATCTAAATCTCTTAACAGAGTTGGTTTAATAGCTATTTGTAAATCCTCTAACGAGGTGGCATTTATATTTGAAGTGTCATAAAGACCTATAACAAGGCCACTCCTAAAAGGGTGATCAAATCCTCTAACAAAGTCATACCTAACAGTGTGTTTTATAACCTTTAATAGGGTTGGCTCCTAATAGGGCTCACTTTAGAAGAGTGAAAATCAGTAACTAGTTGCAATTGGTGGTTTTTCCCAAATTGATTTTTTATATTAAATCTTTGTGTCACTTGTGTTCATGCTATTTCTTTTATGTGTATGCAACTAAGTTAAAATTAAATCACATTAAGATAAGTATATTCAATTATTGCCGAGTTAAAGTTGATTATTAGTGTTTTTCAAGTTATAGCATTTGCTAGCATAAATCGAGTGCATGTGTGTTTGTCGAGTAACAACAGAATATGGTTTAATCGGAGTTTATGTTTTGATTTGTATTGACATCTAAGGGATCTGAGATTTATTTTTGTAGTAATTGATTCACCCCTTCCCTCTCAGTTATTCCTCTTATATTTCCGACTAATGCATCACCCAAATTACATCAATTTTTGTAAGCATCCACAACCACAACCAAATTTGAGATTTTTTTATTTTCAATCAATGGAAATGAAAATATAACAAAGTTTACTTATCTAGCTACTGGCAATAGTAACTCTCTAGTACTCACAGATCTTGACTTAATATTCTACAAAAATGTTATGTGGCTAGACAGATTTCTTTTGCTCTTTTATACTTGACTTTTGATGAGCTAAAAGTGTGTCATTACTCTTTCTCTAGAAACATGTCGCTACATGTCTATCCTAGCTCACCTTTTCATCTTTCTTTGCTTTAGTTGCTATCCTTTAGTATATGGTTAGTGGTTAGATTTAAGACTTTGAAAAAAAGTTGTTATAAGCCACTTCACTATTTTCAAGATTGATCAATGTAATTTCTATTTTGTAATCGATTACATTTAAAAACCATATCATGTAGAAGATATCTTTATCTATCATGTTTTCTGAAAGCATTGTAATAAAAAAAGATACTAAGTTAATTTTATGAAATACTCGAGTTATATTTTAAATTGATCGGCTATAGAAGGCAAGGCCCAATCTACAGTCATGGATTGGATATATATAATGTTTATTGTGAGAGGTATGAATTATGTGAGCTCAATTGTTTTCATAAGCGTGGTTTTATTTTTTAAAGTGTTGTATGTGTTTGATCATTGTTCCTTTGGATTCATAAGGTTAGTGAAGCTAAAAGTAAGATACTTAGTCTATTTTTTGATCAAAGAGACATTATGGTTCAATCTAACAATGATTTAGGAGATTGTAAATCAAAAGTTAAAAAATTAAATTTTGATGCAACAAGAAGTAGGATTCTAGAATTAGGTATAAAATCCAATCTAAAACAAGAATGTGGTCATGCTAAACAAGTCTATATATTGTGCTTTTGGTAATGCCAAGTCTGTTTTAAAATTTCAGTTCATAATTTTATCAAATCCTATGGATGAATATATTATATGTAGAAATGATCTATATCATGATATAATGAACTATAAATGAACCTAGAAGAATCAATTGGGATGATTATTATAGTTCTATGTCTTTGCCAGTTCTAATACCAAGAAACCATTAAGAATTTTATGACAGTGATTAGTTGTTGATCTTGTGGTGTCTCACCCCTACCGTTCTTCACATCATTTTCTTCCAAAACAAGATAAAATTTTCTTCATATTTAACATAATCACCTTGGAAAAAAGGTTAATCTATTTTATTTTTTAATGGCATTCTCTCTAATTTTACCTTTTGCCCAAATCTCTCTCAATGGGAGCATGAGATCTAGCACTGGTAAAAATTGGACTAGAATGTGGAAATATAAAGTTTTGTCCTTACTATACAATGTGGAAGGTGTGCTAAGACATTTTCTAAATGTCTTCATCACATCAATCCATCTGATCTAATCTTCCTAGATGACTAAAGGTGGTATCATGCAAGTAAGAGAAAAGTAAAACTATTGAGATCATAGAGAGACTAACCTTGACTAGTTGAAAAGTAGAGTGGAGAAAAGTTAAAACTTCCAAACTTTTATGAGCAAAGTCAAATGAAACCTATGAATTTTGGAAGGGTTCTAAAATCCTAATTTGTACTACATTTTCTTTCTTTATATATATAGGGAACATGTACAAGAAAAATAACACCTATGAATTTTTGAAGGGTTCTAAAATCCTAATTTGTTCTACATTTTCTTTTCTAGACTTTGTTGGAGAATTCAACAATGGTTCACATTAATATCATTAGTTATTATAAGAATACAAAAATACATAGCAATGCAAATGGATGTAAATTGGGAGTCCATTCTAGTCACACAAGGCTTGGATTTGTAGAAGCATAGAGGAAGTGGTCACACGAGGTCAAACAATACTAACAATATAAGAAGCTAAAGAGAAGAGACATTCAATATGAGGATTAATGGAGAAAAGAGACAAAACCAATAATTTTAACTTAAATTCAAAGGCAAAGAAGAGAGTGCAAAAAAGAGATCAAGATGTCAAGTACCTTGAACACTGCACCAAAACCTTGTTGTCATAGTTTACAACTTGGATGAAAGTTCTTAGTAGGATCTTTGAGCACATGATATGGGTATCTTGTGACTTGCTTCTCAAGATAATAGAATCCTGCAAGAATGTAATTTTAATATCAAGTTAGAAAGCTATGATGCAATCAAATGTTAATATTGAGCTTCACTTTATCTTGAGAATAATTTAATATTCTCTACTAAAAAGGGCCAACCACATGAAGGTTGAAGCTCATTTGGCCCCACACCCCCCCTAACACGACTCTAAATTCCCCATTAATATCTACCATTAATTCATTCTTTCAACCATACTCATTCATAAATAAAATGTAAAGCTCATTCATTATCACATGATAACATTCATTAAGACATTTGATTCAATATTAACATGAACATTCATCAATATTCATTACCACATTATATAATTCATGAACATTAATCAATTGCACATAACTAAATTCATTGACAAATAAAATTTAGTAGCCATCAAATAAGGTACACAGGTTATAATCATTTTTTGTCCTCTTCGTTACATGATCCCTAAGAGGAGTATCAATGTAATCATAATTTCCCCCCTGATTAGTTCTTTTGACCTCTTCTTGTGATCTCATTGTATGCCTATTACTATGGTGTTGCACAAGGGAGCACTCCACAATAGAAAATAAAAGGTTTAAATTATACACATTCTATCATAATTGTTATAATTATTTCATTCCCTTAAAGAACATAACTTTGGTGCTATTTACCTATTCTAGCCACATCATTTTGTCTGGCCTCAACCTCAACATGCTCTTGAACTTTGACCTCTCGATCCACTGGAGTATTGCAATACCAATGTTACACTAATCCAAACAACAATTGTAGTTGAATTTGCCACAAACAATTTAAGATGTTTACATGTACTAATTATTACATAGAAAATTTCAAATATAAAATTTATACCTCCACCACTAGGATGCACATCTGAAACATCATCGTCAATAGATTTTGTAGCAAGATTCTCAAACTGCATTCCAATGTCATGAAAATTAGGATGACACTTTAGATGAGACAAGTAAAGGCAATGACTACTTGAGGTAATAGACTACTTGGTAAACTATTAAATTTGAATTTTTCATTTTTTATTTAGCTTACTTACCTGGATGGGCACATATCCATCATTAGAACCTTGGGCACTCATCTCAGCTCATATCCATTCAACCACAACTTTAAAGCCATATTGAAAGCCAATCCTCTTGTCTTCTTCTATGAGAGCTCTATGGAACTCCATGCCTTGCATTTTTTCTTTGTATCGTCAATTTTACTTACATGGTTTTATCAAAACAATATTGATTACAATTTATAAATATTAGAAAATGGTTTTCATTTTCTAATACTTACAAGTCGTGTGACAAGTTTGGAATAACCACCAAAGCCAAGTTTGTGTTGCCTGTGTTTAACTATTCTTGCTTGTGTTGCCTTTGATGTATTAGGCAATCTATGAAAAGTTTGAAATATGTTAGATAATACAAATGTAAATACTAATTAGTACATAATTACATTTTGAATGTTATTGCATACCTTTTTTTACCCTCTAATGGTGTATCTTTCTCCTTTCCATCAAAAATTAGAGCCTTACACTTAGCATCAAGAATGTAGGGCGAACGGTCCAACTTGGGGTTAAAATTTAAAATTTTCCTATATTGGTCCTTGATACATTTCAAACATTGTCTAACTTTCTCTAGGAGATTTTTTCTTGAATGTGGCCTTTCCAAAAAGTTGGGTCATGCTCTCTATGAGATCATCCTTGAACTTTTTATCTTGTAGATTCCACCTTTTAAGTGAAACAAAACATGTTAGATTCATAAATGAAGTGAAGCTACCTGTAATATAGTTCAAGAAATATATCAAAGAGAAACTATTATAGTAGTGATATGAAATAAAAAATAGTGGATAGTGGTTTCAATTAGTTTAGATATGATGTTCTGCGGTGTATGAAGGGTGGGCCCGAATATCTGCAAAGACTCCTCACCAAATTTTCTATAAAAAAATATAATTCCTTGCAAAAAAAAGCATGGCATCTTTAGTCGAAGAAGATTGATGAATATGTAAATTAATATTTTCTAATAATAATAAGTACTTTATAGTACCTAGAAGCTTTGATACTTTTACGAGAACACCATCTTCGTCGCTCGCAATCAAATTGTTTTTCTTTACCATTCTCATACTAGGAATAATAGTTCATCCAATAAATACATCTACATCATCATTTATTGCATTATGTACTGAATAAAATGAAACCATTATCAAATGCCTCCAAGAAAGAAAACTTTAAGGGAAATAAATTGGGGCAAGGGAAAGAATACATCATAAACACATAACAAAAGAGAGATAAAAAGAGGGATATGTATACCATTAGCTAGTGTAACATCTGATGTTTGCATGTTGTGTGTTGCTGACATTACAATCGGAAATACATTTTTAGGTGTCCTCATCAAAGGCAATGTCCTTATAGGATAATAGATAGGAGTTGAAGAATAAGATTGTTAGAGCATGGACAAGATTTCTAGAGCATTAAAAAAATATTGTCTGAGTTTGTATTGTCAATAGTTATCATTATTCCTATATATATTTAATGGAATACACAAGTGGGGGATAGAATGTGTGATCTACTTGAACCACATATAGTACCCTCATCATGGCAAGATGGATCATAACTACACAAATAACGTTGAAAAAATAATACATCTGTATTTTAGTTAATGAAATAAAAGAGCATAACATAAAAACCATTATTGTACTTTTGTTATAATAAAAAAATTTATTGATACTTATATTGAATTTTAGAATGACACAACAATTCATCAACCCTCTGTATTATCTCCAAAGTTTGAGGTTGTATGTTTGATAGATGAAGAATTTATGGTCCAATTTTCTTGATCGGTCTTCTAATGGAACCAATTAGGTCAACAGTCTCTACTAAATCATCAAATAGTGGGTCTATGACAGGGGGCTCAAGCGCAAGTTCCTTTCCCACTCTCTAAGCATGTGTTTATGACAATAATATTATTATTAATATCATAATTACTCCAAAACAATGAAGAACATAATACAAAATAATTGCATTTTGCTTCTATCAAGTTTGTACAATTACAATGCAATTCACCTATTCATGGGTAGAAGAGGTATCAATATCATCACCGTGCCTTCTATGTGGTTCATCCATGTGGTTCTATGACAAAGATCAAGTATAAAAATATTATCTTCAGAGTTTACTAAATTGCACTTTCTCATCTTGATGATGGATCATGTAGTGTCGAAACATTGATAATAAAAAAACACACACAATCGAATCCAGAAAACAACTTAATTTACAAATGGATTATGGAAATTTGCTTGTTAATAAAAATATTAGCCAATATATTTAAAAAAATTAATTCCTAAATGGTGTGTCTAAATTACTAATTGGAGGTTGGTTTAAATGGTGCATAGCATGTGCTTGCACCCCATTATAGTAGCTTTGTTTGTATCTAGGTGATTCAAATTGTAATTAATAAGCAACTCTTCCCCTACATGTATGAATTTTATGGCACATACAAATACTTGATTTCCCTCACGTGCCTCAAATATGAAATTGGATTGCTTAATAGTTGACATAGGTCACGTACTATTTATAAAACCTACAATATTCCCTATTTCTTTTGGCCTTCCATCAATGTATATAGCCATACTTTTAGATTGATTATTGTCCTTTTGTTGTATAATATCTTTTGATATTGCATACCTATGCATACTTTTTTCATATCAAATAGTATGTATCCAACTTTGGTAATCATAAGAAGATCCAACATACTCCATGAATTTGACAACTTTTTTGTAAGAGAATTTCATACTCTCCATGGAAAATAGGCCCAAACCATGCAATGACGATGCTATTATGTGATATATCCTTTCTCTAACACAAAAATTAGTGTTTAGTGGAGGAAGTTCCTTGGGGACCCATTGTTTTTGTAGATGTTGGTACTTGAAAGGCAACTCCATGTCTTTTCTCTCATCATCATAAGGACATGAGCCCCCTTGAGAAAGGAAAATTTTCATATGTTTATTGAATTTCCTTCTAGTCTTTTGACCTCTAGTTGATCTCCTTATTTTAGACGTACTACATGTCTCATTTTCCTCTTATGTTTCTATATTTTTCTCACTTCAGGAAGACACATCTAAAAAATACCTATTTGCTAGTACCTCTACTCCATGAAATGGGAGAGATAGATGGCAATGAGAGAGATATTTTGTATTCAAGAGAGATATATTAGAAGACATGAATCTTACTATTGATAATTGTATTAAATAGACCATCTATATTGAGTGTATTGACTTATACCTATTGATCCATGAGAGCGTGAGGGATGCTCCTACAATGGGTTCAGTCTTCTATATGTGTAATTCAATTATATTATGTTAGCTAAAAAATCATGATACTAATACTCAAATTGACATATTAGACAACATAAACATTATGCAATCATCATAATCACATATATCATAAGCATCACATATTAATTAAAAATATTAAAAGGTACATCACAAATTATTTACACAATGGCATTGAAATTCTATACATAATGAATACACTTTAATGTAACCATATAAGAAAATAATATTTATGTCCATATATCAATATTAAATAAATTAAGAATTGATCGCATACATCTACATTTCATCTTCCTTTTCATCATTGTTGTCATCATCATCGTCATCATCACTGTCATTGTCATACTCATTGTTGTTGTCATTGTCATCATTATCTGCATCATCATCATCATCATCACTACAACATCATTTCCATCATCTTCTTCATCATCATCATCTACATCATCTTCTACTTCTTTGATAGCTTCTTCTTCCATCGCATTATACTTTATCAGCCTTCCTCTTGGATCATGTCTGACAACAAATGACCAACCCGATTAATGTGGAACCTCTCTGTAAAATACCTTCTCACATTGGCTTGGAAGAGCATATTGTTCATTCCCAAATGGCTCAAATGACCTTGTAGTAATCATTGATAATCCATTGTCATGTTCAATAACAGTTCAATCAGGATCATTTTTATTAAGTTGTAGCATGTACCATTTGATGATGAAGAAAACTATTTTGAAGGAATTGAAGTCACATTCAATTATATCATCCAAAATGCTATAGTATCTCTTTTGAGACTCTCGAGGATGTAAGTTGTTTCTAGATGAAATATTAGTCACCTAAAAGACTGCACTTATCCTAGAATCACAAGTTTTCTTCTTGTCATCCAACTTTTTGATATGAAATTTCTAACCATTGCAGAACATAGCCTTGTGGTGTTTGACCTGCGATAATATGTCAAACATGTAAAAATTATTGCATCTTGAGTTGATAAACATACACATGATTAACAAATATATACGTACCTGGAAATATCTTAAACCATATGCTAAATCTATTTCTCTTTCTGTAACATTGGAATCTCCATTATGGTGAGCTTCTTTAATTAATGAAGATACACATTCCCATGATAATGTGGGGGAAGTATTTTTACATCGTTCAATCCTGTTAAGTTTCAAGATTTGCACCCTTTACTGAACTAAAAAATGTTCAATAACCCTTACTTAACATGGGATTCACTTCACTATATTGGACTGGGCAGTAAGATGAAACCTCTGAATTCTAGGCTGGCTCCTATTGAATCTCTCAGTGATAACCTCTTAAAACTTAAAGAAAACTTGAGGGAAAAGGGGGAGAAGTTACTGAAAACCAAAATCTAAACCTTAAGTCTAAACTACGTAAGTGATACACCAAAGAGGGATATGGAAATGCAACCCACATATAACAGAGAGGATAATATAGCTTTATGAAACACAGATGAAGCACAACTTCCTATAAAGGCTTGCACAAATGATTTATAATAAGGTTTTTCACTAAAACCACAAAGAGAAAGATAAACTAATGCCTCCCTTTGACCAATTTCACCTAAAAACACATGTTATAACCTGCAAAAAAACTTACTGTTCTACAAAAAGGTGTTGAAATGAGACAGAAAATAAAGAATAATGAAACATTCACAAGTTAACCTATCCAATCATTTAAAATGTACACAGAAATTGAAGAAAGGAAAAGGGCTCACTGATAACTTCACCAAGCATAATCACACTGTTGTAACCTATTTTATATCTCCAAAAATGAATTACAGACTCTTTAGAATGAAGTCCAAGACTTAGAGAAAAGCCACAAAACCTTCATCCACACAAATCAGAACCCCTACCAGTGAGCCTTCAACTCATACTTATGCACAAAAATACCCAACTGCATTTAGAAAGTCATAAATGTTGGGTCAGATTCAACCCCAAAGGCCAACTTGAGCCCTTGACAAGACTTCAAAAAGGTGTACAAAATAGCCCAAAAGGCATGGTCTAATAATATCACCAACTACCCCTCATAAATGTAGCCCCAAAACTCCTGCCAGACTCCAAAAGCAATAATTGCCTGCCCCTCAAGTCTTATCATACATGACTCAACACTTAATCAAAATGATCTACAAAATATATGCCTCTTAACTCTTTTAAAAAGGAAAATAAATACTTATTTCCTATTATGATACTTATTAAATGATATTTATCAAATGCTTTATATTTTAAAAATAAAATATAAAGCATCTAATATTTATAATTTAATAACTTTTTATAATATGATTTACACTTTCTTATTTTAATAAAGTATTAGTTATTATTTTTTATATAAAACATTAAGTAATAAGAATCAATTACTTAATGTTTTATAAAATAGCTAACATTTATTAAAATAGCAAAAAATAAATTATATTTTAAAAAGAAACTAATAAAGGAAATATATATTTAACCTTCTAAAAGAATTAAACAAAAAGAAAAAACTTTGCAAAAAAATAAATAAAAAAGAGTTGATCTCGGGTTAGAAAAGACTTGGGCAAAAAAAAATTGCAACTATTTGAGAGACGCAAACAATGGAAAAATCCCTCATCCTTATCCCAGACTTCAAATGTTATGCAAAAGAACAAAGGGCAAGAGATATTATTCGACTATCCTAGAAGGCTTTCATTTCGTCATTTCTTACTTTTTTGTTTTGGAGTTATGGAAGGTTGGAGGATGAGGGTTTTAGGCTTGAAGAGCCGCCATGTCTGGATATTTGTTCAATCTTTGAATCATCATCATGCTATGACTATGCACCTTTTAGTGTAATCAGGGACATAAGAAGCTTGACCTTGTTGAATATAGATTTACCTGATGCCACTGTGAATGATAATGAGGTCAAGCTATTGTATTATTGAAAAGAACTCATTCTGAGTTTTTTACATTCAGATTTCATTGTTGTTCCACCATCGTTATGTATTCCATGGTGAAATGCACAATTCTAATGTCGCTTGCAGGGTTTTCTTTATCTAAATCCATCATGGGTTTTGCTGGAAGTTGTTTCTTGAAGGGATATGGACTTTGCAATACCTCTTGCTTTGGAACAAGACCCAGGTCGGGTTTCTCATGCAAATCATAACATACAATTTTCTTCCTTCTAATATGAGGGTGTCGGCTTTGGTTGATCTCTGCAAAAAAATGTTTGAGGTATCCAAAGATGACGCCTTCTATAACTCTTTTATGGAGATGTTTGATTTTCACTCTTTAAAACCTGAGTGGTAGGAATTTGTTAGCCACACTTTGTCTTTCTCTTTGAAGCTAAAAACTGTTCAATTCTCCTTTGGGTTCTGCAATACCTCTTGCTTTGGAGCCGATGATAAGGGTTTCTTTCTATGTTTTATAGTCCCCATGCCATGAACAATTTTTTTTTAAAAGGCAGGTGCGTGTTTCCTAAAATATTTAAATCTCTTATATCAACTTCTTCTTTCTCTCTTATTTTTGCCCCATTTGCAAGACTACCCTTAGATCTAACAAGCACAGTCTCTGTTTTTCTTTTATCCTTAACTGCAAAGTTCCTGTGCGATACATCTATTGTATGAGGTGTCTTTCCTTTGTTCATATTTCCTTTATATTTGTCAATTTTACATGGCCCAAATCCAAAGGTAGATCCTTGACTTAGGATGGTTTCAACAGCTTGATCATTACTAGGCTTATGAACTGAAGTGTCACCACCTGTGAATAATCCTCTATCCCTTACAGAGTTTGCAGTTTTTAATCTTGTTAAAGGTAGACTTCTTGTTTCTTCCTTCATGCAAACACTACCAACCTTTAGCAGTTTATCTGGCACCCTCTCCATGCATCTGTCATTAGCTTTCTTATTAGTATATTTCTTTTTTTTTAACTTCTTGGGAGAATGCACAAGCAAGGGAGCAGGTTCATTCCTTAAGATACTGGTTATACACTTCACAAAGAAAATCCTTTGCAGCATTATCCCATTTATAGGGCACACCTGAACTGCCTTCCATTGCAAAAATTGATATTGATTAAAAACCACCGGTGAATCTTCAAGACGTTCAGGAACCTTAGTCTTCAACAGCACCTTAAATCAATTCATCACCCTCTGTTCCGATATCTCAAAGTTTTTCTTTTCTTTCTTTTGCCAACTTTCTTAGTTCAATCATTTGTTTGAAGCTCCTCTTTAATATGTTAACCTGTATTGTATTGCCAACAATTTTCATAAGACGATCAATCAATTTATTTGATATTTTCCCTTGGTTCATTGATAATATTGCAACCTTAGCAAGCCTCTATCTCACAACTGCAGGCAACCGTCCCTTTGTTGCTCCTTTATGTTTAATTCATTTGTGAAAGCTTCCATGCAGCAATTAATGTGCAAAAGTCCTCTAGCTTGAACTGATTGATGATTTCACATGTTGCTAAACTTTGTTGTATCTGTCTATCTACACATGCTTTATGAGGATCACATTGCTTAAGAAATACCTCATCTGATTTTCGTTGTCCTACTATCAAAACCCCCTGATGTTTCTCGTTGATTGCCAAACTCTGCTATTTCCATTGTGGATGGAAAATTCTGAATAGATGTTTTCAATGTTCAAAACATAAATGACTTGCTGTAAATAGAATTTATATTTGAGGTACTTGTCATTTTTGCTGAAAACAAGATGCAAATAGCATCCTCGGTACCCCTGTTTGCTTGTTGTACATGTTCATAGATAAGTTCATAATACAGATTTGTTAGTCTATTCATCTTTTCTATTCTACTGCATATCTTATGAGGTTCGAGCATGGGCTCGTGACACTCACAAATGGTTTTATTTCTTTCAGCACTAAAAGCCAATATCACTGCTTGTTTTCTTTCATGACGGGATGCATTGACAGATAGAATATGTAGTCGTAGAGGTAGGTAGTCATTGCTTAGATCCCTCAAGATCTAACATCAGTTGCCTTATTTTTTTTAAGCTGCTGGGGACCATAGAGCCCGGAGTTGGACAAGTGCAGCAGGAAAAGAAACCATAACCAGTCAAAGCAACAGGCAATGACTGGTTATCTCTATTCCTATTTCTTTCATGTATATATTTATCTATTGGTGTATTTTTTGATGAAAGAAAAATTAATCAGCCATCCTCACGGCTTGTGTGAGATTTTCTCCATTCAGCACATTAATTCATTTCATTTTCACACTTGTAAAAAAAAAATGAAAAAATTTGTACATATTAGATGATGATCTATACAATGAACATTGTATCTCTTTTGTGCATGGTTTCATAAATGATTGCAAAAGATGGAATAGTAATGAATAGAAAATGTACGCTTCTTTTTGCAATGCTCTTTCAGTGATGTTACTTAAAGTAAAATTCAGCATGTGTGAAATTTTGGTAACAAATCCATACCATCATCCAATTTTGATTGTTTGCAATATACAAATGTAGTGCATCCCACTCTCGACTAGCTATTCAAAAAATAATAAACTTACAACTAATTTATTTTGAAAAATAATAATTAATTAAGTACAATAAAACATATTATAATTTATTAGCTCTCACTTTTCTCGATCTTCATTTCCCCATCAAGTACCTCCCCTTTAAAAATTTTAATGAAGTCGAGGTCGCAAATGTGATCTATATGGATCTTTGTTGCAATCTTAGCAAGATATTCAACAATTTATAACATAGTATAGTATAACATATATCTCTCCACCATAGAACCCTTAGGATGTGTTCTTTGTTGAACCAATGCCTTCAAATATTTCAAGTGCCTCTCAACCATCCACATTGACCTAGTGTGTACAGGTCCACTTAATTCAATATCCTCAACTTGGTGAATGAGGTAGTGTTCTTGTGCACCAAAAAAATATCAAGGTAAACACTTTTGCATTTCACACATTAGATGATGAATTCTTCTCTTCCAATATTTTATATCTTCTTTACGGATTTCTTTAGATGACAACCACCTACAAGACATTCAAGATGCAATATATATACAAATGCGAGAATATTATAATTATATACAAAAAATTGAATAAATATATCATTTCTTACCTCATGTATTTTGCAAGATCATATATCACTTGTTTGATGTTATCGTCGAAATTCTCTGGGAGAGATAGGGGTAGCACGTACTACAACAATTATAAATTGATCATTTCATTCTTTTCAAAAATAATACAATGAAATGTACATGTAGTTTAAAAATATAGTGTAAATAAGATGAACATGACTTACCTTGATGAAGTTATGTCAATCATGCATTTTTAACCCTGGCCCAAATTCACCTTTCTTTGTTATGAGATTGCTTATATTCACAGCAAATCCCAAGGGAAATCAAATTTTCTAAGTGACATTCTTTAAGGCATCACTTTGTTTCTATGTTAATAACCAGGGAATGGCACTTATATTAATCCAATCTCCATCATTATTTGAGTGAATGAAATTCATTAGTGCATGATTAGATTCGTTAATGGGTATGTGCAGGATCATGGTGTGCCAAAAAGTGGCGATGTGAAAAACATGTAATTTTGAAATGCCTAAAAGTGTTTTAAAATGTGCTTTGACATTTTTCCCACCCATTCGGTACCAAATCAAAAATGTAATACCTTGCTTGATCGAGTATCCGATTTAAGAATGAGTACCCAATATATGTTCCCAAATCATGGCACCAAATTCAAATTTAAAGGGAGTGGAGACCAATTTTTAAGATAAATATTTAATTTTATTTACCAAACTCAAAGGGGGGACCAATTTTTAAATTATATTAAGTCCTAGTATAATATAGTTATATCATAATTGGGACGCGACCAATTATTATATATAGTTACTAAGATTTATTATATAGTATTAAATAATTATTAGTATTTATTATAAAATTATTTTATATAGAGTTATTACTTATTATATATAAAAATATTATTTATTATATAATTATTTTATATATAGTTATTACTTATTATATATTATTACTATATATTATATATATTACTAACCTAAGTTAATAAACTATATGATGATGTATGTTCCTAGGGGTCCCCATAGGGACATACATGTGTTCCAATGAGTCCAAATGAGTCATGGGATACCCTAATTATATATCACATATATTATTATTATTATTATTATTATTATTATTATTATTATTATATATATATATATTAGTAACCTAAGTTAATAAACTATATGATGATGTATGTTCCTAGGGGTCTCACTAGGGACATACATGTGTTCCAATGAGGCCAAATGGGTCATGGGATACCCTATGACCCATTTTGACTCATTATATGACAACATATCTTCCTAAGGTTCAAAGGATGTCTGGGGACATTAAACTTGTGTTTCAATGGGTAGAAAGGGGTTATGAAGTATCCTATAACCCCTTTCGACCTAATACATGATAACATATGTTCGTAGGGGTCCTAGGATCCTTATAGATATATATGTTGTGTTCCAATGGGTAAAGGGTTCATAGAGTATCCTATGACCCTTTCGACCCATTACATGACAACATGTGTTCCTAGGGGTCATAGGACCCCTAGGAACATAGGTTGTCATGTAATGGGCCGAAAGGGCTTATAGGGTATCTGATGACCCCTTTTGACCTATTGGAACACAACATGTATGGTGTTGGGGTATTAGGACCCCTAGGAACATATGTTATCATGTAATTGGTCAAAATTTGACCCATTGGAGCATAACACACATTATGATAAGGGTCCTAGGACCCCTAGCAACATATGTTCTTCTGCAATGTGTCAATACGGGTCATAAAATAACCTATGACCCCTTTCTACCCATTGGAATATAAGAGGTATGTCCCCAGGGGTCATAGGATACCCTATGGCCCCTTTCTATCCATCGGAACACAACATATATGTTCTTAGGGGCCCTAGGATCCCTAGGAACATAAGTTGTCATATATTTGATTGAAATGGGTCATAGGTTACCCTATGACCCCTTTCAACCCATTTCAAAACAACATTCTTGTCCTTAGAGGTCTTAGGACCTACAAGGACATATATTGTCATGTAAAGGGTTCAAAGGGGGCATAGGATATCCTTTAACCTAATTCGACCCATTGGAACACATGTATGTCCCTAGGGGTCCTACAAAACCTATGAATGTATTTTGTCATGTAATAGGTCAAAATGTGTCATGACATGCCCTATGACCCATTTTTACCCATTACAACACATCATGTATGTTCCTAGGGGTCCTAGGTCCCCTAGGAACATACATCATGTGTTTGAATGGGTTGAAAGGGGTCATAGGGTTCCCTATGACCCCTTTTGACCCATTAAATAATAACATATGTTCATAGGGGTCCTAGAATCCCTAGGAAAATATATCATGTGTTCAAATGAGTCGAAAGGGTTCATAGAGTACCCGATGACCCCTTTCAATATATTATATGATAATATATGTTCTTAAGGGTCCTACGACCCCTAGGGACATAAATCATGTGTTTAAATGGGTTGAAAGAGGCCATAGGGTAACATATGTCCTATTTTGACCCATTAAATGATAATATATGGTCTTAAGGGTCCTAGGACCACTAGGAAAATATATCATGTATTGGAATGAGTTGAAAGGGGTCATAGAGTACCTTATGACCCTTTTCGACAAATTTTATGACAACATATTTCTTTTGGGGTCTTAGGACACCTAGGGACATATTATAATCATTTACATGGGTCAAAAGGGACCCTTTTCGACACAATTCATTACAACATATGTCTCTAGTGGTCCTAGGACACCTAGAGACATATTATAATTGTTTGTATGGGTTGAAAGGCATAATAGGATAACCTATGACCCCTTTCAACACATTTCACTAAAACATATGTCTCTAGGGGTCCCAAGACCCAAAGGCACATATTATAATTGTTTATATGGGTTGAAAGGGGTCATAGGTTATCCTATGACCCCTTTCAACACATTTCATTACAAAATATGTTTCTAGGGTTCCTAGGACCCCTAGGGACATATTATAATCATTTATATGGGTTGAAATTTTTTGACATATTTCATGACAACATATATCTCTAGGGGTTGTAGGACCCCCAAGGACATATTATAATCATTTATATGGATCAAAAGAAGTCATAGGATAACCTTACAATTCCTTTCGACGTGTTTCATGACAATATATGTCTCTAAGGGTCCTTGGACTCCTAGGGACATATTATAATCATTTATATCAGTTGAAAGGGGCCATAAGAAAACCTATGACCCCTTTTGACACATTTCACTACAACATATTTTTTTAGGGGTCTCATGATCCCTAGGGACATATTATAATCATTTATATGGGTCGAAAGAGATCATAGAAAAATCTATAAACTCTTTCAACACATTTCATTACAACATATGTCTCTAGGGGTCCTACAACCCCTAGGAACATTTTATAATCGTTTAAATGGGTCGAAAGGGGTCATAGGATAACCTATGACCCATTTCAACAGATTTAATGATATCAAATGTCTCTAGGGGTCTTAGGATGCCTAGGGACATTATAATCATTTATATATGTCGAAATGGATCATAGTAGAAACTATGACCCCTTTCCACACATTCTATTACAACATATGTCTCTAGGGGTCCTAGAACACCTAAGGACATATTATAATTGTTTATATAGGTCGAAAGGGGTAATTGGATAACCTATGACCCCTTTCAACACCTTTAATTACAACATATGTCTCTAGAGGTCCCAAGACCCTTATGGACATATTTTAATCATTTGCATCAGTCGAAAGGGGTCATAGGATAACTTGTGACCCCTTTCAACATGTTTAATTAAAACATATTTTTGTACGGTTCTTAGGACCCATAAGGACATATTATAATGTTTTATATGAGTCAAAAGGGGTCATAGGATAACCTATGATCCCTCTCCACAAATTTCTTTAGAACATATGTCTCTAGTGGTCCCAAGACATCTAGAGACATATTATAATCATTTATATGGGTAGAAAGGGGTTTCGACACATTTTTTTACAACATATGTCTCTAAGGGTCTCAAAGCCCCTAGTGACATATTATAATTATTTATATGGGTCGAAAGAGACCATATGATAATCTATGACCCCTTTTGACTCATTTCATGACAACATATGTCTCTAGGGTTCCCATGACTCCTAAGAACATATTATAATTATTTATATGGGTCGAAAGAGGTCATAGGATAACCTACAATTTCTTTCAACACATTTCACTACAACATATGTCTTTAGGGATCATATGACCCCTAGGGACATATTATAATCATTTCTATGAGTCAAAATGGGTTATAGGGTAACCTATGACCCCTCTTGACACGTTTCATTGTAGCATATGTCTCTAGTTGTACCAGGAGCCCTAGGGACATATTCTAATCATTTATATGGGTTAAAAGGGGTCAAAGGATAACCTATGACCCCTTTTGACACATTTCATGACAACATATGTGTCTAGGGTTCCCAGGACCCTAAGGACATATTATAATTAGTTATAAGGGTTGAAAGGGGTCATAAGATAACTTATGACCCCTTTCAAAAAAATTCATGACAACATATTTCTCTAGGGCTCCTAGGATGCCTAGGGACATATTATAATCATTTATATGGGTCAAAAGGAGTCATAGCATAACTTATGACCTTTTTCAACACATTTCATTATAACATATGTCTCTAGGGTTCCAAGGATCCCTAGGGACATATTATAATCATTTATATGGTTTGAAAGGGATCATAGGATAACCTATGAACCCTTTTGACACTTTTCATTACAACATATATCTCTAGGGGTCCCAATACCCCTAGGGACATATTATAATTGTTTATATGAGTTGAAAGGGGTCATAAGATAACCTATGACCCCTTTTGACACATTTCATTACAACATATGTCTCTAGGGGTCCTAGAACTCATAGGAACATATTGTAATCGTTTATATCTGTTGAAAGGGGTAATTGGATAACCTATGACCCCTTTCAACACATTTCATTACAACATATGTCTCTAAAGTTCCTTGGACCCCTAAGGACATATTATAATTGTTTATATGCATCAAAAGGAGTCATAGGATAACCTTATGACCCCTTTTGACATGTTTCATGATAACATATATCCCTAGGGGTCTTTGGACTCCTACAAACATATTATAATCATTTATATGGGTCAAAAAGGGTCATATGAAAACCCATGACCCCTTTCAACACATTTCATTACAACATATGTTTCTAGGGATCCCATGACCCCTAGGGACATATTATAGTCATTTATATGGGTTGAAAGGGGTCATAGGAAAACCTATAACCCCTTTTAACACATTTCATTAAAAAATATGTCTCTAGGGGTCCTACGAGCCCTAGGGACATATTATAATCATTTAAATGGGTTGAAAGGGGTCATAGGATAACCTATGACCCTTTTCGACACATTTCATAATATCATATGTCTCTAGGGGTCCTAGGACCCTTAGGACATATTATAATCATTTATATGGGTTGAAAGGCATCATAGTAGAAACTATGACCCCTTTTGACACATTTAATTACAACATATGTCTCTAAGGATCCTAGGACAGCTAAGGACATATTATAATCATTGATATGGGTTGAAAAAAATAATAGGAGAACCTATATCCCCTTTCAACACATTTCATTATAACATATGTCTCTAGGGGTCCCAAGACCCCTAAGGACATATTATAATCATTTTTATATGTCAAAAGGGGTCATAAGATAACCAGTGACCCCTTTAGACACATTTCATTATAGCATATGTCTCTAGGGTTCCTAGCACCCCTAGGGACATATTATAATCATTTATATGGGTCGAAAGGAGTCATAGGATAACCTTATGACCACTTTTGACATGTTTCATGATAGCATATGTCCCCAGGGGTCCCAGGACCCCTCGGGACATATTATATTTATTTAAATATCGGTGGAAAGGGGTCAGATAACCTTGTGACCCCTTTAGACATGTTTCATGAGAATATATGTCAACCTTGTCACAACTTATACTTCTAATGTTTCTAAGTGTGACCAACCTTTGTATCTTCAAGTATGTTACCAATACATCATTTAACCATTATCTTAACTGATCCGTGCACTTCATTACAAAACTATAACTCATCATTTCCCTTAGGTGCTCTTGTTACATCTTATTGATCAAATCCTATTCATCAATCAATGAAGTGATAGTACTTGGATCTTATAAGTAATTGTCATTCCTACAAATATCAAGTTTGACATCAATGAAAAAAAAATGATTGAAAAAATTCTTTATCAACCAATCTCCCGCTTTGATCTTCAACAATGATCTTTTCAATCAGATTTCCAACAATCTCCCTCTTTAGCATTGATGAAAAACTAAACTGATCAACCATCAAACTAAACTATTCAACCAAATTATTAACATGCTAACTAGGTTAGAATAGTAAGTCAAATGCCAAAAATCAATTGTGTTATCGTCAATTTTTACATCTCCTTTTCTTGATTTACTCTCCTAATTGCTTCATTTCTACTTCTCCCTCTTAGTTGATGTATCCTTTCATTTTCTTTCTTCCTTCTTACATTTTCTCCCTCTTTCTTCATTTTTTATCTTCTCAACACTTGTTGATCAGTTTCTTGACATTTCTCCCTCTTTGACAACAATGTCAAAGACATATTGTTTCAGCATCTTATCATGCAAGTGTAGCATTTGTAGGTTCTTTCACTTTCTCCCTCTTTAACCTTGCTTGTGACTATTTGGAACTTCATTACTTCAATTACCTTAGGCATGATTCCTAAAGTAAATATCCTCTACATCAATGTGTAATATCTCAACAATAAACTCATTTGATGTAGGGCAATCTTGTTTTCTCTTAAGTAGCCTTGGCTAGGGGTATCACCCCTAACTTACCTCTAAGATACTCAAAATAATCTTTAGGTAGTGTTTTTTTGAAGATGTTAGCAATCTATTCCTTTGAGCTAACATATTCCATCTTCACCTGTTTGTCTTCCACCAATTCTCTTACATAGTGATACTTGATTGCAATGTGCTTGGTTTTGGCATGCATTACAGAGTTCTTTGATATGTTGATAGCATTTGTATTATCACAATAAAGTATCACGGGCTCATTTACCTCTTCCTTCATACCTTGTAGCAGGTGTTTGATCCATACAATATTAGTGCAATTGATAATAGTTGCAACATATTTAGCTTCTGCAGTAGATTGTGAGGTATAACTTTTCTTTTTTCTATTCCATGTAATCAATCTTTTTCCCAAGAAAAGTGCTCCTCCACTGGTGCTTTTTCTGTCATCAATATTACCTCCCTAATTTGCATCAAGGTAAGGCCCTTAGCTCAAATTTTTTACTTCTCTTGTAGTACAAACCAAATTCATCAGTTCCTTTTAGGTACCTCAGTATTCTCTTCACTACCATCAGATGATTTTCTCTTAGATTTGCAAAAAATCTTGCCACTATTCCAATAGCTAATGCAATGTGTGGTCTACTATGTACAACATATTGCAACTTTCCAATCATTGATCTATATAATGTTTGATTCACTTTAGCTGACTCGTCATTCTTTGATAACTTATGTCATGTTGCCATTGGTGTGCTAACTGGTTTTGAGTTTTCCAATCCAAATGTTTTGATCATCTCCTTGATGTACTTTGATTGGTTCATAAATATGTCATAATTCAATTGATGTACTTGTAATCCAACAAAGAATTTAAGTTCTCCAAACATTGACATCTCAAACTCATGCTTCATTTGATCAACAAAATTTTTGCATAGAGCATCTTTTCCTCCAAATATTATATCATCAACAAAGATTTTAGATATCAAAATGTATTTACCTTTTTCTTCCTTTATATACAAGTTTTTGTTGTCATATGTTCTCTCAAATCCTATCTTCACAAGATATTTGTGCAGTCTCTCATACCATGCTCTTGGTGCTTGCTTCAAACCATAAAGTGCCTTGTATAGTTTGCAAACGATATCCTTGTTGTTGTCATAAATTAATTTTTTTGGTTGTTCTATGTAAACTTTCTCTTTCAGTATACCATTTAGAAAAGCAGACTTCACATCCATTTGGTAGACTTTGAAACTTTTATAGGCAGGTTGTTACTCCTTCCATTCTTACAATAGGGGCAAATGTTTCTCCATAATCCAATCCTTCTTGTGCATAGCCTTTGAAAACTAATCTATCTTTGTTTCTTGTTATCTCACCATTCTCATCAAGTTTGTTCCTAAACACCCATTTGGTACCAATTACATTCTTATCAGCTGGTCTAGGAACTAGGGTCCAATTTTTGTTCTTCTCAATCTGATCTATCTCCTCTTCCATACCTTTATACCAGTCATCATCTTGTAGTGCATCATTTATTATTTTGGGTTCAACCTTGCTCAGCAAACATGATTCATTTCTCAGTCTATTCATTTTCATTGGTCTTGCATCCTTGTCACCAATGATTTGATCTGCAGGGTGATGTCTCCTTACATACTTGGTTAACCTTGGTTCAATCCTTCTTTCCATGTTTGATCCTTCAGCTTTAGAGTCATTTTGTTCTTCTTCATATGGTACTTCATTATTTCTTTCATGTGCACTGATTTCAGAGTCAGAATGTGCATTTCCTTCCGTCTACAACTCAGCTTATGAATGTAGCTCAGCATTCAATGGCTGTGACTTGGCTGATACTAAGATTTGTTAACGATTTCCAACTTGATTAGTAGCATTGTCTTCAAGATTCATTCCTTCATAGAAGTATACAAAGGATCTATAATCCTCTGATTGCTTGGACCCATCAATTTGGATTTCTACATGCTCATCAAAATTTACATTTGCACTCTCCACAATTTTGTTAGTGTTAGTATTCAAACACTTATATGCATTGCTTCTAGTGGAGTATCCAAGGAATATGCTTTTATCACTCTTTGCATCAAACTTACCATTTCTAGTATCTTTAAGAATATAGCATCTACAACCAAAGACTTTGAAATATTTTACATTAGGTGAGTGACCATACCACAATTCAAAAGGTGTTGCATTTGTACCTTTCTTGACTTGGACTCTATTTAGGGTGTAAACAGTAGTACTTACAACTTCTCTCCAGTATTTTAGAGCAACATTTTTCTCCATCATCAAAGTTCTATCATAGTCTCCTTATTTCAACAATACCATTTTGAGGTGGAGTTCTTGGTGCTGATGTTTTCCTTTTGATACCTTTGTCATTGCAGAATATCTCAAACTCTTTTGATGTAAACTCACCTCCTCTATTTGATCTTAAGCATTTTAGACTCTTACCTATTTTCTTCTCAACTCTAGCTAAATACCACTTGAACATTTGAAATGCATCATATTTTTGCTTTAAGAACATAGCAGTCATCATCGTTGAATAGTTATCTACAAATAGCATTATGTATATGTCTCCTAGGTAGCTTTGCACTTCTATTGGACCACATAAGTCTGTATGGACTATGTCTAGTACTTCTTTGGAAGTGTATGTTTTTCTTTTGAAACTAGACTTAGTCATATTCCCTAGTTGACATTGTTTTCACATTGGATTTTCAGGCTTCTTTAGTTTAGGCAATCTTCTAACTTTCTTCTTTTTGTTGATGCTAATCAGATTATCAAAGTTAACATGACACAACCTTTTATGCCATAACCACACATCATCAAGTCTAACAACAAGACAAGTTACATCTTCCATATCTAGATACAACAAGTTACTCCTAGTTTTTTCACCTTTTCCTATTAGATTTCCATCAGTGTCATAGATCTTGGCAGATTTGTTTCCAAATTGTACTTTGCAACCTACATTGTCAAACTGCAATACACTCAACAAATTATAGTTCAATCCTTCAACATAGTATGCATTATCACATGAAATTTTCTCTTTAAGTTTCATAGAGCCTTTTCCTTTGATTTGACATGGAGTATCATTGCCAAATCTAACACTATTTTCATCATATTGAGTAAAGGTAATGAACTTACTTTTGTCTCCTATCATGTGATGTAAGCAACCATTTTCTATGATCCATTTGTCATTCTTGTTCACACAAGTCACCAATTTTGTTGCTTCATCTTCATCTTATTCATGCTTCATGGTCACATAGACTACTTCATCATCATTCTCATCAAAATCTTCTTCAACAATGTAGCATCTTTTGCCTTTTTCCTTGTAGTCTCTGCTATCATCTTCTCTCTTGTTTTTATACTTATTTCTTTCTTTGTAGTTCTTCTTTTGTGTACACCTTGTAGCAATATGACCTACGTCATTACAATTAAAAAAAATGATAGGCAACTTACCTTTGAATTTACCTTTGCCTCTATGGAATCTTCTAGCCAGTACTGCTTCCAATTGTTCCACATCTTCTTCATCTATGCTACTGTCACTAGATGCATGTTTTCCTTTTCTTCTCTTCTTGTTTGATGTCACTTCTTCAGTGTCCTTCAATGTTATTTTTTCCTTGAAATAAAATTCAAGGTTCTCAGGTTTGTAGTTGTCAAAGTTTGACAATTCAAATGAAGTAAGTCTTCCCACAATTCCTTCAAAAGATAATGTGTTTCCTTGTACACACCTTAGCTCTTGGACGGTTGAAACTCTAATATCATAGATAGAGAGTAGAGTTCTCAAGTATTTGTTGTTGAAAGTATCTTCTTCCAATTAACCACCTAGACTTCTTATTGCACTTACCACTTCTTTCATTATGGATCCATATTGAGTAGCATTCTCACCTTCCTCCATTTTCATGTCATCAAACTTTCCTCTGAGGTTTTCTCTTTTTGCTCTCTGGACATTCTGATCTCCTCCATAGATATCTGTCAAAGCTTTCCACATCTTGAATTTAGTATCACATTCTTTGATATCATCAAATTCAACATAACTAAGTGCAGAGGCAATCTCTAGCATTGCCTAATTGTGCTCCTTCCTTTTATTCAAGTCATCTACAGTAAGAGGTCCAGCTGGGTCTACATGTTCTGTTCTAATTGAGGTTTTTGCATAATCACTTATTGATCCAAGGTGCAATTTCATCAGACTTTTCCATGCAATGAAGTTTTCTTTTTTGATCTTGAGAACTTCTCTTTTGGACATCTTGATCTTCTTGCTTCTAGTACCTTGAAACTAAATTAGTAGATGGATCTAATACCAATTGTTAGAAATGCTTTAGAATAATTGAGAGGGGGGGTGAATCAATTATTCAAGGTTCAAATGTCCTATTCAAAAATTTTCACTTTCTTATTTAGCAAGTTACTATAAATCAACATGCAAGCATAACACATAAAAGATCAACACATAACATAGTGATTTACGTGGAAACCCAATTTGGAAAAAACTACCAGTAACATGCTACTCAATTCTCACTCTTCTGAAATGATGCCCTGTGAAAGGCCTACCCTATTAAAGGCTTACAACACACTATTAAATGTGACCTAGTTAAAGGATTTAACCACCCTATTAGAAGAAGGTCCGGTTAGAGGACTTTAGAACATTCACTTGAAATGCCACCTTGTTAAAGGATTTACAAATGGTTGTTAGGCCAACCTAAGTCCATAGGATGTTCTTCTATCCTAACTGATACAATTTCTAGAGAGTAACAATTAGGAGTTTTGACCTGATTACAGAATACATCTCAACTTGCAAATTTCAAATCACTTCTTAGCTCATATCATTGCCTGGCTTTCAGTCTCTGCAACTTTGACAACTTGCCCTCCTTTCAAGCTTTGTCTCCATGAGTCTCCATGCTCAGTGTACCAATGCAATCATCTCTTCTTGACCACTTGTAGAAGTAGAGTATTTGTGCTCTATTCTTCCTTCACCTAGATGTCTTCTCCTTGACAACCTTCTAACCACTTCGCAATTTGGCACTCCAACAGCTCTTGCTTCTTGGTCTGTGACTCCTTAAATAGAAGTCTTGGAGTTCCTTTCCTGCTCGATTCTTTCCTCCTATAATTTCAATTCATATGGATTTGGTAGGATTCATTGTATCTAACCCATATTATGTTTCTTCTAGAAACATCATGAAGAACCCTCTTAAATTCACCCAAAAATGGTTTACATAGAATTATGTGCCACTAGCACATCATCCTTATTCTCCAAATGGTTCACAAAATTCTAGGTAACAACTTTGTCAGCTCAGATTTGGTGAATCTTCATCATTTCCAATAATATAGCGGCTCAGAACTATTGAAATTCTAATGCTCAGTACATACTATGTTACTTGGCATCAACTATGTTTTTACTGAGGCTCGGAAGCTGAAGTTCACTTGGTACCTACTAAGATTTTTTGATGTTCAGCACCTGTTACTTTTCTTGGGACCTGAACTTCACTCGATACCCACTAAAGTTCACTCAGCACAAACTAGATTTTCATTTGCTCAGCTCCAACTGAGAATTTTCTCAGCTCCAACTAGCTTGTTTGGCACCCACTGATAAACTTAGTTTAAGGTTTGCAATCAACCTTGTTACAACTTATAATGATTCTAAGTGTGACCAACCTTTGTATCTTCAATTATGTTACCAATACATCATTTAACCATTGTCTTAATTGATCCTTGCACTTTATTACAAAACCATAACTCATCATTTCCCTTAGGTTCTCTTGTTACATCTTGTTGATCAAATCCTCTTTATCAATCAACTAAGTGATAGTGATATTAAACTTGCTAATTTTCTTTTAGAAAAAAAAAATTGCAAGAACCATTAAAATAGCTAGGTGTAGACACAACATAAAAAAAGAGAAAATTTTCTAACATGCAAAGTGATATTATTGAAAATATTAAGAAAGGTTTCAGATTTATAGGGAAGACAACTCAAAGTAAAGATAAGAGCACTACAAGAAAATTTATGTTGGCATCTATTGTTGGTAGTATTGTATGCAAGAAAACTTAACCTATTGGGAGCACACATAAACAAAAAAACATTAGTAGCATGTGCATATGAAATATTCAAATAAGATTGGAAGACCACTAATTCTGCTTAAGTTTTTAAACTAAATGAAATCGAAAAGAAAAGTCTGCATGCAACCTCAAAGCAACTCAACAAGGGTGCCCACAAGAGGCCTTCTTGGTGTGCTCAATAGTGAGCAATGTGGATGTGCCCTCCTCAAACACAACTATGGATGAATCCCATGATAATAAAAATATGAAGATGAAGTAATGAACCTATGCTAAAAATGAGTAAAGAGCACTTCAAGAAATGGCTATGGAAGCAACCCTACTTGAAAATATTCAAGGATGTGAATGTGAATGCAACAAACAAATCTAATGATACAAATCTATATGAAAATGCAAGAACAAATGCAAGAAATCTAACATCTACCATAGGATTAGCAATGATCTCTAGAAAGCTCTAAACTTAAACTAACATAATAACAATGCAAATCGAGGAGATAATAAATGTTTGAGAAAAGGGCTCTATTTATAGGCTTGAGAGAGGCCTTGGGGAGGTGGAATCTATGTGGCATCCACATAGGTGCCACAAGGGAGATAGGTGGGCTAAGGGGACAAGCCATGCAAAGGTCATCATAAGCCTTTTTGGTGGAAAAGATGGCTCAAGATTTGCTCACACGTGTGAGTAACCTTGGAGAAAGGAAAGGGGGACAAGTGTGTAAGAGACTTTTGAATAAAATAATAAAAGGGAGGCTTTCTTAGATCTTGATTTTCTCACACATCTGTGAGCAAACTCTGAGGGGCTAAAAGGTGTTTAGAAATGTGTTTAGGATTAATTAATTAAGTGGAATTAACTAATGGGTAGGCTTAGAAGGATGAGAGTGATGGATGTAGACTAAATTTTAGGATGGGATTAGGATTAAATTAAATAGGATTTAACTTAATCACAGGATTAAAGAATTTAATAAAGTGGAGGGAATTAAATAATTGAGATTTATTTAAAAGGGGATTTATGGAGCACTATGCATTAAATAAATTTAATACATTAGAGGGGATGCATTTAAATTAAATTTAAATGCATTAGGGAAGTGAACCTATTTAATTAAATAAGTGGAAGAATATGAAAAATATAATTAATTAATAAATAATCAATTATAATGTCAAAGGAAATATTAAATTAATTAATATAATGTTTGGGATAATTTTAAGCGTCTATAAGTAGTATACCCCAAAATAGACAAATATCTTCAATTTCATCACATATTGATTTTAGTAGAAAAACCATATCAAAATATGTTAAGAGGAGAATGGTTTTGGATGATAGCACTTTGGAAGGAAATTGGGAAATTATGTGTGGAGCTACTCATTGTGATAGGATTGATGATAGAATCAAAATTTTGATAATATCATTTTGGAGTGATAATACTCATCCTTTGTCAAATACTAGAGATGTTCTCATACATAGGGCTTGAGCTAATCTTCACAAACATCATACAAAACATTGGTTGCACATAACACATCATGAAATGTATGTCTCATTTTGTAGTTCAAATCTTAATTTAACGATTGGGTAGACATTACTTGAAAGATTGAAGCCATATTATGTTAGGAGAAACATAGTGTTTGAAACTCCTTGTTTTTTTTATCATATTGAATTTGATCTCCACTATTATGTTTATCAAAAATTAATAGAAGAAACTTTTGGTTATAAAAATGCCCCTCCTAGTAGATGAAGTGAGTTCATCTCATCTATTTTATGTGACAAAATAGATGGTATTGTTCGTCAAATTAATTTCATTAGAGGAACATATGAAAAGTTCTAATTTGGCTCTTTTTCTTTTGATAAATGAAGATATTGATGTCACAAAAATGATAACTTGCAAGGGTTACAAGTATGTAAGTAATGAAACTAAATTTGTGAAAGGATTGAAAAGATTAGAATATGTTGAAGAGGATATTAGTCTTGGAGCATTTATGGACAAATTTAAAAGTTTGATACAACCATATATTCATCATGTTTTTTTTTTTCAAAGTGGCAAGCACAACAATTTCAAACTCTTAGAGATAACTTTTCACTTGGAACCATTTTATCAGTTGTTGACTTTGTAGAAAACTATTCTTTTGTTCATCAAAAGGCTATTCAATCATACTACTATTTTTTAAGTCAAGTTACTATTATGGTAAAAGTGTGTTATCATCATGCATAGTCAGATTTGGATGGTATTCAAAGCACAGATGAAGCATGAGTCATCAGGAAAGAATATCACTTCTACATAAGTGATGATAAAGAACATGATGTTAATTATGAAGAACATCGTTTCAAGATTTTTTTTGCATATATCAAAGAAAGAGGCATAAGTATCGATAAACATCATGTTTGGTTAGATGGGTGTGTTACACAATTCAAATAATCTAGACCATTTTATGCACTTATTTGATATCATTATAATGAAAACATACCGCATGTATGGAGTTTCTTTGAAAGTAGACATGGCAAAGGGGAACATGATGGTGTTGAGCTTGCATCAAACATGCTCTATGAAAGTATCAAATGAATTATAAGGGAGTTCACATTAATAATGTACATGGCATTTTTTAATCATGCAAGACATATTTTGCATCAAATGAGGTTGGTGCATGATTAAGAATGAGTCAAGTAGTACCATGTAGACTCTTTTGGGAGATATCAAGTAAATGTGTGCACATGTATATATTTTCTCTTATCTAATTTAAGTTATACACGCATGAATATATTTTTTCATCTTTTTTTTTGGTATATATTAATATTTGTCTTTATGTGTGGATAGAAAAAACTATATATGGTTGTAAGAGTATAGAAAAAATATGATCCTTACGTTTTGTTATGAGTACAAACCATCACAATTTACTAAGTCACTCTTTGATCTAGTTAAAATGTATGTACATGTATGTATGTATCTTAATTTAATACATTTCATGTGTGTATGTTCATTTCATGTAACCTAGGACAAGTATATGTGTAGACATGTGTACATGTTCATTTCATACATAACTTGTAGGACTTATATCATGTATATTTGTTCATTTCATCTAACTTAGGACTTATGTGTATACATTTTACATGAATTTATTTCATGCAACTTAGGACTTATATCATTGTACATGAACTCATTTGATGTAACACATGTAAAACTTATATTGAATACATACATGTTCATTTATATGAAGTTTAGGAGTTTATATGTGTACGTACAAATTTGCATCAATCATGTCTCTTTAAGTAATTTGCATCATGCATTTTAATGTTGAATCATGTATGCCCCACCCAAAGATCCTTGGAACATGGATAAAACATGCACTGAATAATTTTTTTTCTTAAGATAAGTTACTTAACAACAACATGAAGTAACCTAGTGCAAGAGTGAAACATCTAAATAAAGTAATAAGAATAGAGAACACGATTAAACTCACATGTTGACCTACACCAGTGGAAGTCTTACAAACACTTCCAATGATCCCCAAGCACCAAAAGATAACACAAACCAAGAGAATTTCCAAATGAACTTCAGTTAGCATCTACAAATTCAAAGAGGGAATACAAAACTATCAGTCCCAAACAAGATATTCTTTTTAAGCCCAAAGACCAAGTTCCTAGCATGGTTAAACATACAAGTCCATTTCCAACTAACCATAGCATAATAAAGAATTACAAACGGAGACCAAACATGACCACACACAAGATGAGGGCTCAAAGTTAGAACCACTCATCTACTAGATGCCATGTTGAAAGATAAATGTTGAATCCCGAAATTTGGCTAAGTTTGAATCCTAAAGCCCTGAAATTTCCTAGATTCTTTATCTTAACTTGGAGAGGTCTGAAACATATCTCAAATGAATCATTTCATATATTAAAATATATCTTAAGTATAAGAAACCCCATACAAAGACTATTTTGAACCGGGAAGGTGTACTTTAAACCCCATAGAAAAACTAATTTTGAACTAGAAAGGTGTAAAACCCAATAAGTTGCCCAAAACCAACTTCCAAAATTTCTTTGCCCAAGCCTAAATTCCCCTTGTTTCTTGTGTGACGAAGTGCACTAGTCTCTAGTCTTGGGTGAGACTTTGCATCACTTTGCGTGAGGAAGTGCATCACTCTATGCAAGGATGTGCATTACTTTGTGTGGGGATGTGCATTACTTTGTGCAAGGAACTACTTTCTAGTGCGATGAAATGCCCTTCCCATGTTAGGAATGCCAATAGCACAATAACAAGACAAGACAAAAATGCACAAAAACATAAAACCTCCACACCTAGAAGTATCGGATCCATGTAAATCAAGGAATGATCACTTGAGAGCATGAAATACAAGACACCATGTAGCAAAAAGTATAAAACATCTATCCATCCAATCTATAACAACATATGAAAAAACATGCGGAAAGCAACATCAAAATGTACATTCGTGGTTCAAAAACCGAACATCATATGAAGAAAAGCATAAACATTTAAGAACCAACACAACTAAAACTTGTGTGTGATTCCTCCCAACCATAATAGCATCATGATACCTCAAAGGCCCTAGCGATCTTCCATGTGTAACATCCCAAACTACCAACTAGATAGTCAAAATTGTCTTATGAGGGTGTTACAACTACAAAAGTAACTAACATCATAAGAACAAGATGATATAACATTCTCAACCATCAAAGAATAGATACTCCAACTAGTAGTGAATCACATTATCTAACCATATTCTATAACATCATAATAAAGGAATGCATCAAATGAAAACTAACATCATCTAAACATGATATTCATACATTCCAATGAAAGCATAAATCACAAGGGAAACATACTTTGGAAAACCCACAATACCAAGTGAACATTGAGCATCAGTCTCAACTAGAAATAGACCATCTCTATACACTAGTCTCCAACAGTGGTATAGGTAGCTATGCCTCCCAACCACATGGAACCCATAAGTCCACTCCTGTCATGCTAATGGAGATAATGATCCACCCAAAAATACACATAAAGAAAATGTCCATGGCTAACACTCATGCCAGACAATAAAGATGACTAAAAAAAAGATCATGAGACAATGCAAGTACAATAAGACAATGATTAGACCATTATTGATAACTATGCAGGGACTCTAGTGGAGTGGCATTACTTGTCATCAAGTAGCGCAAGTACTTCAAGCCTTCAATCAACTCCCTCGAGAGGCCAAACTCAAAAATTATCATCAATCAACTCCCACAAGAGACTAGATATTGTGCCTTTGATCAACTCCCTTAGGAAGCCAAACACACACACCTTCAATCAACTCCCTCGAGAGGCCAAGTGTTCAAAATCTTATCTTTTCATTAAGTTTTAGTACCCATTTATTAATTTAGTTATCACTTGCTAGAACCTCTTCTCGTTAACCTTGTTGGCCATTTTTGGGTCAGGGTACATGAGAGAAGCTACTCCACGCATCTACCCTACATACCCATGCTCATTACGTGATGAGTCCCCAAAGGCAATGAAAGTTCCCAACCCAACCCCAATGAACATAACACCAAAATACAACTGGGAGTTCGAGCCTCACAAGTCACCCAACAAATACATGTGCACGTGCTCATGTGTGGTGCACCACCATCATGAAGATCATTTAAAAGGGTTGGATGAGAACACAAGAAAAATAAAACTCAACCGAATACAAGCTTGTGAGTACAGATTCTACACAAATCTTAATGAACAATAAAACCAAACATTAGATGCAAAATCACTCAACCAAACACAAAGTTGGGAGTACATACACAGCATGCATCCCAATGCAACATAAAAGTGAAACAATGATTTGACTGACATCTTACGGATAATCCAATTCCACAACCAACACCATGCCAAGAAAACCTGAGAAAATTGGGTGGCATGCAAATCGTGGTAAAAATCTCAAAACTCAAAAACTTTGAAATTAAAACTCATTTGTTCTTAGGGCACAAAAGCCACAAAAATCCAATAAAATTCAAGTTCAAAAAGTGTATGCAAAAAAATCCAACATAATCGTGCAAAACCCCAAAACCTCTTTCCAAAAAATAGGAAAATGTTCATACCCAACCAACTAGGCAAAACAAGCAATCAAAAATTGAGAGGAACACTAGTTCTCAACCTCCTAACATAAAACTACTAGAAATAGAAGTAGAAATGGAGCTAAAACATAAAAATGGTAGATCCCTACTTGATAGCCAAAAGGGTCAAAACGAGATTCAGCCAAATAAAATAAATATCCTTTGGAAGTTGCCGAAAGTCACGGCAATCCAAGGTCTCCTCGAGCTAGATCCAACGAGACTGATCTTGCAAAGATCCCATTCCCATAGCTCCTATAGTGAATAGAAACACAATCCTCTAGAAGAGGATTTTGGAAAAAGCTCTCAATTTTCTAATTTCCAAAAGTGAGAAGTGAGGAATAAATTTTCTCTTTGGATACTTATTCACTTTTTGAGTGAATAATGGATTAGGGTAAATAGCCTAATTAAACCCTGAATCAACCCAAACAAAAATAGGTTGTTCCAAGTAATTGGAATTCATCTATGGAAAACCTTTTGGGAATTAAAATTAATTAAAATAAAGCCCAAAAACCTTTAAACTAAAATTACATAAAACCTTACAAACTATTGTGACAAATGTGAACCTCTAAATAAATGGACACAGTCACAGGTCTAATCACGTAATGCAAATGAGTTTGGATTTATTAAATTACTATAAGGTTAAATTTAAATAATAAAACATGATACATCAACCATACAAGGTTGACATTGGTAAAATATGAATAGTTCAACACTAACTCCATGTACCACTGCCAGGGATATAAATCATGCACACTAAAACACATGATCAAGTGCAATTGCATATAATGACATAGCTGAAGCAATAGATGCATTAAATAACTTGATTTAACCATTTATTTAATTATTCTAAAATAATCCATTTACATCACTCACATTTTCATAATGCATCACAAAGCAAGAATGAGGTAAATAACCATAACATTAAATCCAACATATACATAATCAGAGAATATGTCCAAATACTGTATAACTAGATATCATCATAAAACATACTGTCATCTCAAAATGGCATCATCATGCAAATATGATCAATTGAATAACATAATCTACCATCTATGATACTAGAAATCAAAGTATAAAATTCGACCCTTAAGTCAACTCATATGTAAAAGTAACATGAGTAAGAAGTATCTCTTCAAAATATAACAAGGTATAGACTGCAAACGTGAGAGGCACTACAAATCATGTACATTGAATCATAAACTAGAAACATACATATATCACATGTCTATTCATAAATTGAACCAATCATGTACATGTAACCATAAACTAAATACACATATCACAGTGACCATAATCTAGAAACATATATCACATGTCTAATCATAAATTGAACCAGTCATGTGTCTAATCTACAGCAGCGGCCATCACTAGAGTCACTGTTGGGGTCCTAGATCCCACCAACACACAATGATGAAGAACATGAAAATTCATATTTTAGTATGCATCATGATCACAAACTTTGTCATGCCCTTGACCATAATATCGTAGAATATCTAAATAGTTGACACAAGGCCCCAAATGAATCTCTGCATACAATTGTTGGGTAAAATATAATGGAATTTGGTTATTATTATAATAATGATCAACTAGGAATTGAGGGTTTATCATACAAGAAATCTATGGCACAACACATCTAGTAGCCTAATATGCCCTAACCTTGGTCTTCCCCTTATAAAATGGGAAGACCTCTCATTTGATAATCTCTTTAGAAACTATGCTCTAAACATGCTATAAGGATATACCAACTAAGATGTCTTCTCTAAGCTCAACAAAAATCCTATCTATAGACTGTGGTGCGAATGCAATCTATGATCGAAACCTGTTAGTAAGCTCCTCAAGACTAGTCAAAATCTATTGATACATACCTTTGTATAGATGATCATGTGATCTCTCAATAACTTATCTCAGTCTAGCAATATTTGTGGTTGCAAATTGGAATATAGTCATCATAATAGGAATGTGAGGGTGGATAGGTGGTATATCAACATGTGGTCCCTATCCCTAAGCCTATCCTTGTCCTTTCCCTTGTCCATGTCCATGTCCATGTCCTTGTCCCTACCCTTGATCATGTCCCTATCCTTGACCCTCTCCTTGTCCCTGATCTTGAGGCCGAGGTTGTTTGTGATCATGGGATGCCATCTATAGGTAACATGTGTGAATTAATTCTTAACTTAATATTACAAGAATATAAGGGGTCAATAAGGGGATACCATGTAATTAAAAAAAATGTATTCAATAAAGTGTCATGATAGGTTCTATTAGTAATCTAAGGTCATAAGGGATCCTATTAAGTCTTATAAGTATTTATAAGGCCTTAAGAGGTCATGTATAAAGTCTTATTAGGTCTTACTAGTAATATAAGTTGTTCATAGGTCATATTAGGTATTAATTAAAAAAATTAAATGCAGGAGAGAGGAATTGAAGAGACAAAAAGTGAGAGAGAGAAGAGAGAGAGAAAGTAAAGAGAGAGTGAGGGGAGAGAGAGAGAGAGAGAGAGAGAGAGAGAGAGAGAGAGAGAGAGAAGAGGAAGAGTATGAGGAGAGAGAAAGTGAGAAGAGAGAGAGCTTAGGGAGAGAGAAAGTGAGAGAGAGAGTGAAGAGATAGAAAGTGAGAAGAGAGAGAGCTTAGGGAGAGAGAAAGTGAGAGAGAGAGTGAAGAGATAGAAAGTGAGAAGATAGAGTGTGAGGAGAGAGAAAGTGAGAGAGAGAGAGGAGAGAGAAAGTGAGAAAAGCGAGAGAGAAAATAAAAGAAGAAAGAAAGTGAGAAGAGGGAACTAGAGCGAGGAGAGAAAGTGAGAAGAGAGAGAGAATAAGGAGATATAAAGTGAGAGGAGAGAGAAAGTGAGAAGGGAGAAAGTGAGAAGCGGAGAGAGAGAGAGAGGAGAGAGAAAGTGAGAAGAGGGATCTAGAGTGAGGAGAGAAAGTGAGAAGAGAGAGTGAGGAAAGAGAAAGTGAGGATATGGAGAAAGATAAGAGAGAGGGAGGAGAGAGAAAATAAGGAGAGATAAAGTGAGAAGAGAGGGTGAGGAGAGAGAAAGTGAGAAGCTTGAGAGAGAGAGAGTAAGAGAGGGAGATCAAGATGTTTGTGTGAGATAGAGAGAGAGATGAGTAAAAAAGTGAGGAGAGCGAGATTAAAGAGACAAAAAGTGAGGAGAGAGAGATAGATTGAAGAGAGAGCAAGTGAAAGCTTGAGAGTTTTAAATTATTAGAGAGAGAGAGAGACAGAGAGAGAGTTTTCTAGATATCCTAGGTTTTTATTTTTTTCTTCATCTAGAGTTTTAAATCATTTTTTATTTTCTATATCTACCTAGTCCTATTTTTGGTTTTTTTTGTCTATCTACCCAGCATTTTATATTGCTAAACATATTATTTCTTCCAACTACAATTTTAACTATATTTTTCAATATTTTCTAACATGTAAACTAAAATACAACATATAAACATAACACTAATTAATGTATAGTAAAAATAACTAAACACCCATTAAAAAAATTAATATTCATCAAAAACAACTAAACTTTTATTAAAAACTACTAAACATTCACAAAAAGAAACTAAATATTCATTAAAAATTACTAAACATTCATCAAAAGAAACAAAATATCCATTAAAAACAATTTAATATTCATTAATAACACAAAAATGAACATATCTAGTACGCTTAATGGTTGACGAAGGTCGAAAGTGGTAGGTTGGAATGATGATGCAACTGAAGAAGTCAAAAAGTTCGCTCTAACCCCTTCCACAAAATCGTAGTCATAAAAATGAAATTAAATATGGTAACTTGGCCATTAAAAATTTATTTTGGGTGACAAAAATGGCTTTATAAGGGTTTTGAACAAAGCCTAACTTCATGCAAAGCCCCAACCACACAACTTCGTGTGAAGTATAGGCTTCATTCAAAGCATCTAAAAATTAAAATTTCCACTTTTCATCTGATTTGTTCGTGATGAAAAGTTCAAACTATTACTATGGTCCGACCCCTCAAGTACAAAAAATCCTATTGGAATTAAAATTACTAGTAATAGTGCACATGACTTCATCTATAAACATATTAATTCTATAGAAAATCTTGTTTGCTAATTCAAATTCATCATGAAAAATCCTTCCATTATGCTCCTTCCAAAGCTCCCAAATGACAATTGATGGACTTATGATCCATATCTTTGACATAGTTGATTTCTAAAAATATGTATGCAAACACTGAAATAAGATTAACATTGAATTAGGTAGGGGGCCAACCAAATCATTTTCCCTTTAATTATATCCCAACATGATTGTGCCACTTTACATTAGATAATGAGATGATCAACCTCCTTAGTTGCCTTTATACACATCAAACACATTATTCATCAAATACATTGTTGGGCCAAAAAATCCATACATTTTACTCCTTTCACTAGTTAAAATCTTCTTATGAATTGCTAACCATGCAAAAGGTCTGGCTTTTTGTAAGAAATCTCTATCCCAACAAAGTTTTGATGCAGTGCAAGGTAAGAGAATACCCAAAGGAGATGTCCTATTCCCCAACAAATAACCACATAATAGAAACACAATACAAGATACAAGATATTATACCAAACATAACTCTTTATTCATAAAATAACTAATTACATGCAATGTGTCAGGCTGTAAGGCCTTCCTAGTTATGGGCAAATACAATATCAATTACAATAACAATTCTGCAAGATCCCTTAAGATCCAACCCAAACACTAGCTAGTCTAGATTAACACTCTAGTAGAAACCCCAAGGAAGATCTAAACTTGTGCTCACAAACTCGCCAAGAAATCTCATTATTTTCCAAGCCTTGGCTACTAGCTCTTCAAAGTTCGCTCCTCTGCCACATCTTCTTTTCCAAGCTGGATGAGCCCTCAAAAGACTTCACGAGACCCCTTACTGATACCCAACTAAGCCACAGGTCAACCAAGTATGTTACAAATTAAATAAACCCTTGCATTAAATGCACATTTAAGCCACAAGTTGGCTTACAAAAAAAATTAAATACAACCAAATTAAGGGTCAAGGTCAACTCACACTAAAAAACAGAACACGGATAACTTGGGAAAAATAGAAGCCAAGACATAACCAAGCACTAGAAAATCACTGTCAAGTATCAAAAAATCCACCAAAAATAAACAAGCTCCTTCATTGACCTAGTACCAGTCTATGTTGAGTCCTCCATAAGAAACTAAGTCCCTTCATTGACCAAGCTACCTAATCAATACCGTAACCAAACCATGTTGTCTAAGTTGATTGAGCTCCGTATGTACGTCAAGTACCACCAAGAAATGACAGAGTAATGCTACTCCAATCGAGCACCTTAGTTAACAACTACTCAGTAATGGCGAAGCCACATATTTTTCTTTAACTGAGTCCCCTAACACCAAGGTCAAAACACTCCAACATGCAGGACTGCCAACTACCCTAGGATGCTCCTGCACCAAGTTTATAGAGCCAATCATTATCATACTCTTCCCTTTCCTATAAAATATGCCCCAGTTTGGCTAAATAGTTACCACTCTTGTAGTACACCAAATTACCTTATCTTCACCTTTAATTAGAGAAACATTCCTTTCCTAAAAAATGTTCATTATCATATTTTTATGATCATTAGTTAAATCACAAGAAGAAACATCCTTCCAACACCAATAATATCCTAAAGTGGTTAACCTCTTTTCCAAATAGTCTTTAACTGTAAACCCCAAAGGCATTGCATAAAAGCCCTTACCTCTTGAACATTATTGTTCTTTGAGAGTGCACTACCTCCATTCCAAGAACCCTCCCAAATAGAATCCCTAATACCATCCCTTATTTTCCAAGGAATATGGTTGATAATAATTGGTTTGCATTCAATGATGAAATTCCACATTGTTGAACCCTTAGAAGGATTCCTGAATATTAAACTTCTAGTATCCTCCTCTGAATCTAGATATTTATATTTTAAAATACACACCCATAGTTGAGAGGGATTAACACAAATGTTCCATACCAACTTAGCACCCAAAGCTTTATTAATCATGTTCTATCTTCCATGTGTAAGTAAACTTGCAACAAAAAAATATAACCATTTCCACATAATCCATAATAGATCTGAAATAAATATGCAATTAAATCCACATGCAAGAGAATAGAAAATATACCCACAAAACATGTCACACAAGATATACCATGGGAAACACTTATTAAGGGAAAAAACCCAGCCTCCAAAAGCATCCATCACCATGTATTTTTCAACAAAAATATCATTGTAATACAATCATGGAAGCCTTCAAATCCATAGCCACAACCAAGAAATCCATGTGAACAAACATGAATCCACACATCACATGCCATACTTTCAACTTTCACAAATGCTCCCTTGGCTAACCGGTCAAGCCTTGTCCCACTTGACTTTTCCCTTTTTCCCTTTTTTCTTCTATGTTACTACAACTACCCTTGTGGCTGCTTATATAGTAGAAAATCTCACAAAACCACCAAGTGTTATTACACAAACCATGTTCTACCTAACCTATTGACCCCACATTTAATTTTGGACATTTAACTTCTTTTCCCCAATATTAAATAATTACATCAAATATTATCGCAATGTTACAATACAACTCATCAAGTATATCTCATGGAGATCTTTACATGTTGCATGCCCATCTAGGTTCTTCTAGGTGCAACATTACATAATAAAATAATATAACATAATATAAAAATATTATGCAATGTGTACAACACAAATAATCTCAAAAATCTCTCACTTGTTGTATACATTGCATAGGTTCAATCCATAGCCACATAAATGATCAAGGAAACAATCCCTCCTAACACATTCACCATCATGGATCAAAGTACATAAAGTGCTCCATCTTGGTACCTGCAACAAAATCAAAGTATCTAGCATCTCAAACATGAATGATCCTCAGGTTGTAATAGTAGTGCTAGCTAAGTATGAGTCTTTATCATCAGAACCCTAGAAGTCTTTGGGGTTGGTGTTTGGCTCAAGGGGAGCTTATACATGTTTTTTTTCATGAATAGTTGTTAATCTAGTCTTGTGCCATTTTAACTCGTGGGGTGATCTTGTATCCCCAACCCATTTTTTTGTGAATATGTATCTTTAAATTTTAATTAATGGAAATGGTCTATTCATCAAAAAAAATGAATGATCCCACCTCCTATTATGTCACTACCACTGGACATTCATAGAATTCATCTGCAGAGAAAGTCACCCAACTTTTCACATTAGAAGATCATAAAATCTTGTAACAACTAAAATTTCAAGGACAAAAAACCTAATCCAAAGGTAATCACATGTATCTGTAGTTTTCAAAATATCCATAGCTGAAATAGCATCCACATCAAGTGCCAACTCATCCAACTATCCATACCACCAAAGGTATACCAAGTGAATCTCACATCATCAACATATCCAATCTATATCCTACAATTACAAGCCTCAAGAGGAATACCCACCACATAGACACAAAGAATCTCTCACTACAAAAGATAATATCAAATCTATAACCAATCCACTCACAATATCTCAAAGAAGTGAATCCATATACTATCAAAGACATCCACAATATATAAACTAGAAACCTACAAGAACAAATCCCATAACAAGTCTCCAACACTCTCCCAAGTTCTCCACAACCAATAAAGGAAAGAGATGAAGGAATAAAAATTCCATCTCTCACATGGCATACATGAGCACAAACCAATTATCAAAATCTCTAACCAATCCCAAATCCAATGTAAGTGAAACTAAACATCTAGGAAGATAACCAAGATGAAATAGAAACCATGAAAATCATAACCTATATCATGTCCTTCTACACACACCTCTAGATGTCAACTATGCAAGTATGATCTCCTCCATAAAATTCCAACCAAGAAGTCACAACAACACTCAAACCATACCATATAAAATATCATGAATGCAATGCTCTCACAAGAAGATCAAACTCATAAACTATTCCTAAAGAAAGGAATAACCATTCCTAATCCAAGAAATATGCCTAATATCAAATCATCTCCCAAACTCAACAAACATAACAACATATGCACAATGAGATAACCAATACTAAATCATCTCTCAAATGAACCCTCTAGAACTAACTCATGTACCATAGCTCAAGATCCATATCCATGAAAGATAAGCATAAATATAATGCTTTCGAGAGAAACAACAGGCTACACCTCTTAAGTAGTAAACCATTGAGTAGACCAAGAGTGGGGAATGAGAATTCTCATTAAGATATCCAAATCTTCAACCAAGACTCATCTAAAAACAATCTCATCTCAAGTCCATATCAGCTGAATGCCCATCAGACTTCCTACTAAAACCATCAATTATCCTTACAAATACTTCTCTAATCCAAAAGAAATCAGCATCACCACCATCTCTAAGTATCCATGAGCACCTATAACCAATCAATCCATGTCAACCATGAGTCCCAATGAGTCTTCAATATACAACCATCTTCACACATCATGAAGAAAACCATCTATACATACCATGAGGAACCATCTCCACACACCATGAAGATAACAAGTGTGTCATGCAAATGTCAAAGATGCTTCTGCAACAACAAGATCTAAGAAAAACTTCAAACATCTACAAACACTCAATAAATATCAATGACAAAAAAACTCCCACTCAATCGTGGTACAAAGTCACCCATGGCATCAAAAATCCATCTCCTAGATGAGGATCCTCCAGGTCTACACTCATACAACCAAAGTGTCAGTACCAAGTGAAACCCAAGAAGATATAAACCAAACCAAGAAATAATCCTGCATTGCCACCTCATCACCATCACAAGCTCCCATTAAACCTTGTATCCAATCTATTCATGACATCATGATGAAGAAAATAACCATCCTCTAACTATGAGAATCAACCAATGCATCAAATCATCAAAGAACTCAAAGTGTACATCATGAGCTCCTAAAAAGAAAACTAAATAACCATGATCCTCAACCAAGGAGATATACCACCATAACCAAATCAAGAATTCAAACCAATGAACATCAAGGATATACCTCTATATCCAACCATTTCATGCCAAAATCCATGGCACCATGATCACATCAATGAACCAAGAAATTAACTCTTAGTGTGTCCAACCTATCAACATAAAATAGTCAACCATAATCGTCCACTAGGACTATACCTAGTAACAACATCTCATCCCCTCTACATTAAGAAAAATTATTGAATCATGTGACTAAGGGCATAGACAACCCAAATCCAAGCCACCAATTTGAATATGTATCAATAATGAAAGACCAATGGGCAAAGACAACCCTTAACCAAGCCATAAATGCAACCTGTAAGTATAGATTGCTTACAAGACTATACAACTTGTAGGCCCAATAAGTCATCATACATATCCAAACCAAACACTAATAATTAGACCATCATGGGACCAATCTAAAATATGAACTGAGTATACAATGACATCAAATCTTCAAATCTCCAAAACATACAGTTTCATAAACTCACAATGTTATTAGAGTCAATATATATCATTAACCATTCAAATCAATATATCACCAAATAAATCATGCCAAACATGTACCAAATCTAAACCGATGTGTAGAGATCTCCAAGAGATTTCCATTGACTATTCGAAGTCCAAAATCTGACTCAACATGCCCAAGTTATGCCCAAACATGTGCTCAAAATTAACAACATCTAACTTCTGAGATCTTAAAATCTAACCAAATTTCAAAATCATATAATCAAACCTACACCAAGTTTTAATGCTCTAAATTAGCTTTCCAACAATAGTAAGAAGTCTAAAATCTGATATCCTAAGAGAAAGTTATGGCTTTTTTACTAAGATGGTCTTTTACCATTTTCACTGCATTTTTTTTAGCAACAAAATTTTGACGGGGTTAAATTTGATGGCCATCATTGGATGAAACTAAAAACCTCTTTCATTTCCTCTCAACATGGCCAAACTAGGGCATATTATATATCAAAATTTATGGAAACATCTACCTGGATCCAATAGTGAGGTCTATTTTTGCCTAGGAGGTCATTTCTACAAACTCCCCCGAAAACCCCTCATTTAAATAAAGCATCCAAAAAAAACCTTTTGACCAATAATTTCACATGCCCAAAATCTTCCAAAATCCCATAATAATAACAAACACAACACCCTCATATCTACAATAAACAACTTACAACACCCATATATCTTGCCCTTTATTTTATCCTCTCATGCATTATCATAGATTCAATCTAGGCTTACAATAATAAAATCGTAGCTCTGATACCACTTGTAAGGAAACTTACAAAAAAAAAATATAATCATTTCCACATAACCCATAATAGATCTAAAACAAATATGAAATTAAATCCGCATGCAAGAGAATAGACAACACCCACAAAAAATGTGACACAAGATATACCCTGGGAAACCCTTTTTGAGGGAAAAAACCTAGCATCCAAAAGCATCCATCACCATGTATTATTCAAAAAAACTATCATTGCAATACAATCATGGAAGTCTTTAAAGTCATAGCCACAACCAAGAAATCTATGTGAACAAACATGAATCCACACATCCCATACCATGCTTCCAACCTTCACAAATGCTCCCTTGGCTAACCTGTCAAGCCTTGTCCCACTTGAATTTTGTCTTTTTCCCTTTTGTCTTCTATCTTACTACAACAACTACCCTTGTGGTTGCTTATATAGTAGCAAGTCCCACCAAACCACCAAGTGGTATTATATAAACCATGTGCTACCTAACCCATTGACCTCGCATTTAATATTGAACATTTAATTTCTTTTCTCCAATATTAAATAATTACATCAAATATTATCACAATGTTACAATACAACTCATCAAGTATATCTCATGGGAATCTTTACATGTTGCATGCCCATCTAGGTTCTCCTAGGTGCAGCATTACATAATAAAATAAAATAATACAATATAAAAATATTATGCAATGTGTGCAACCCACATAATCTCAACACTAAGACCAACCCACTCACCCCCCCACCCCACATTCTTATTAGATCTGCAAATTGACTCCCATGCCACAAGAGGTATTTAATCCTCCTCTTGTATCTCATTCCAAAAGAACTTTCACATCCTTTGTACAATATATTTTAAAACTTTCATACGAATTTTCAAACAACTCATTGAAAATATAGGACTAAAATAAACAACTAATTATAATAACAAAAAATTTCCAGCATAAGCCAACCATCTACCCCTCCAACTATCTAATCTTTTCACACAACTATCTACCAAGTCTTCCTAGAGAATTTCCCTATTTATACCCCAACAGAGGTATTTCAAGATATTTGTTAGGAAGAGATCTTGCCTTCACACCAAGTATTCTATAGATGTGTTCTTGCACTAGTGGGGAGGTATTGAAGAAAAAATTCTCAAACTTCTTCCAATTTAGGAATTGACCTAAAGCATTATTGTTATCCTCTAAAGTTTATTGTATAATATTAGATCTCTCACTAAGGATTCTCTCATTAGATAGGTGTTAGTGAATAGTTTTTCCCTCTTACTTTGAAATATAAAAAAAGGAATAAGAAGAAAAACTTCCACCATAATTGAGTTCTCTTGATTGAACTCTCTATGTTAGGCACAACCCCCTCCTTAAATGATGAATGATAATCTCCTTTATTTCAAAAGAAATGAACATATGGGATCTTTTAACCAAAAAGAATTAATGCTTAAAAAACACTTTTCCATCTCTTATGCAAGAGAATTGTGAAATTTTTGTTGGTTCGATACTGAGCCAAAAGACTTAATCAAATGAATAACATAATTTAAACAAGAGTTGATCTATTCAACTAAACAAATAAATTAAGAACCATTTACAGACCAAAGTGTGTTATCATTAATTACAACTGGCAAAACATTCCTTATGAAATGAATCAAGATTACCAAAACCATATGATTTTAAATGACAAACAATGTGTTACAAGAACCAAAAAAAAATTATGTTTCTATTTCTTCATTCAAATAAATGGCACCACAAAATAGTTTAGTCTAAACCTACTTAAACAACTTAAGTTCTCATCACAAAATCACCAAAGTATCGATACCAAAAACATTAAAAGTCTTACAATATATATCTATGAAAGGCCTATAAAAACACTTATGAAACTAACTCCAACTAGATCTAACAAGGCTAATCCTAGGACTAAAATGAAACTAACTTAGAAATTGAAATTTCAAAATGGTTGAAGCCCTAGTCCTAGGCTAAGTAGTTGTAGTGTTGACTGGATTTCCTGGCTATCCTTGCCAAAAAGTTGCATTACCTCCTGCATTTTTTTATCCTTGTAAGCGACTTTGAAATCCATGATCTCTTTCTTTTGTGAAATTCCCAACTATTCTATCCTTAGCTACCAGATGGTGATGACCCTACAAGAATGTTCTGGCTTCTTAATTTGCATAATTAGATGATCATCACTTATTGTGATCATCGAATCTGTTTGGGCAATGACGGCAAAGTTTGCAATAGATACATCTTTGGTGTCTTTAAGGGCTCATAGCTTATCTTGGAAAGTTGCTTCTATATCTTTAGGCTCTTATTATATTGATCCTTATTACCTAAAATCTCAACATTGATACATTTTACATCATTATCTATGATTTCCCTTAGGAAATCAAGCTCTTTAACTAGCTCTGAACACTACGCTAGGCATTGCTCCATGATCATGTTTCTTCATTCTAGATTGGTCCTAGAGACATATAAGAAGTATGCATCAATGTCAGAGTTCTATTTTTCATTCAGAAACTTATCCACCCCATATTCTTGGACTTTGGTGATATGAGCCACAATATCCTCCCATTTCTCCTTTTCTTCAACCCAAACACCAGTCTTTGTTTCCAAATTGGTCATTATATGTTCAGCTTTCACCTTTTTCTCGACCAAGTGAGTGATGTAGCTAACCTCATGAGAAAAAATAGTCAAATTTCCAAGAGACCAACCTATCTATTTTTACTTGGTCGATGAATTGTTGATTAGCTAGAGAAGTCACAACAATCATGGAGATTGCTTGAAGTTGACATTCAGATTCTACATTTTGTAGGTTGTGGATCTATTCTACAAGAAGGTGTATAGATTGTTTCAACTCTTTCCTTTCCTTCTAGTCCTTCTAGATGTGACTAGTGACCTTGACATGTCTTGCATCCAAAAATTTCATATCCATAGCTCTTGAAGCTAATCTGAGAACCCTTTTCTCTGTAGTGTAATTTTGGGGTGTGATGTTGTCTAGAGTTTTATCTTTAGATGGTTTGAACACATCAGCAACCCAATCTCTTGTCTGTTCACCAACCCCTAGTATGGTTTCTATCTTTGGCTTTTTAATTTTGGGTGTCTTTCCAAGACACTTCCCAACCATATCTTCCACCAAAATACTTATAGGCAGTAAGCTCCTCTTCATTTTTAGTGATAAATCAAACCAATTTGGTGCTGAGGAAGTTCCTTTGGATGGGGGGTTTGCAAAATAAGGGAAGCAAAACTAGTAATAATTGAACCTGAGACATTGACATCACCCATTAGTTGTTGATCACCTTGATCCATGGCTCCTTATATTCTCTCTCTAGAAGGTTTAGCCACAACTTTGACCGCATTTGGATCTATACTAGTATCTTCCACAATAACCCTTTGGGCCTTTTCCTTTTTAGTGAAAGAGTGAGTCTGCCTTGCTAGTCTTGAAGATTGAACTAAACCTTGAACTTTTGGTTCAACTTCAACTTCAAGGTTTGCAATACTTGTAGAGGAAAAGGTGACACCTTTATCAGTATTATGAATAGGCAGAAAGAAAATAAGGTTGATGAGAATTTCTTGTGGGGCTTGCTCTACATTTCTGAACTTAGACTTTTTTTTGTCTTTTAACCAATTCTTTGTCCTCACAATGATTGGGTTGGCCCTGGTCTGTAAATCAATTTCCTCAAGAGAATCCCAATCTATTTCTAGAAAAGGAAAGGCTTCAACTTGAGTTATATAAAATGGATCAACTACTTCTTCATCCGTGTCTTCCTTTATGCCTTTTATATTCAATATATATTTAAATTCCTTTATTTGTTTCAAGGTGAGCCTAAACCACCATCTCTTCCTAACTTCATAATCATCTTCACAATCAGCCCAAAAGTCCTCCAAGTGTGGAACATGTGAGAACAAAGGACATAATTCAAATAGGGGTTGAGAAAAATATTTTCTATTAAAATCAAGATGACTTGTGTAGGTCTCCAAATTCATTAGCTTCAGCTCATGTTCGAGGTTGAAGGCATCATGCATAGTTTTGCATATGTAGTGACCGAGCTCTATAAGAAAGGTAGAACCAAAACCCCTCCCAACCTTGTAGCTTATGTCAACCTCTACTACCTTTCTACAAAATTTTTTTAGAACATAATGGAATAAATAATGTTTGGGCAATTTAAGAGGTTTTCCTTCATACCCACCAACTCGAATGCAAGTTAATTTAGAGAACTAGGTAAAGAAGCTACCATAGATTGATATAAATTGTGCCGCCTCTTCAAAAAATATTTTCTACTCTTTCCCTTGTATCTTGAAGACCAACTTAGCAAGGAAGGTGTCTTGCACTCCTTTAAAATCACCCTGATTCTTTTCTTTTTGCAAGGAGGGGAAGTATTCATATATTGGCATGTCATTTACCCAAATGGCATGGAGAAGTCCAACCCATTCTTTGTAGGATGTCAATACATAGAACAAGTATGAGCTCATATAAAAACCAGATACTCCAGAAACTTGGGAAAGTTCTTCATGTAACCTATCAGCTATAAATTATGCCTAGTTGATGTGTTTGTTTTTATCACTTAGGATGGCTTGAATAAAGAAATACATCCAATTCTCTTAGTGGAAAGCATGCTTGTTCCCTTTAACCTTATTCAGGGGAGTGATTATGTCTCTTATTTTAGGAATCATGTTCTCCCTAGTTAGAGGATGCGGTAGATAGGATCCCCATTTCTTTGGCTTAAGCAACCAATTTTTGGCAATGGCATAGCTAAATGTGTTTGGGTCTAATGTAAATTTAACATCTGAAATACCAATTATCCATTCTTATTCTTCATGTGGTAGAATCCTCAAGGTACCCATGATTGTAACCCAATTCACATATACCAAAACTTCTCCAAGGTATGCCTTAATGCATCTTTGGGTGACATCATACCTATTCCTGTATTCTAAAACAAGCTCTAGGAAAAGTATTGATTCTAGAAAATTAATAGCCTACAACAATCCACTTTTGGCTATCTTTTCTATGATGGAACCAGGTTTTAGCTTAGAAAATCTAGTTACTATCTTGTTAATGTCTTCATCAACAAGGAAAGTATCCTTTACTGTGGGTAGGCAACTAGTAAGGGAGGTGGAATGCTTCTCTTTTGGTAAATTTGGGTAAGAACCATCCATGGAAACAATAGCTAAAAACAATCCCTTTTTAAAACCAGTAAGAAAAAATGGAAATGAAGGAGGCTTAATAGGGCTACTCCGCTTAATGTGGAAAATGTAGCAGTAACCAATAAGGAGGTAAAAGGACTCACCATGAAGGAGAAACAATAATGAACTTCCATGAACAACCTTGTTGGAGACCACCTATGACTCCATAAAAGTATGAGTGCTTACCCTATTTTGTAGATATCATAATGAAAAAGGAAAGATGGCCTAGAACATTCTTTAAATGGGTACTCACATCATGTTTTAATATGGGAAGTATCAATTTGATAGGAGTGTTTAATCATTAATGAATATATTTATCTTCACCCATAACAAATGTTTCCACCACCTTTCAAACCAATTATTTATTACAACATGTCACTTCAACCTTTTTAGAAAGATTTCAATAAATCTTCATACTACCAACTGCCGACCTCCATGAATATTTTGTGCTAGTGAACTAAAATCTTGAACCATTTTGAAGTTTGAAATTTCAAGTTCAAAGTCAATAACTATAGGAATTATGGTGCATGAAACCATGATTGACCTTGGAAGGAAAATGTGACTAACAAATTATGAACCTAAACAAATTATTACTTTAGGTTCAATTTCAAAAGCGCCCAACATTTGACAATAACACCAAACTTTAGACAAACATATGGAAAAGGGAAAAGAACTTTGAACTTTGAACTCAATTAGTTCAGAGTTCAAGCTCAAAGAAGGAAAATAAAAGATTTTGCATATGTCGACCCTATAAGAAAAAGAACTAATGAACGTTGAACTTTGAACTCAATTGAATTCAAGGTTCAAGTTCAAAACTTAGTTTAGAGGGAAAGTCATCAAAATATTTGATAAATATATATAAGGATTTTACTTGCGTAACAATAGGTATCATCAAAAAATTGTATGTGAGTTGCTGGATCAATTCCTCTTGCAATTCCTAAACTCTTCCATTCTCCATTTCTCCTTGATATCTTTGTGGCTCTTCCCAATACTTAAGCTATAATTATGAATAATAAAGGGGACAAGGGATCCCCTTGTCTAATGCCTATAGAAGTTTCAAAAAATTGTTGAGGACTACCATTCACTAAAATTGAGAGGCCTGGGGTAGAGATGTAGCCATACACCCAATAACACCAACATTTATGAAACCCAAACCTTCTCAAAACTTCCATTAAAAACTTCATCTTCACATTATCATATGCTTTTTTAATGTTCTTTTTTATCATCATGGTTGCCTCCTTTTCCATCTTGATAGAATGAATAGCTTCATGCACTACATTATACCTTTTTAAATAAATCTACCCACGGAAAACCCACTTTTATCAACTAAAATGATAGAAGGTAGGACCAATTTTAACCTACTATCAATAACTTTAGAAATGACCTTATAAATCATGTTGCACAAGGCAATGGCTGTGAAATCATCAAAGAATTCCTTAGCACCTTTTTTAAGAATCAAAGAGAGAAAAGTATATTAAAATATTTAAAGATAAAACCCCCATTCTCTAATTCCTCAACCACTTCATAGAGATCTTATCCAAAATATTCCAAGATTTTTTAAAGAACAAGGCAGGGTACCCAAAAGGACCAGGGGCTTTATCACTTTTCAAATTGAACAAGAAAGTTTTAACTTCTTTCTCTAAAATTGGTCTTAAAAGAAGCTCATTTTGATGATTTGTAATGATGCTAGGGATCACATCCAATAGTCCATTACTACTATGTTGTTCATCAAACTCTTTGGCAAAAATATCAACATAATACCTAAGGGCTTCTTTATTAATTTGACTAGCCTTTGTTAATGCTATCCTTTCTTGTTTTTAATAGAAAAGACCTTGTTAACTACCCTTCTACCTTTAACTATATTATGAAAAAATAAATGTATTAAGATCACCTTCCCTTAACCACAATTCTCTAGACTTTTTCCTCCAAAATATTCCTTCCCTATACAAGACCTCATTATAGGATTTCTTTAATTCCTTTTCTTGAATGAAAGTATTTTCATCCTTGCCTCCATGTGTTACTTTCTCATTTAGATCTTCCAATTCCTTTTCTAGCTTAAATTTTTTATCAAATATATTTTTTTAAACCTCCATATTCCACACTTTTAATTTCTCTTTTAAGAATTAAAGTTTTTTGAAAAACCTATAAGCAAGATTACCAGAGTTCTAGGAGTTGTGTCCCACCAATCTTTAATCAACTCCATGAAGCCAACTTCCCTCAACAACATTTTTCAAATCCAACTGGAGCTCTTTCAAGTGTAATGTCATCCAAAACCCATAAACAAATAGGGAAATGATCTAATCCTATGATTAGTAGTATCTCTGCCTTACATAACCAATTTGAATCCATGTAGTTATCCCCTAGTATGAATCTATCAAAATTTTATCATTATTTGAGAACCCTAAGAACTAGTTTGCCCATGTAAACTCACCATTCTTTAATTCCACATCATGAAAAAAAATTTAGAGAACAAAGTCAACAAATTCTTTTTAACTCTAGTTACACCAACCTTTACCTCCCAATTTTTCACTAGGTGAAAGGATAAATTATCTTTAACAAGATTGATCTTTATTAAGAGAGAAGAATAGAGCTGTGATTTCAAATCCCTACTACACAGACCATATACATTGAAAGCAAAGAATCTAAGTCCCAACAGGAAGGAAGTCACCTCTACCAACTGCCAATTGTCACCCAACTCAGCTAAGATCACATTTAGATAAATTATTTCCAAAGGATACTCATCCCTCCAGATTTACCATCTACTTCCACAAACAAGTTATCCTGTGAATTGAACTTCCTAGGAAATTGTCAAATATTATCACCACTCAACTTTGTTTCGTGGAGAAAAACTAAATCAAGTCAAGTTTGATCAATACCTCGCTTAATAAAACATTACTTCTCAAGGGTATTGTAGCCCCTGACATTCCACAATATGAGCTTCATTTCCACCCAGGAGAGGTATAGCCTCTCCCTGATCTCAACAGTTTAGACTAATATGTTGCATTACTAATAATTGCAAGTTTAACCTTGACTGATTTAGGACCACACTTTATTTTTTCTTTTACATTAGGCTTTTGAACCTATGAAGGTATTTGGCAAATAGTGTTTTCTTTAATTATATCAATATGATCTTCAATACCTAAATCATCGTGATCATTATCTTCGTCATGAGAGTAATATTTGGAGTCCATCTACAGGCTATCCCCTCCACTATTCATTAAGTCATCCATAGACATCTCCATATTTTTTATGGGTGAAATCTGAATATATTTGAGATCTCTTGGGATTTTGTCTCATCTCCCCTAGGAGTAGGAATTAGACCAATAGAAACATCTTCCTCCCCCATATGTCTTGTCTTACAACACCTATTATCCATAACCCTAGTGTCACAAACTAGAGAGTACCAAAAATCATCCAAAGAGTTGGGGACAATAATAGCTAACCCATTATAACTTTCTTGAACACTTCCTAGATTACCTCGAGGCAACAGCATCTTTTTAAATTGAGAGAAGGTAATTTACTTCACAACCTAAGTAGAAATAGAATCATCTCTCCTTAAAACTTGTGATACAATCTCCTCCTCCCTTAACCCTTCATAAACACCTGACATAGCTCCAACCTCATCATTTTTCCTATAAACTCCCACCTAATTTCTTTCACGAGTCATACCTTCCTCAAAAAAATTTAACCAAGAAGGGATATGCTCCCAAATTGTTTAAATCTCTTTAATCATATACAAGCATCTCTTATCCTAAAGGTCCCTGCCTTTCCAATTCATCTCCTCCACCCTCCTACCTAGCTCTACACAATCTACCTCAATCTTCAACCTCCATTCTCTAAACACCAAACCCAACATTATATAATTCAAAATACTATAAAAATCTTGTATGTTAATTAATATTTTGGTATACTGGTATAGATCATTTGCATATAAAGATTCTTACAAAGCTATAAAGTAGTCCATATCTTTCCCTATTGCATGTAGAGTCTCCTCATCCTTATATTCCCACAACAAATTCTTAAGCTTCAACCATACCAAAAATTCTTTAACTTTTTTACATCATGATTAAAAGTAGGGCACCAATCACAACTATAAATCCATTTCCCACCAGCATATAACACCCTCCTTTAATGATCTCCTCCTTATCTGATTTTGCTTGGCATAAAACCATTAAAAACTCATTGGAGAAAGTTTTTAGAACCAATTTTTTTCTCCATTGCCTATCTATCCAACCTTGTAATATATGGATTTAAGGCCAAGGTCCCAACCACTTCATAAATAAGGTCAATTCAAGAGGGATTCTTATTGGAAAAGTAGAAGCTTTGAATATTTCAACATTGCTTACCTCCTTATATGTCTCTAACCCTGACCGGACTTGTTTGAGTTGATCCCAATTCATCTTTCCTTCTATCAATCTCTAGAACTTTCATTCTATTTGCTTGAACTGAAAGTTGTTTGTGAGAGAGAAAACATCATTATGAAAACTTGGTCCATGGTCATTGTTCTTCCTGTTCCCACTATTCCTCTCCAACACTAGATGACTAGTTTGATTCTACATAGAAGCATTCCCACAAGGTCAACTTGGAAGCCTAATCTTTGTGTTAAAACCTTTCAAATTATTTCTCATAAATGATCATCATGCCATAGTGTTAGGGTTTCTACTGCCAAAATCTCTATCCCTTCTATTTTGAGAAGAGACTTTATTCCCTGTTTAACTCCCTCATTTGCTTGGAAAACCTAGCTTCCTCCAATCATAGTAATCATTTCCACTATTTCCAAACTAGTGCTTCTGAGGAGGCCACCATGGAAGCCTTCCATCACTATAGTTGTTACTGCCTACCATTGTATAATTTAGCCAAGACCATTATTATTGTTTTCTTTATGAAATAATTAATTCGCCTCTCACATTACAAAATCTTTTGTAATATAATTGATATTTTAATATTATCTATTAAATTAAAAAAATAATAGTATAATATTGTAAATATCAACTTGGGATAGTATTTTAATATGATAAATATATTAAATAAGTAAATAACTATTATACTTAAGCTTTATTCTTAAATTAATTTTTTGCTGAGTTAAGGGTAATTGTTTGAATATTATTCTGGATTTTAAAATAATCCTTTATTAATTTTGGAAGTTCATTATTATTTAAATAAAGGTAAGTCTCGCATGTGCAACTCTAACTTTCATAGTGTTCTACTTATAGCCAAATTGGCCATTTTATTCACACTAATTTTTCAAATTGGCTAAAGGGGATTATTTTTCCGCATGTACCTTATGATCAAATGGGGGAGTATTATTATTTTTACATCAATATTGGAGCAATTTGAGGCCATTTTTCACTGATTTCATGCAATTTTGTGTAGTTTATGACTTTTACATCAATTCTAGTACTTGTTAATGCAGTTAACTCCTTATTACTATCAATTTGACTTTTTTTTTTTTAGCTTCAATTATGCATACGGGTTTATGTGTTTGTATAATTTTTGGGGTAGATTTATTGATTTTTGTGATCCATCTCTTAGACTACAGTTTAAGGGTAGTTTCAATTGATTTACTTTGTAGATTGGTGCAATTTTGAGGCCTATTTTCATGTATTACCTCATGTCTCTGAGTTAGGGTTTCTTTCTTCTATATATTTGAATTGTCCCTTTACTGATTTTGTATGATATTTCAAGCCTCAAATCAAATCTTTAAAATAAAGCAACCAATATTTCAAAGATCCACCAATTTCTCAATAAACCCCAAATCGGGTATGCCAGAAATAGTGCCAAAAGCTTCACAGCTTCACCTATTATTAATAAATCTGAAAGTGGACATTTTTACAGAAATTTGAGCAGCATAACAGCCTATAAAATGATATTTCTAGATCTGTATAACATGCACACAATAGCTCCCAAACGGAGGACAAAAACAGCACAAAATAGCACAAAATAGCCCAGAATCACCACAAAAATAGCACAAAATAGCCCAGAATCACCACAAAAACTTAATAATCTATCACAGAAGTATAATCATATCCAAATACATATATTCAACTCTATTTTAACACTTTAAAGTCTGATATACAGCAGCAACCAAAACTAATATGAAATACTCAACCAGAAACACCAAACTCTTACAAAAAACACACCCGAAAATCCACAAATCTGCACTGTTCAGCATAAAGGAAAACTCTGCATGAGAATGCACTTGGAATGGCTTCAAAATCCCATCCTTAGCCTTCCTAGAAACCTGAAAACTCCCATTCTTGGGTCTCCTTCTCCATAGGTTTGGCAGCCTCTGAAGAATAACAAAGAAATGAGCAAAAATCAAGTGCTGGAATCTGCCCAAAATGCCTCCAAACTCCTTAAAAGAGGGCATAACCCTAACTCACGTCCAAGAGGGGTTAATAAAACATATTTTAATAATAATTCTCATTTATTAGTCCATTAGCTTTCAAATATTATCCCCTTTTTCTGTAACTTCACCTTTTTGGGCCTGCCTGCCTTAGAAAAGATTATTATTTTTAATTATTTGAAAAGGGGACATGACAAGTCCTCCCCTTCCAAATATTGCTTGTCCTCAAGAAATGGCTAAACAATAGACCAATCAATCCACCTGGATTCCAAATTTAGTCATGAACTATACTATTGTCAATTAACATAGGCTCCTACAATATCCTCTGCAATATAACCAAGAGGAATCCATAATCAAACTGACAATTACTACTCAACCAAACTCCAAAGTCACAACTTCCATATTCAGAAACCCACGAGACACAAACTCTTAGAACATCAAAACTCAAGTAAAGTGGACAAATCAAATTGCCAACATAGTAAATACCATCAACGCATCCCACTGGCCTATACGAAATGTACAATCCAACTCTGCAACAATGGTGAACACTCCCGAATGAAACTGTACCAAGTATGAAGAATCCACACATTGTACAACTCCTACAATCAACATAACTCTGCAGATCACCAGCCACTGTCTCATAACCATAACTCCCATGCACCCCTGATGATGAAAAGCTATCACAAGATAAATAGCAAGAAATGGAACCCAAACTAAGTTTGTCTGCCATCAACTCCTCAGCACAAGGATCAAATGCTAACTGATGTACATACCCTGCAATATAATGTTGATAAAAAAAATAAACCTCAGTCAACAACTCACCATGAACAAGTGATACAACCCACTGTGACTGATCACCAGCTAAGTCAGGAGATGTCATAGCCAAAGGAGTAGAATCAATAACAACACCCGCTGAAGCATCACTCCAAAACTCCTGCTCTAAGTCATGTATTATCAAGCTATCAACTGCAGAACCTATCGCCATGTCGTGCCGATCATAACTCTCATCCCGAGGCATCAAACTATCCCATAACAGATGATAAGCACTAGGAACCAAAGTACATCTCTGTATCATCATCTCATCAACATGGTCATTAAAGGTGAATTGATGAGCATACTTGACAATGTAATGTCGATAGAATGTGCCAATCTCAATTAGTGGCTCAGACTGCAATCCAGATGTAAGTAACTGCAATTGATCACTAACCAAGTTGGAACTGACTACTACCTCTGAAGACATCGCCAAGGGAGTAGTATTACTAGCAAGAACCATGCCAACTATTAGCTCACCAACATCACACATGGTCTTTGATACATCATCTCTAGTCTTCATGCCATTAGTACTAGAGATCACCACCATGTCAGGCATACCACAACAATCTGTTGCAACACCCAACTCAACTGAACCTAACTCTAGTGGTGACAAACCCGATATGTCAATGTTAGTATCAAGGATGGATGCATCCCCATCTCCACTGTCTTTGACAATCTCGACCATGGACATCCTCGGATCACCAGACACCATAGGTTGTGACTATATAGAATCTAGTAAAGACTGTAGTTGCTCTAACTCCATGGTCACCTTAGCTAAATGAAACTGTGACTCCTTGAAAGCCAACTGTGTACTCTCAAGAATCTCAGAAGTCACCTCAAGCTATTGAGTAAGCTCACTCACCTCATCTTCCTTGGCCAAAAATGCATCGTATGCTGTACTGCCCCACTCCATAAGATAATCTCTATCAGCTACCAACTGCATATAATCTTGTCTCAGAATCTGGATAGCCTCCCATAAAGGGTGGAACTCTGTCAAGGAAAGATAACTGCCTCCCTACTCATCACTAGTAGGAGAACCCCATCCATAAACTGCTAACAACTGACGAGCAGCATCAAAATGCTAGCAAGCGATAGCAATGTCTCGCTCACTAACTCTCAACTGATTAGACACATGATGGCACTGGCTAGACTATCTCCTACAAACCTCCTCTGATGCACTATCTAAAGGAGTATTCTCAAAGTTACTAGTCTCTAGAGTATTACCATCCATATCCTGTGAATCAGCTCTAAAGCTCAAATCAACATACGGAGTATCAAAAACTGTAGCACTGCTGTCCAACTCCTTTGTACCCAAGGAAACTAAGTCTTCAAAACTGCCCACTGCATCCTCCTGGATGTCATCAATGGCAATACGATCCTGGGACTCATCTTTACACACTGCCAAATATGAAATATCATCAACACATTCCAACAAGTATGGTCAATTGGATATATGAACAAAGCCCAACATCGGTGTATAAAAACTAATACCAACATCAGACAAGCTGCTAGCACAAGAAAAGACAACACCGTTCAATCTGCTAATAAAATCCATGATAGCACCCAAACAAACACTGCTACCAAAAAGTGTTAAAGATCTCCAGTCAACTAAATCCCAAATGCCAATATAACAATCTCGAGTCCATATCTGTAAACTAGAATTAGCTGGTAACTCAAGAAAAATCCTCACTTGAGTAATATGACCAATACCAACTAACTCCACATACCTGTCATGATGAGATAATGAAGTCATAATACTGTCTTTGTTCACTTTTAGCTGGCTGGACAAATCGTGTGAAGTACTACCAACCTCAACCTCATGTGACAAAGCATCTAACTGTGCCTGGTACTCTTTCTCAGCAAAGTCATGAATGCTCAATGTCTACTCATCTCTACCAGGTATCTCACCATCATGCACAACAACATCCTCATAATCATTATCTGAACCCACTATGTTGTAGTCACTACCTGTTGTAACTATACCATCCTGAATACCTGTGACATCACCCTTTGACGACCTGTATACAATTATCTCAATTTGAGTATCAAGTTGACCATTACTATCAATCTGCGTAATATCCTTTCTCACTACCTCCTATGTTGGAGTAGAATCTGATACCTCAGCCTGGCTATAAGCTAGTTTCTCAAACTCCATATGCAAGTTCTTGGTAATTGTGCCATCTGCCCTGTGAGAAAATCTACCAAATAGAAATCTAGTCAACTTATCCACCTTAGCTGGGTTAGACAACATGTCATTCATCATACGGTGGTGCTCAACCAACTATTCAGACATGTCGTGGCTTATTTTCCTAAGTTTATCTTGAATGTCTAAATAACCATCCTTTCTACTGTTCTGACTCTGGATATCAAATGTCTAAGATCGTGTCCTCTGAGACTCTGTACTATACCTGTCCATTCTGGATAAAGTAGAGTGTAACCCCAATAGGTTATAACTTCTTCAAACACCAAGAACTAACATGCAAATGATTAGAAGTAGCCTGCAACCATATATTTTGACATGCAGCTGATTAGAAGCAACATGCAACCACCAAATTCACCAAAAACTAACATGCAAATGATTAGAAGTAGCATGCAACCATAGATTTTGGCATGTAGCTGATTAGAAGCAACATGAAACTACCAAATTCACCAAGAACTAACATGCAAATGATTGGAAGTAGCATGCAACCATAAATTTTTACATGCAACTTATTAGAAGCAACATGCAACCATAAATTATGACATGCAAGATTTGGGTAGTTGTCAAAACTGACATGAAAACTTCTACAAACCCTCAGGCTGGTAAGATCATAGCTCTAATACAAATAAAATGTCCCTTTACTAATTTTGTATGATATTTCAAGCCTCAAATCAGATCTTTAAAATCAAGCAACCAATATTTCAAAGATCCACCAATTTCTCAATAAACCCCAAATCAGGTATGCCAGAAATAGTGCCAAAAGCTTCACAGCTTCACCTATTATTAATAAATCTGAAAGTAGAAATTTTTACAGAAATTTGAGCAGAATAACAGCCTATAAAATTATATTTCTATATTTTTATAACATGCACACAATAGCTCCCAAACGGAGGACAAAAACAATGCTCATTGGGCTCTCGAAAATAGCACAAAATAGCTCAGAATCACCACAAAAACTTAATAATCTATCACAGAAGTATAATCATATCCAAATACATATATTAAACTCGATTTTAACACTTTAAAGTCTTATATACAGCAGCAACCAAAACTGATATGAAATACTCAACCAGAAACACCAAACTCTTACAAAAAACACACTCGAAAACCCACAAATCTGCACTGTTCAGCACAAAGGAAAACTCTGCATGAGCATGCACTTGGAATGGCTTCAAACTCTTATCCTTAGCCTTCCTAGAAATCTGAAAACTCCCATTCTTTGGTCTCCTTCTCCATAGGTTTGGCAGCCTCTGAAGAATAACAAAGAAATGAGCAAAAATCAAGTTCTGAAATTCGCCCAAAATGCCTCCAAACTCCTTAAAAGAGGGCATAACCCTAACTCACATCCAAGAGGGGTTAATAAAACATATTTTAATAATAATTCTCATTCATTAGTCCATTAGCTTCCAAAGATTATCCCCTTTTTCCGTAACTTCACCTTTTTGGGCCTGCCTACCTTAGAAAAGATTATTATTTTTAATTATTTGAAAAGGGGACATGACAATATTGTATATTTGCATCATTTTGAGGTCTCTTCTTTACTTTTCATATTTTTGCACATTGAAAAAATTTGAGTTGATTATGGGGCACTTTGTAACAAAGATATTTTAGAATTGATTATACAAATACAATGGTTCCTTCTCATTGATTCTCATTGAAATATTACAGGTTTTTTGCATCTATGTTGTGTTTATCCTTCATTTAAGCTATATTCCTTTTTTATTTTTTGTGAATCTTGATACATGTAGCTACAAGTATATGTTTGTGTCATTTATCTTTATGCAAAGAATTGGTAAGACTAAGGTTTTCCTTTTAAAGAAAAATATTTTTGGTCTTTGCATTAGATTGATTATTTTGAGCATGTGATTGTCTGGGTATGGTGATTCTATGGTATTTTTGGTGGTTTTATATTGAAATATTGAATATACAATTATTTTTGGTCTATCACCTCATTTAGGATTTATTATTCATTTTCCATTACCCATTCTTTCACATCCCTTTTCTACATATAGAATTAGTTTAGGTGAACACTATCTAGGAGTCAATCGCATTCAGAGACTCAACTCTTATTTTAGGGCGACCCACCACCTACGAGTGTTTCCATGTTTCAACAAGATAGATAGATTTCACATCAAGTTATAGCCATAATCCCTAATTGACAATAGTTTCCAAGACATTTGAGGCCACATTTGTAGGGGTTCCTTCTATATTCCATATGCCTAATTTCTTTCCAAAGAATACAATGTCATCCTGACTAAGTTTCATTTCTTATAACATTGTGATTTTAGCATTTGTTATAGAGATGTAGTGTTTGACAATCCACTACTTATTTGTGGAATTCAAGCTCCTCACATTCAAATAATTGACTTTCATGGCTCTAAGAGAAGGCCTTTCCCCTTTCCAACATTAAAAAAAATGTGATTTTAGTTTGATCTTCATCAGACCCAACTTTCGTAATTAATTCTTAAAGGGACTTCTTCCCCCTATTTTTGTTACTCTTTACACAGTCAAGGATATCCCTAACTAAATTAAATTGGAAAAATCCTTAAGTGTATATCAAATTAAATTTATCTCCTTCCTTTCCAACTCAATGATTTCCTCCTCTATTACTTCTTGATTCTCTTCTCCCTCTTCAAGCTCCATAGTTTTAATAATGAGAAGTTGTTTCTCCCTGGAAGTTTCTTCTTCATTGAATAAATCCTTGGCTACCCCTTCAAGGATATTTTATAAGACCTCACTACATAAATATTTTATACATAAATCTATGTCTTTCTCTCTTTCATATCCTTCTAACAAACAAGTAGAGTATCCAACTTCTCAAGCTCTCTCTCTCTCTCTCTCTCTCTCTCTCTCTCTCTCTCTCTCTCTCTCTCTCTCTCTCTCTCTCTCTCTCTCTCTCTCTCTCACACACACACACACACATGCACGCACGCACATGCACATGCACACATAAATTATGGATCTCTTGAGTTGTGTTTAATGTGCCAAGTGGTACTATACCAAAATTATCTCAGATGTTATTATCTTTCCTAAGAACTTGATTTTATTTTTTGCTCCTTCAGTTATAGAAGTGATACACTTCACCACATGGGCTTCCACAATCCTATACTCCATTATCTTTCCCTCTTCAACATCCTTAGGTTCCTAAGAAATGTTTTCTAACTTGAGCTTTGTACTTATATTTAGAGTTTGATTAATCGTTGTTAATTGTTAGAATAAAGAAATAACTTAATTATTAAGTCATCTTGACTTAATCATTAATTTACATTTACTTCTCTCTTAAGATATCACTATTATGCACTAGTGACATTTAATAATTATATTAATTATTATTTTTTTTAAAGTTACAGTTTCTTATTTTAGATTACCAAATCTTATTTATAAGGATTGATCATTGTATCTTTTATTAATTTGTTTGATTTGATAGTGTAATATTTCATATTTTCAGAGCTCAAACCATTTCTTTTTTGTTTCATTCTTCCTGGTGATAATTTATCTTTGTGTGCAAGTGATCTTGGCTTTGTGAAGTTGGATTGAAAACTTCTTCATAGTATCAAAGGGTTGACTTGTTGCAACTTTTGTTGTTTTTTTGAAGATTTTTTGGGTAATGGGAGTTAGCTCGAACATATCATGACTTTTATTAAAATAGGGGGTCACAAATCTTTTGGTGCACTTTGAACTCAAGTAGACCTCACTATTGGGTTTTTAGCACCCCAAAACTCAAATTTTGAATGATTTTCAAGAGAAATAGGTAGTTTCCAAGTATTTTTCAATACTTTTTGATCGAGGACTCTTTTTTTTGCAAGTTTATCCAGTGGTCAAAAAAAAAAATTGTGATGACCATATGGTTATCAAATTTAACCTTTTAGTTAGGTGATAGCTGCAATACATCAACGTTAGACCAATAGACCTTCAAGCCCCTTTTAGGCCCTTATAGGGCACCCTTTGATTTTTTGACCGTATCTTGGGTATAATGAAGCATTTTTTTAAAATCGTATATCCTTAGAAAGCTCCTTTTGAGCTCTATCTGTTTATGGAGGTTTGATTTACTAATTTTGCAATTTTGATGACTTATTTTTTCAAAGCTATAGGTTCTATTTTGTACTTTAGGAGACATAACTTGAACGTTCAAACTTTATTTTTCAAAAACTTAATATCATTGGAAAGATGATTTTGTACTCTTTCCAGCGATATGGGTCTTTTTCTAGATTCTTCTCTTAAGTATGTTTTATTCATTTTTTGTATTTTTGCACTGTAGTAAATATCTTGGATGTTCTAGGTTAGGGGATCATTTTCATTGCATTGGATGACTCATCTTGGGTTTTTCTTTCTATTTTACTACCTTTTGTCTCTTCTAATCTCTATAGATATATTTTGTAAGCATTTTTTCTGCAAATGCACTGATATAAAGTGCCACTATGCCTTGTATACTTGGGATCTACCACATCTTATGCCTTATTGTACATATACTACTTATAAATTTATGTGGAGGGTTGATTTTTACCTTATTTGTAATCTATCATTGTCATGTGAGTGTACCTTCCATTATATTAGTCATGGTCCTTGTCTAAAGATTGATTACCTCACAACACTATTATGTACTTTCTGTGCATCTTGTTATTTATGGTTCCTTAACATTCAATCCTTGTTGGCCATCCTTTTCAATTTTTTTTCACCTCGTCATTAATAATACCATATTTCCACAATCCATTTCTACTATAATTTTGTTTCTTGATTCAATTGTGTGTGTTTTTTAACATCAACATTTTAGATCACACTTTGTGATCCATCATCAAGATGAGAGAGAAGGATAGAAAAGAAAGAAAGGAGAACACCTCTCTATTGTCTACATTATGAGGGGGTTTCTCTTGATGGTTCTAATGATTCCTTGGTTTATTGGAGTGAGCTATGTAAATGTTATTTATTCCTATATATGAGGTAGATGTAGTTATTGGGTACTTATGCATTTTAGAGAGATGGATCACTTACCACATGGACACTCTTTCATTTCTATTTTGGAGGCAACTTTCCAAGTTCGATTGATCAACTCTTCAGGCTTTGGTGTTTTATGTCATCTATATCTTTGATTTTAGTTGTTTTTCATTTTTTTCCTTCTGATTATTGGTCTCAAATTGGTTTTGACAATTGAGTGTCAACACACTTAAGAAAATTCTAAGGTTGATGCTGAGTATAATATAGATGTTGAGCTATAGTATGTGTTGAGCCAGAAGTTCAATAGGTGCCGAGTTATTCAAGTGCCAAGCAAGTTTCAAGTGTCAAGTGACAATTAATGTCGAGCTAGTATAAATTTCAAGCCATTATATGTGCCAAGTAAAGTATAGGAGCTAAGCAAGACAAAGTTACTATAGGAGCCAAGAAAGATAGAAATCCTATATGTGTCGAGCATCAGCAATCGATAAGTGCCAAGTAACATAGAATCAACATAAGTGTTTGTGCCTTCACAAACACAGATGTAAACCATTTTTGAGCTGACTCAAGATGAATCTCGAAGGCTCTAAAAGATAATATCAAATCTATTACATTTCCTATGTAATTAGCATGCAACCAATCAAGAAATATGGAAAGAATTGAGCAGGAAAAGAAGGATGAATCTCAATTATAGATTCATACCTAACCCTAAGTCTTGAAACCTTTATAAGGAGGTTGAAACCCCATAATTTAGGAGAGTAAGAGAGGTTGTGTGGATTGTATGGAATACATGAGATAATGCTAGAAAATTTTTGAAGGAAGTAAAAGGGGTGTAAGGACTTAGAGGAAGAGCAAAATTACATAATCAAGTTGATCAGAATAGAGCATCAACACTACGAATAGAGTTATATTAGATCAGGAAGGATCAGATCAAATTAGATAGAACAAGGATCTAGAATCAGCAATTGAAGATTGTAAATCATCAGGTCAACACATTCTACTATACTTTCTAGCCATTGTATTAGGAGAATGAAAATCCTATGAAGACAGGTTGGCTTAACAACTATTTTGTAGAAACTTTAACAAGGTGTTAAATCCTTTAATAAGGTGACATTCCAAGTGAATGTTTGTAAATCATTTAGACAGGTCACTTTTAATAGGGTGTAAAGCCTTTAACAGGGCAAGCCTTTCACAGGGTAGACCATTGCTGATGGTCAAACTTTGTAACCTTGACAAGTTACATATTGTTGCACTGATAAGTTGTGGGTGTCATCCCCACCCCAGTTTTACCTTTTCATTTTGGAGGGTTTCTGGGTGATCAATTCTTGTGTTATCTATTTTCATGCATGCCTTTACTTTCATGTTAATTATATGTGTTAGATGCATGTGATTGATTTCAGTTAAATAAGTTTTGGAGGATATAGTTTGGTACTTTTGATTCACCCACCCCCCCCCCCCCCCCCTCTCAGAAGTAATCTTCCCACTTGTAAATTCCAACAATTGGTATCAGTGCTAAGTTCTCACAAGGAGAAGCCTTACAGCTTGGAGAAAAAGATTTGGAAATGGAAGTCTATAAACTTGGGAAGATCATAAAGAACTAGGAAATTGAGATACATCTAATTCTATACTCTCTAGAAGAAGCCAGGGAAGAACTGAGAAAATCCTTAAAGAAAAGAAGAGATATTTCCATAGCTGAGAATGATACATAGTACAAGGAGATTAACACCTCAAAAGTGTTTTCCAATGGAGATTCCAGGGAGTTTGATGCAGCAATAGCAGACCTGATGGAGAAGAATAGAGCTCAAGCAGAAGAAATCAGAACTCTCAAGATTGAACAAGAATATCAATCCATGATGCTTTGTGAAGTGACTAAATAGAAGAAAAGAGGCATTGAAGATAAGGCTATGATAGAAGAAGACAAGAGAAACCTTGCCAATAGATTGGAGGAAAATTCAATTGAGCTTGCAAGAATTTTCAACATGTAGCTAGACACCCTAAGCCAGATGATGAATGTACATCATGAGTTGAATGTTAAGGACATTGAGATCTCCACACTGAAGATGCAAAATGAATAACTACAAAATGACTTGGGAAGAGAAGGAAATTGTAGAAATCTTCAACAAACCTAATGAAGCCATCAAGTATTTTGAATAGCTACTGAAATCACTAAGATCCAGTAATGACACTTCAAGATTAGGATACACTAGCACTGAAAAAGGAGAGTCATCCAAGACTACAGAAGAAAGAAGTGAAAAAGGTTAGAATACTAAACCTACTTGTCATTTTTGTGGTAAAAAAGGGCATACCTCTAATATGTGCAGGAGCAAGAATGCCTATCAACATGACAAACCTAAGAATATGGGTCAATGTCACAAGTGTAACAAGCAAGGACATCAAGCACATGACTTCGGGACTAGAACCACCAGGACACCAAGATTTGAAGGTCACTACTACAATTGCAAAAAGTATGGACATAGAGATTTTGAGTGTAGATCAAAGTCTATGTGGACACCTAATCAACTAGTAAGGGAAAATAATTATGGACATCACTACGATTGGGACTAAAACACTAGGCAAAGTTGTCACTACTATCAAGAGTATGGACACATCCCTAAAAATTGCATTAGAACACATTTTAGTGGAAACTATAGCACATGGTTGAGCCAAACAACATGCTTTAGTTGTTTGAAGATTAGTCACATTAGCAAAAATTGCCCAACAAGGTCAAAGGCACCCAACTAAGAGTTCAACAAAGGAAAAGGGAAGGTAGATGTTGAACACATCAAAGGAGAGATGAAAAAAACATGGAAGAAGAAAGATGGAAGCAGCACAACCAATGAAGGGATCCCTTCACTTCAAAGGTCAAGTGGTCACACTTCACCCAACTAAGCAAAAGAAGGTATGTGGGACTAATATACAAAGCTTTATCATACATCAGTTCCAAGACAAGTAAGTATTGAAAAGGAGAGATCAACATGAATAGAGATGCAAAGTTAAAATTTCAAGTTTTCACAAGTGATGTCGAGTAAGAAAGGTTGTTATCAGATGCTGAGTAAAAACATAGTATATGCCAAGTTGTCTGCCAAAGTCAATAGAAGTCAAGTGATTAGTTGTGGCCAAGTTAGTAGTGGCTACCAGGTGAAGAAAAAATTCTAGTTGAAGCCAAGTAAGAAAAACTCCAGTGTATGTCAAGTGTTTGGAAAGACAATGGAAGCCAAGTAAAGTAGAATTGCTTAAGGAGCTGAGTGGACAGTTGTAAATGCACTAAGCATTAAATGCTATGAAACAAGGATATATGTTCACATTTTGAATCATTTTTTCACCATCATGAGAAAAAGAGAAAAGATGAGAAGAGAGCTGAACAATTTCCAAGAAGAGTTTCAAGAATTTGAGTAGATTTCCACACAAATTTGGCACAATTTTGATGAGTCAAGGTATTTATACTTGTGTCGAGCTACACAGTTTCAAATTTTCTTTGTGTTGAAATCCTAGATTTCACAAATGGCCTCTAGTTCTAGATAACCTTAGGAAAAAGAGTTGTTTGAAGTTTAGTTAGTGTCAAATGAAGTTAAGCAACCCAATTTTTGACCTACCCTGAAGTTGCATACAAGAATGACCTAGCCAGAGCCCTATCCGTAATTCCTCCTAAGGTAGTAATGGTTCAATATGTAAATAGGTGCTATTGGAGACATGGAAATCATGGAGGCATATGATAGATTATGTGAGAATGGAGTCTTGAAGGAAGAATTTCAAATCATTAAGAAGAAGGGCTTAACCCATGCCCTAGAGTTTCCTACCATCTTTAAGACTAAATGGATCAGAATTGTACTCAATAGGATACATGATGGTAGCATGTGGTTAGAAGATGGGATAGTTAAGATATCAAAAAGAATTATCCATAGGGTAATAGGCTGTCCAACCCTAGATTGGCCCAAGACACTGAGGAGTGACTCCAAAGAAGCTATTGAGAAGAATACTAGAGCTAAGTGGAACACGAGAGACATGACCATAGATACTATTAAGGATCCTCTTGTTGATTTTGTTGTCAGAGTCATATCCCATAAATTCTACCGATCTAGAAAACTCAACAGTTTTCCCTATATTGCAGTAGATTTTGGCTATAAACTTGTTAAAAAGAATCATACCTATGATCTAGCAGAACTACAACTACAACAAATCAATGAAAATTTGGGAACTATAAAGAGAACAAAGGGAGCTCAATGCAAATTTGGATCAATTTTGATATGTATATTTTTCTATGTACAAAATGAATTCCCCTCTTTTGGAAATGTTAGCTAGAAGACAAATAGGTCCATAGTAGCCCAGGTGAATGAATACATTGAACAAATGGGAGCAAATTTTGAGACACTCATGACTAGCTATTTTGAAGATTTCAAGAAATCTATGAAACAAAGACTGAGGATACCTATTTCATTAGTTGAGCAGCATATAAATGATATTTTTTCTCTTGTTGATATTGACTATACCTACATCCAAGAAGCCATACCAAGGGTAAGATGGCTTAGACCACTTGGGTATGAAATAAATATTGATGAAGCATCTGCAGCAATTACAGCTCTACTAGCAAAAGAAGTAGATAAAAGTGCCCAACATTTTGGCACATATGATGTAGTAAGATTTAAGGTAGATATGTAATTAAAGACTACTTCTACACTAAAGAAAAAGGATAAACTAGTGAACAAGCTCAAGAAAACATTTGGTGAAGGCTCAGTAGAGGTAGAAGAAGAAGAAGATGAACAAGGGCAAGGACCACTAGCACTAACCCAAGGCATGGGTGAAGATGTTGAAGAATAAGAAGGTGTCGAGAAAGAAAAGGAAGCACCTAAGGTAGAGCCCAAAAAGAGGAAATCACAAAAGCAGCTTGCAACACAACCTAAAGGCAAGAAGAAAATAGCTAAGCCAAGCCTCACAAAGCCTACCACAAGGGCAGATACAAGGGCTACAACAAAGGTGGCCAAGGAACAAGAAAAGAAGAAAGCCACAGAGTAGGGAGGGCTAGCAAGTAAAAATAGGAGAAAATATGTGGCACCTCTAGAGTTAGATGAAGAAAGGATAGAATCAGATGACAATGGACAATTTAGAGTGGTAAGTCACACCACTAAGTCTAATCTAGAGAGTATACGTGACAATATAAGAGATAATGTAGACTTGTTTGGATTGAAAAATATTGATTTTAATAAGTTAACAAGAGAGGAACAAAACATAGTGGAAGAATCAGTTTACACTATGATGGCCAAGTTCAAGAATACTCCACTTGAACTTGATAATACTATGCCTAAGTAGTTATACTCTATTGTAGAAATAAAATGGCATTATTGCCTAAACATGGAGAAGGAAATAAGAGAGTCAACATTGGCTCATGTGATACCTAAACTAACAAAAGGCCAAATAAGTAAGGTAAGTAAGAAGCATGGGAGCAAATTTTCACCCAAATACAAAGCCTTTAGCATTTTGCAAAATAAAATTGAAGATGTTGTGAAGAAGTCCACTCTCATATGGGAAGTGATTTATGGCCTCCAAATAGTTAAGGAAAGACAAGAAGATCCCTTTGAGGGAAGGAATGATGAAGATAATGAAGAAGAAAATGACAAGGAAGAAGAAGGAGAAAAAGAAAAGGAAGAAGTTACAGTGGAGAAGGAAACACAAAAGGGTGATATGGAAACAATTGAGAAGCAACAACAGGAATAGAGTGTGCAAGACACACAGATACCACCACCTAGTCCTCCACATGTAACACCCACATCTACAAAGAAATTAATTTTGAAGGATGTTCCAGACACCTCTAGTCAGAGCATCAACCTATTGACTACAGAGGATCTTAGAAAGATCCTTCACTAGACTACTTTGCAATCACAACTATGTACTAATCCAGTCTTGGTGAGTGTAGAGGAACTACAAAAGGCAATAGCTAAAATTACAAAGGAGAAGGTGAATCCACAAGAACCACCTTCACATACTCCAACAACTACAAGTGGACAAACATAAGAGCAAGTAGCCCAAGATGCATCAGCTAAGGTTGATACCATAGTTATAGTGACTTCAACTATCAAGGAGCAAGAAAAGGAGAAAATAGGATAGAAGGATATCTCTGTTCCTACAGCACAAGGTCAAGGTGCACCTCCTCAGATCACAATCATTGATCAAGGTAGAAGAGAAGTAGAGAAGAACCCTAAGGAGAAAGAACAAGAGGCAATTCAAACATTAATAAATTTTCTTACTACTTGGACTCCCACTAGAACAATACAAAAACTAAGCACTAATGCAGTACCACTACAAATATCAACAATAGGCTCAAGCTCTACCAAGGTAGCAAGGGTACTTCATTATGGAGACCCTGCACTTGATAAAGAGATAGTCATTCCAAAATATGACTATGAAAATATGAACATAGATCAGATAAATGAAGTGCAAGAGGCACTTGAGAGGAAGAAAAAGCAAGAGATACTCAGAAATGAGTATAAACAAAGGCAAGCATTGATCAAAATCAAAGACATCTTTCTTGATGCATTTAGCTTGCAAGTACCTGATGAGAAAAAGCCCATAATGGAGCAATTATCCAACATAGTGGACCAGGTATAGAATGAAGACCTAGACACCAATGCCAAATTTCTTGGATGTTCTAGGAAGAAATTCCAAATGAAGGCAAATGAGAAAATATCTAGTGAGATAGCACTGTCACAAGTAGATTTGGCAAAGAAGATAGAGAAGGCAAAAGTAGTACTTCAAAATATCTTCTCACTATACTCCAAATTTTGTGATTCCTCATATTTCACACAAGAGACTAGCTAGAGGATATTGAGCTTGGAGAGGAATTTGAAAGTATCTAGCATGAAACTACCAAAGGATCTAGCTCAAAGTGAGAAGCATTTTGTTACAATGCTTCATACACAAAAGGAGTTAGTTGTATTCATAGCAAATGAGGCAAACACTAAGGCCAAACTAATACAAATTCAGTCTGTCATAACCCCTCACATGGAAGTTTTACACAAAGAAATTGCCTATGCAAAGAATTTATTGAAGAAAGATCCCAATCTTTCTACATTGGAAGGCCTAGTACACCTTGCAACAGAGACAACCATCCAACTTAAAGCACTGGAAATTGCATTAGACAATTGGGATGCTACTCTAAAGATCATAATGGAGGTAAATAAATATTTTTTAGCTAAATTCAATTCATTCATAGCACCCTTTGACATAAGTGTCAAAAAGGGGGAGATAATACATTATGGAGATAATAAAATTTTGAGGGAGATAATAAAAGATACCCAACAGGGGGAGATATAATAATTTGGGGGAGATAATAAAATTTTCAGTTTGAGATAAAGCCAAAAGGATAACATAAACTGCAAGGGAAGATGTGTGAAAGGGGGAGCAAAAATAGAGTAAAAATAGAGTAGAGCAGAATGATAAGGCAAAGCATGGAAATAGCATGAGTCAAATCCAGCATAAGGAGTTTTGGATACAAAAATGGCACATCAGCTCAGGGGGAGTTACAAGTTTTTGAGGTATATAGTCTTCTACAAAATTTTGAACAAGTTTTTGAAGTTTTGTACATATGCCAAACAAGATGTATATTTTACTCATATAGATCAAATTCATAATGCTTAGTTAAGTTTTTTTGACACTCATGTCAAAGGGGGAGATTGTTGGTCTTAGATTGGTTTTGACAATTGAGTGTCAACACACTTAAGAAAATTCTAAAGTTGATGTCGAGTATAATATAGATGCCAAGCTACAGTATATGTTGAGCTAGAATTTCAACAGGTATTGATTTATTCAAGTGCCGAGCAAGTTTCAAGTGTTGAGTGACAATTAATGCCAAGCTATTATAGATGTCGAGCCAATATATGTGTTGAGAAAAGTATAGGATTCAAGCAAGCCAGAGTTACTATAGGAGCTGAGCAAGATAGAATCATATATGTGTCGAGCATCAGCAATCAGTAATTTTCGAGTAACACAAAATCAACATAAGTGTTTATGCCTTCACAAACATAGATGTAAACCATTTTTTAGCCGACTCAAGATGAATCTCAAAGGATCTAAAAGATAAGATCGAATCTATTACATTTCCTATGTAACCAACATGTAACCAATCAAAAAAATGGAGAGAGCATGCAACCAATCAAGAAATATGGAAAGAAATGAGCAGGAAAAGATGGATGAATCTTGATCATAGATTCATACCTAACCCTAAGTCTTGAAACCTTTATAAGGAGGTCAAAACCCCATAATTTAGGAGAGCAAGAGAGGTCATGTGGATTGTATGAAATACATGAGAGAATGCGAGAAAAGTTTTGAAGGAAGTAAAAGGGGTGTAAGGACTTAGAGGAAGAGCAGCATTGTAAAATCAAGTTGATCAAAATAGAGCATCAACACTATGAATAGAGTTATATCATATCAGGAAGGATTAGATTAGATTAGATAGAACAAGGATTTGGAATCACCAATTGAAGATTGTAAGTCATCAAGTCAACATATTCTACTATACTTTCTAGCCATTGTATTAGGAGAATGAAAATCCTATGAAGATAGGTTGGTTTAACAACTATTTTGTAGAACCTTTAACAAGGTGTTAAATCCTTTAATAAGGTGACATTCCAAGTGAATGTTTTTAAATCCTTTAGACAGGTCACTTTTAACAGGGTGTAAAGTCTTTAATAGGACAAGCCTTTCATAGGGCAAACCATTGTTGATGGTCAAACTTTGTAACCTTGACAAGTTACATATTGTTGCACTGATAAGTTGTGGGTGTCATCCCCACCCTAGTTTTACCTTCTCATTTTGGAGGGTTTCTAGGTGATCAAATCTTGTGTTATCTATTTTCATGCATGTCTTTACTTTCATGTTAATTAGATGTGTTAGATGCATGTGATTAATTTTAGTTAAATAAGTTTTGGAGGATAAAGTTTGGTACTTCTAATTTACCTCCCCCCCCCCCCTCTCAGAAGTAATCTTCCCACTTGTAAATTCCAACACTGATTCAAATAGTTTCATTTGAGGGCACTCATGCATATTATAGTTTTATCTACCTAGTCATGTTCTATTTCAATGGAGGTTCTTCAGATTAGTAGTTTCTTTTTTGATAAAAAAATTTATAGCTTCTTCATGCTTTAGTAGTGTTCTTCATGATTCATTCTTTTGTTTCTATATTCTAGGACATTATCTAGTTTGGAGGCTTTTGTAGCCCTTTACTAGTTTTCTACATTCTTTCCATCTCTTTTTGGAGTAATTTTTTTACCGTGTGGTTTTCTTTGTTTCTCCACTTTATAGAGATTTGATTTTATTTGGGTACTTCATTAGGCCATGTTGATGGGGCCCAAGTTTTCTTTCAACATTGTAGTCTGCTTACTTTTCATGCATTGTTTTTAGTTGCATTCTTGCTCATCTTAAGAGGGTGTCAACGTAAAGCAATAATTTAATTATTAACTCATCTTGACTTGATCATTAAGTTACCTTTACTTCTATCTTAAGATACCACTTTACACATTAGTGACATTTAATAATTATATTAATTATTAAATTATTACTTTTAGGGTTTCTTATTTTAGGTTGCAAGATCTCCTTTATAAGGAATTATCATTGTATCTTTTATTAATTTGTTTGATCTGATAATATAATCTTTCATATTTTTAGAGCTTAAATCATTTATTTTTTATTCCATTCTTCTCAGTGATAGGTTATCTTTGCATGTAGATGATCTTGGCTTCATAAAGTTAGATTGACAACTTCTATAGTAACTTCTTGCTACTCTCAAGTTGTGAGGGCTTCTCTACTAATGTTTGCCTTAGATCTCCCTTGGAGCACAAGTGATGATAATTTTTTTGGTTTTTCATCTATCTTTCAATAATAAATCCTCTAATATCCTCATTACATCAAAGGTTAACTTTTGTCGCTTGTATTAGTTTATTTTCACTACTAACCCTAGCCTCTTCATACTCAAACTTATTCTTGCTAACCTTATTACAATAAAGTGGTTTGTTAATATTTTAGGAACTATACCGCCATGAATGGGACCTTGGTAGAATAAATGTCTACTAAAATGATTCATATTTTCTATGATCAATTCTAATAGTTTCAAGCTTATGAAATTAAAATTGACATGTATAAAGGTTTTTACACTAGACCAAAAAAAAGGGGAAATTTTCCTCTAGCCCTAAAAAACCTCCCAATGTATATCTTGTTTTCATGAGTATTCTTTTATGTGTTGATTCCACTAGAAGGTTTGGTACACTAACCTACTTGAGACTTTATTAGTTGGCATTTGTTAGGGGTAAATTTTCGTTACCAATGAATTTAAAATTGTCTCCTTTAGGAAAAATATGATTTCCATATAAAAAATTCTCTTTCAGGGTTACATCTTTACAATCAATGAACAATAAATCACTAGGAAGGATGGTGATATGCATATGCCCCCACCCACCATTTAGTAATGCTTTTTGTAGGTAGCTTGTATCCACACCATTTCACTTTTTGCAGTTATCCTACATGCCATATCTAAATAAGTTCTTAATCACTATAGTAGTGAAATTTCCTCTATGATCCATAGAATGAGAATTTTTATTATGAGGTCTACTCTACATAGGTCAAAATTAGGGCACAAAAATCCTTTATTTTGCATTACTTGGCTTTTGCAAAGATATTGAGGTTCACCTTTCCCATTAGGACTTAGACTAATATAATTAATATGCTCAAAATGAATATCTCGATGAGCTACCCCTCCATGATGATCCAAAAGAACTATTATCAAGATACTAAAACCTATTGGAAGTCACCAGGTTGCATGAAGCATTTGAGAGGCCAAGTTGTGGATTGCTCAACTGTGATATGGATGATTTTTTATCTCATGCCTAATGAAATTTTATTAGCACTAGTTGTATACCTCATAGTCCTGGATGTGATGAGATTAACCATTGTTGATTTCCTAAACCGATGTATTTTTCCATGTTGGTCCCAACCAATACTAGGGTGGGGGAGTACGCACTCTTTTATAAAATCTATTGTTCAATGCACCAATATTTATCACACACTTTGTTTCTATCTCAATAACTATTAAGGAAATGGTAAATGCTATGTAATAAAACCATACAATATCCCACATAGAAGCATACATTAATGACACTTTTTTTTATGTGGAAACTCCTGGAGTGAGGGTGAAAACCACAATGGGAATAATACACCCACTAGCCTTTCCTTGCAAGAAAAATGGTGTCATGTTAAAGGCTTAAATATGTCCCTTCTGAGAACACATCCTATTAAGGCTACCTTGTTAGAGGATTTAGATCTCTTTTTGAGAGATACCTTGTTAGAGGATTTCAAAGACTTACTAAAAGTATGCCCTACTAAAAGCATACAATAGATGTTATGGTTAGAAATCAAACTAAAGTATTAGATCTAAATATTTGGCACACCTTTCTTGGTAGATCCTCTACTCTAGCTTCTTGAAGATGCTCTGATATTCCACTATTATTCTAGCTTGGGTGAGCTTTATAAGTTTTTTACCCTTCTTCTTGTGCACTTCACACTTACCTATTGTTGCACACTGTTCACAATTAGCCTTATTTACTTAAGTTCTTTGGTTCACACAACTAAAAAAAATGATTTCCTTGGATCTCCCTTTAAATCAAAATTTTCTTCTCTCATTTTTCAACCAGCAACTCCTACAATAAGTAGCAAGTGATCCTTAAATCATATTCTCTAATTATATATGGAAACCCTAAATTTATCTTGCTAAATTTTTAATTTGAATTTTGAAATGCATAGTGAGCATAGTCACAAGACACTCATAACTACTTATCTATAGATACATATTATTATAGGCTAGCTTGTTAGTATGCAAGTCTACAAATAGACCTAGGACCTTGTGTGCTTCAACTACATTCTACTTCTTTTCTTTTTTGCTTGTATTGTCACATTTAGAACTCCTCTTGTATCATCATGTCAATGGTGACTAAACTACTACCATTATTATTACATGTCTTCCTTCATTCTTCTTCCCTGACCAGTATGTCAGTCTACTAGTGGTTGTAATTGTAATACTTGGTAACTTCGTGTTAACTAGTTGCCAATCAATGAAAATACATCCCACTAACTCAATGCTTAAGTTCTCTACTCACTACTTTCCTATTTGATATGACTTAGTCCAACAATATCCCCATTTGGCATTGATGGAAAAACCTTTTAGATATAACTCTCATAGATTAACAAGACTCATAGGTTAAGACTTAACTTGTCTTCATGCATGCCTATTCGTGCTACCTATTTGTGGCCTTAGACAAGTCTACTCCACCTATTAGATTATTTCCTTATCTATATTCTCCTGGGTTCTCCTTCTCCTTTTTTCTTGTTTAGCTTTTTATTTTTTCTTACCCTTTTTCATTCATGTATATCTCCCATTGTTCATCTCACATATACTCCCCCTTTCTCATCAATGACAATGGGTAGGTATGGTGCACCAGTGAATGTTTTGTTCTAGTTGCATGCTCCCTCTATTATGGTGATCTTAATGTTCCATATTTTCTATAGATTTTCAAAAGTATCCTTGTATTTATTCTAAGCTAAATTGAGAAGAGTCTCCCATGACTTCTCCAAGTGCTTGATTGTGAGGATGACATTCATGAGTTTTTCTAATTGCATGTTGATTACTTTATTTGTCTCTACCAGTGCTATGGAAATTCAATCATCCACTTTCTTCAAATGTGTACTGATAATGCCATTTTTTGTATTTTGAAAGCACTAAAATTCTATTAGTTGGATGGTTCTCTTTTCTTCTTCTATACACAGTTGATGTACCAGGTGTATGATATCTTGGATTTTTGTGAGATATTCTGCTACTGATCTAGAGAGTGGATCATATGGTTGATAAATTTTTCATGTTCTTAATAATCCTTTATCCTTTTCTACTCAAGATAACCTATTAATATTGGAATTTTAATTGGGAAAAAAGATAATGAGAGGGGGTGAATCAAGATCTCTAAAACTTTTCAATATTAAAATAGTTAACTATATTCACACCTAATCCATCTAATATCTTAGATATCACACCATATAAACATAAACTTGTAATGCTAAAATGAAATCTTATCTAAGCATAACGTTGATGAAAACATAAACTTGTAACAAAAAGATTTTGGTAACCCAAAAGCACTTCAAGATGAAGGTAAAACTGGGTTGGGGATAAAACCCATAAATCTTTACTACTGCAACAACAAATTTTTCCTATTAGGACTATAATTTGATCATATCTAATGATATACCTTGTGGGAGATCTAATCTATTAAAATATTTCAAGATTGTTAGGTCTTACCTTGATTAAAGAATTTTACACTTACAGTAAAGTAAGGACTCTATTAAGAGATTTAAATAGGCTTGTTATGTTAGTTTTTGGTGACTGATCAAAGAAGTATTGTATATATTTCATATAAAAAAATTGCTCCTATATTATCATGCCTTATTTAGATAGGCATATTATAACCGTAAAGTGGAAATATATTATATAAGATAGCTTAGGGTTAGGGATTGGGGCAATGCAATGTATAATGAGATAGGTTGTTCTTGCAATAGTATTGAGCTATAAGGGTTTGTATTGTAATCATTAGATAATAAGAAAGGTTGGACAAATGTGTAGGTGGACATAGCCCAAGTTTTGGGTGAACCATGTTAAATTTGTGTGTTATCTATGTTCTTATGGTTTTCTTCTTTTGTTTCTACATTTAACTATTTATTCATATATTGTTCTAGATCTATTGAATCCTAACATTTTAAAACCACTCTATTAAGAGATTTTCCCTAACTCAATCTCTCAAAATTGATTTAGTACATGATCCTTTGATTTTCTCTAAAATTTGTTTATGGATCTCCTCTCTTCAATATCTCAAACTTATTTCCTTATCTGATATCTATGTTATGTCCTTCATTGCTAGGTTTCTCTACCTAATCTCCTTTTAGACTTAGCCTTCCTTGCTCTATTCTAAGATTGTTTTCTCCTTCATGATCACTTCAATTACACTCTGATCTTAGGGTTAGAGCCCTTCTTAAATAGATAATTGTAGAAAGTTCTAGATCTTAATCAACGATCCATATTTCATCCTTTTGTCATTTTAGCCTTTTCATTTTCTGATTGGTTAATCTATTTTTCTTGGGATTATTGCCTTCTGACAAAATGCATAATTTTCTCCTTAACTATGTCTAAAATATTTAAATGTTGTGTAGAAGTCAACTAAAATTATTTACATAAGTTTTTGTGCCATTACAAACTCATATGTCAAAACTAGTTTACTCAGTACTTGAATTTTCTAACGCTCGGTCATAACTAACATTCATGTTTGCACTCAACTTCTATACACTCGGCATATATTGATTCACTCAACATTAATTAACTTTTCATTACCTTGGCCTCCATTGTTTTACTTGACATGTATGCTTTCTCAGTCTCTATTGGGGTGCTTAGAAACCTTTGACTTACTCGACATGTAATGAAATATAAACAAGTCCTTTGTATCTTGGCCTTCTATAAATGGCTCGATCATAGTAATGACTGACCAGCGCTACCTTGGAAATAACTAAGTGTTAGAAACTATAGGAAACTTAGGATTAGAGATCAATAGTTAAGGTGTGTGACATGCTTGGTTTCTAAATTATAGGGGTTATTTCCTTCAAATCTTCTAACATCTCATCTTTAAGTGTCATTAGTTACCCTTTATTTTTCATGATAATTTTTATTTCCTCTTCAAGAGGTCATATCAAAACCTATTTTTCTACTAGCATTGGAAGCTTTCCTGCCTTTTCATGGAGATGTCCTATGACATCTTCAATCTGGTTCATCAAGTCATCATCCTCATTGTAGGATTCTCCTTCAACAAGTCCTTTCAAATTATCACAAGCATCAACTAATGTGATGATTTATTCATATCTTTTTCTATTCTAGTTCATCCACTTATATATCTTGGTGAGTCAAGTGTATTTTTTCAACTCCTTTGATTTCATCCCTTTAGTATGCTCACTCATCTTTTCAACTCTTTCTTTGAGTTCTTGCATTTTAGAATTTTTTGCTACATCAATTTCATAAAGTTCTCCCTCATCTTCTGATGTGGTAGGCTCTATCTATTCTTGGGATTCCTCTACCCCTTTTCTCTTCTTCTTGTTTCCCAATTCCTCTGAATCTCTTTTTCTTTTATTTGTGCTCTTCTTAGGCTTCTTGATACTCCTTTGTCCCTTGTATAGTGTTGAGGATGACTCTATTATTGGTGTTTCTTGTATTTCAATGGATTTCAATGTTTTTTTCCTTTGTGTTTCACCTATCCCCTATGCCTATCTTCTTCTATATCATTGTGAATTTCTATTGCAAGTAATTGAGTGTCATCTATCTCACTATCTATTTCCTTTTCCTTTATTACTTCTCCTTCATCTCCTTGTTGGGTTGCTCCATCATGAGTGGTTGTACCTTGTTCTGCTTCTTCTCCCCCCTTAGTCACATTAATGAGACTTGGTTGTTCTTTGCTTGTTTAGGTATCATCTTAAGCTGCAGAAGATGGTGTCATTGAGGTCTATTGCATTTCCCCTATCTCTTTTGTTGGATTGAGGACTTTCTTCACTTCCTTGGGTTATCTCTTCTTTAACCTATTGCACAACACATCTTGTGCATTTCTTCTTCTTCTACTTCCTTTCTTTGGAGGCTTCTACCTTTTGCTCCATTAGTGTTTTCTTCATCTCCTTGATTATTCCAAGCCTTTGTTGATCTTTATCAATAGTTTCCTCTAGTAATTTCATGATGAGTCTTCTAGTTGGGCCTTCTTCAACCTCATAGGGAAATTTAATCAACTAGTGATTTCTTGGTTTGACTGCCCGTACTATGTAGTTGTCTATGTTGGATAAGAAGAAAATGCTTCCTCTATAGTTATTTACCAAATTGACAAGTATCATCCTTCTCTGCATATCCACTTGGAATTTCTTGAATTAATTTTCAAGCTTCCTTAGGCCCTTGCTTCCTAACCTATTATGCATGTTTGTTATCTGGGAAATGATGTTTTTCCTTGACTTCCATTGGAACTACTTGTAACTAGGATACTCTCCCTTAAAATAGAAAAATGTGCTCATTAGTATTGCACCAAATTTGAATATGTGCATAGTATGATCTATCTTTATCATCTACCCATGTAACTAGGTGTTGAGATCCAACTTGGTTTTATTCACCATTATCTGGTGCACTCTATATACTACTTTAGTAGGAACACTATTTGGTCAACTAGACTAGTAAATTATGTGTGCAATCACTCTTACTACAAATTGCACCTTTTGATCCAAAATGTCCTTTAGTTTGTACATCTTGCCATCATGATGACATCTAGTCAATTTTTCAACTTCTACTATCATGTGCTTAAGAGTACTTAGTTTCTTCTTGGTTCCATTAAACTCTATCACCCTTTTGATCACCTCTTTCATGATCTTGTATGGCTTATCTAGACACATGTATTTTTTGTGCATCTAGCTAAGCATAAATCTCATTGATTCATCTCTGAAGACATTGAGCTAGAATGGTCTCTTCAAGCTCTTTGAGATCTTCCTCTCCTTTTTCTATTGCATGGATCTTCTCATAGATCTCTCTAATTTTTGCATCTCCTAGCTCTACTATGTTCATCCTAAGATAGGAACCAACATCTTCTAACAATAGTACACTGATTGGGAGTGAGGATAGGGCTCCCTTCATGTCCTTCTTGGAAGTTGTCAATAATATTGGCTCATAGATATGCATCTCAAGATCTTGTACATTGACTAGTTTGACATTGAATAAACTATTATATTGTGCCATTATAAGTTGCAGCTTTGATTTTCTCTCTTAATCCATTGCTCTAAATGGATCTTGGGATTTCAAAGAAACTAGTAGCTTCTTTCTAAAGTTCACACAAAGAATCATTTTTAGGGTTTCATAGACCAAGCTCTATTGATATCAAGATTACAAAAAATGTTTTTTTGCTTGGAGTTATGCCTATTTATAGATCTGTCAAAAAATGTGGCATTGATCTTCAAATGATAACCTTATCTCTTACCTACCTCTTCCTTTGTGAAATAAATATCATCTCACTATTCAACCAATAGCCACATTTTGGTGACAACGTGTATCATCTTAAAATGGATGCACTTTCCTTTTAGGACATTTTAGCTCCTGTTGTGGTTCCACAAAAAACACCCCATTTTTTACTTCAAAAAAAAGGACCCCCTTTTTTTGACTCACTGAAGCTCCTTCCTTAGAATAGGGTATCTTCCAAGGTGCCTCGGGTAGAAGAACTTTTATAGTTTGGGTTTAAAAGTCTGGTCAGTTAGTGTCATTTTTACCCCCTAGCACTAGTATACTTATGCTTATCTTTTGTAGGTCATCATGGCATCCTCATCATCTGTAGTAGAAAAGATTACCATGGTATTGCATGTACATATTCAACATAGGCACCTTGGGATTTTTGATAGAAGAAGTAGAAGGATTTTAATTCCATGAAAATGTTGGACTATAAAGAGGTCATAATTCATCAAAAAGATTAGGAATAACTGCACAAAAGTGGTCCTAGACTTCATTTAAGAAAAAGCTATAAATTATTTTCAAATATGGGAACTTCATTTTTTGGCAAATTGAGCACCTTATGCAACTCCATGGATGTGCACTAAGTGTAAAGGTGTGCTAGTGTGAAGGTGCACTAAGTATGAAGTTGTGCTAAGTCTGAAGGTGTGCTAGTGCAAAGGTGTGCTAAGTTTGAAGGTGTGCTAGTGCAAAGGTGCTATAAGTCAAAAGGCACACTAATGTACATATCTAAAATATCTAGAGGTCCACAAGGTCCCCAAGATTACCATGGTTTCCTCGTCTTTTATAGAAGCTAAGATCACACTTAAACCCATGAGTTTTAATTTCCAAGGAGTGCCCAAGAAGTCACATTTCATGGATTTGCACTCAAACGTGAGAGATACCAAATGTTTCTAGATGTTATATAAGAGAAAACCTCTATAAGATTGATGATTGGATTGAGAATATATAGTCCAATAATAAGGTCATGTTATCTATGTATGAAGATATCCAAGATATGCAAAGAACACATGCCCAACTATTAGAAGTGGATAAATACTATAGTACAACTAGCTTAGAGATTTTTTATGACAACTTTAGAACAAAACTATGTTCAATGAAAATAGTTTTGCAGCAATTCAAGAATCATTTGAAGAAATATCCTCTAAGGATGATGTTAGGCACACTTTCAAATTTGAGGAGACACTAAGGGGGTTGGACTCTAAGCTGGACAATTTTGCAAAAGTAAGGCAAGGAGTTCATGATTTCCACAAGGAAGTGAGGGAAAATTATGAAGCTTTAGACTTGTCAAATCTTCAATAAATCACCTTTGTCATCCAAAACTTCAAAAGGGAACATCCAAACATGATTTTGGTTGAAGGTCAATAAGACCGAGATTATGTCACTTTTGGAAAAGTTTGGACTTGAAATTTTTTTGTCACTTTTGGAAAATTGTGGACTTCAAAAAAAAAAATTTCACTTTTGGAAAATTGTGAACTTTGAAAAAAAATCTGTTACTTTTGTAAAATTGTGGACTTAGAAAAAGTTATGTTATTTTTGGTCCTCTCACCAAGGTGTGCTTTACACAAGGGTGCACTTTCAACAAGGTGCACCAAACACAAAGGTGCATCGATAATTTTGGATCAATTCCATTATGTTGACTATTAACTGCCAATTCTAGTTTTTGAGTGTTTCATGCATCGAAAAATACATTTTGGCAATGGTTTAATTGTTATAAATACCTAGAGAAGGTTGAGCTTACATTTTTAGAAGTCCTAATGGCTCCTAGATCATCTCATGGCTTCCCTCTTCTTATCTTCTTCTTCTTTTATTTTTTTTAGTCATGTAAAGGCTCATGCACCTATTAATTGATATAAACAAGGGTAGAGACCTACTTATCACCATGTAGAGGGTTTTTTTGAATATAATTACTTTTATTTTATTAGTTTTTGGCATATTTTGTGCATTAGAAAAACCCACTCTCCTAAGGAGAGGGAACACTATAAATACATGGATGTAAAATGTATTCAAGGCTAATATTTTGATGCAATAATAAATGGTATTGGTACTCTCATTCTTAGCGTAGTAAATCTTGTCAGAGTGTGTTATTTCTTTTTAATTTACATTTGTGAATAGTAATGGAGCTAAGGGTTTTATTGTATTATGATAATCGTACAATCTTTTAGTTCTAGTGTTTGCCTTGTGTTAGCATATTCTATTGTTGTAACAAATTGGAGAAAGGATCACTATTGTCCATGCATAGTGTTTTATCTCATGTGTGCACACTTTCTATGGTTGTATAATTTGATGAATTGTGAAACATCTTTTGGTTTTCATTAAGGTTCCTATTGATGATTCCATCAGTGGAGTTGAGGAAGCATTGCTCCTAATTTCATTAGTTTCCTACTAGGTCCTTTTGATAATTTAATTTGTAGATGTGTTGTTGTTTTGGCTTATCTTTGTTAGGAATTTCTATTTCAATAATCTTCTTTAATCTCTCATTATTCTATCTTCATTATTTTCTTTTCAAATGTGTGGTTAAAATAGGACTTCACATAGTTGCATTGATTAGAAAGTGCATTCATCATAAAATGAAAAAATACAAAAATACATTGGTTTTGTGGTTAGATTTCCTCAAAGTTGTGTAGAATTCACAAATACCAAAAAATGCCTCCTTGTGAAAATTCAAATTTATCTTCAATTGAGATACCTGATAGGATGAAAAATAGCCATATAGAACCTTGGAGTTGGTCATTAATTAGCTTTTTAGAAGAGCGATTCGTGAGAATTTCCTCTATTAGCATCGTACCAAATGATCGCTCAATAGAAGTGGCACTAAAAGGAGGGCATAAAAACCATTCTTCCCAAAAGCAAATTCATTGTTTGATATTTCTATACAATTCATAGTTTTGTTTCGACAGTCCATCAATAGTCATAAGGTGTGCCTATCAGAAGGTGCACTTTTCACTAAGGTTCAACAATTAGAAGGTGCACTTTTTACCAACGTGCAATTTTTAGAAGGTGTAATTTTTCCATAGGTGCACCAAGATCCATAGTGTGCTTCCCTAGAGGTGTGAAAATTGGAAGATCTTAACCTTGCATCTCCCTTTCAGTGAGCATTGAGGTCTTCACCTAACAAGCAAGAGTTCTTGGGACTCAATCATTTTTCCAAGCCTCACAGCAATAAAGGGACACCTAGGCTCCATTGACTCACATTGCAAATTCCATCATCATCATCCACTCTATGTTCTACTTCACCAATTCCCATCATCATGCACCATGGCTTTCTTCAATGCCCAAAGTTCACCATTGAACCTAACCAATCCATTACATGACTTGCCCAAATATCCTAAAAATATTTTCCCATGGTTCATTTATGGATAATCTTGAACAAAAAAAGATCATATTAAAAATTTCAAGAAAATTTGTAATCAAAACTAGATTCAACATATGTACATGGTATGTCACCTATTCCCTTACACTTTGGGGAAAACGACATTCAATTGGTACCTCAATCTGCCACTAGCATCAATCAGACACTGTAACTCTTTTGAGAGAAAGTTTTTGGCAATTCAAGGTCTACATTGATCTACTTATCCTATATCATCAATTCATCTCAATTAAGATGGATCCCCATGATTCTATTTCACAATTTAATCATCTCTTCTATAGGACGTATCAAAGAATAGAGTTTCCTTACACTGTACCACAAGAGACTTCCATTCATATATATTTGGGAAGAATGGATTCATTAACTTCTATTTTTCTAATAAGGCTCCCACCCAGAGACATTGATGCCATTGAAAAGGCCTTCAAAGAGGTTGTTACATTCATGAAGAAGGTATATCCCCATGGTGGAGGGAACTTGGTATTTTCCTTCACTTTGAATAATGTAGCTACCATACCATTGTTTCTATCAAGAGCATCTACTACACCCAATAAAATTCCCTTATTATATTTAGTACCTTTACTACAATAGGTTATTGTTTCTCGAATGCCAATAATTACATATTTAGGGTATGAGCCCCAAAAGACTGCATTCTTTGAGTAGATGACTTCTCCACCTGCTAAACTCAAGAACACTATGGCTAGTGTGTTTGAGGCCATGAAGAAGAAAATGTCTCTTTTATCCAATGAACTCATCAAAATAAAGTTAAATTCCTCAAGAAGCCAAGGCAATCATCCAAGGAAACTTTCTACCCAAAACAATTATTCTCAAAATCAAAGCAAAAATTATGGCCCCTATGATAGCATTAACAATGAGAATAATGGTATTACAAGTATGAGTCCAAGTGAAAATGAATACAGGTACAATGATGTTTCAGATTAGCCTCTCCAAATCATGGAGGAACAAACTTTGAAATTTAGTGCAATATTGTTTAAATCATATCATAAATTTGCAGGAGGACAAAATGATGAAGATGATCAAGAGGAGTTTGTGTTCCCTTTCAATGAAGACAAAGAGCATGGACACTTTTGGATACATTTATATTGCATCAATAGTATGAACACACAAAGATTGAAAAGTAGAGAATAACCTACAATGGATGATGTCTCTCTATGATTACATCTTACTCCTTCAGACATACAAGTTTGTAACACTCCAATGCATTATGTGGCTCCAACAAACATTACCCTGACAGTTTAGAAGGAATTACATATAAAGGATGAGGTTTTGAAAGGTATTATGGATAACATAATAATAAATTTGAAGTATCTTAGAGAATATTAGAATCCAAACATCATTTTGCTTCCTAACTATTGTCAACTCCATAAAAGGATTCATTTAGAGTTAGAATTTTTTAGTTGCCAAGATGCATTATCTAATGTGTTGATGCAAATAGATCAGCCTATTGAAATTGTTGGAAGCAATGAAATTGTTGCAAGTTTTGATGTTGGAATAACTATGGATATCCTAGGAAATTTTGAGGATGCAAAAAATTTTGAATTTCTAAAACTCTATGGAGTTGCAAAAATTCTCAAAGTTTCAAAAAATGATGGAAATGCAAAAGACCTTAAGGTTGCTGAGATTTTTGAATCAGGAAGTCATCAAGAAGAAGATACCAATGCTTCCTAGTGTGCTATTGATTCCCCATTGGATAATGATAAGATACCTCCCTTAAAATAAGATATGTCAAGAGACGAGATGGATATAGTGCTTAATTTGGTCTCAATCCTGACTGAGGAAATGTCTATTTATGGGTATTCTATGCATATATAAAACTATGCAATAACAAATTCATGCAAATTTGGTCCCTTTGGGTTCCATTTAGAAGTAATTTGTCTTGATTTCTTGTTATCTTGGGAGATTGCAATGGAAGATAAGTATGATTTGAACATGCTTCTTTGGGATATGAGGGAGAAAACACCTTGATTAATGATATTAATGAACCCTATAATTCAAAAGGAAGTCTTATGATTGAATTTTCTAATCCCAAGGAGCCTAATGTTGGATACAATTAGTTAATAGTGTGTTATCTTTGATGTTACACAAATTTTATAATCATTATCAGTCAGTATATGTCAAGCTCACTTGGGTAGTGAAGACAATTCTCTGTGCCTACCGAGCATTCCTGTGTTTGCCTAGTCCAGAAGGCAGTGTCTACCAAGTTCACTCAAGTATCAAAGGAAAGTTGGATGGAACCAATGTTAACTGAGTTCACTCAGTTGCCAAAAGGATTTTTGTAAGTTTGCAGTGTTAACCAGGCTTATGTTGGTTAAAAAAGGAAATTGCTTCAAAGTTAGTTTCTACCAAGAAGGGTCAACTAGTGAAGGATTTTTTTATTTTGTTGTATTGAGTTTAATTGATCTATCTATTGATTCCAACTAACTAAGATGGTGAATATTGATTATTGTAAGTTGTATTTGAGCCAACTTGACAAAGTGGAAGGTATAAGTATAAGGTCAAGTTGTGATTTCAAAGAGGGCAAGCAAATGTGAAAGTGGAAGTTCAAGAGAATGTGTGAATTATGATGATGTGATTGAAGATATATTAATGAGCAAAGGAAGCAAATTTGAAGGATATGCTGAATACCCTTGTGGTGTAGCAAAGTCATATTCGATTAGGAAGGATCAAGTACAAGCTAGAACAAAGATCTAAAATCAAAAAATTAGTTGCAGACAAATTAGGTCATCTCATTGTTACTCTCTAACCATTATAGCAGTGATCTAAATCTCTTAACAGAGTTGGCTTAACAGTTATTTGTAAATCCTCTAACAAGGTGACAATTCCATTGAATTATTCTCAAGACCTCTAATGAGGCCACTCCTAATAGGGTGATTAAATCCTTTAGTAGGGTCACACCTAATAGTGTGTTTTGTAACCTTTTACAGGGTTGGCTCTTAACAGGGCTCACTTCAAAAGAGTGAAATTTAGTAGCTAGTTACTATTGGTGATTTTTCCCAAATTGGGTTGCCACATTAAATCCTAGTGTCAAATGTGTTCATGCTTTTCTTTATGTGTTTTCAACAAATTTAAATTAATGGTAATCATAGATAAAATCTAATGATTTATATATTAATCTTTTACCAAGACAATCTAGTTACTACTGAGTTACAGTATTTCGTGTGTTTACTGAGCTTTAGTAGTATTCAGTTATTTGTTTGCATTTTGTACTGACATCAAAAGAGATCTAGGATCTATTTTTGTACTAATTGATTCACCCATTCCCTCTCAGTTACTCCTCTTATATTTCCAACACCTAAATGTGACAATTCATGGTTTAGGGCTAATGATGGTGATAATAAGGGCCATAAACATAATATTATATCTTTTGGATCTTATTTTGATAGCTATATTTCATTGATGATGCCAATATTTCCATGTGCATGTGGAGTTGTGTACCATGAGATAAGACTACCAAAATAAGAAATTACAATGTGTGAGTGTACCCCTATGGTTGGGGACTCACTAAATTAGGTGATATCTTTCCATTATCCCTTTTAGTTAAATGATTTTTAGTTTGAATATGATGCTAAAGGTAAGAAAAAAAATTTGCGGATTAATCATAACCATGGAGAGTTACCACAACTTCTAATTTTGTGTGGTTTGTACCCAGAATTTGAACCAAGATTGCCCAAATATTATTTTTCTGAGTACAAAGAAAACTTGACATTTTTTAGAACTATATGGGTTGGTTTATTACTATTGCACATAATGAGAAATCTAGTGACAACTAACCCATGTTCTTGTTGTTCAAGGTTTTCTATATATAAGTTTTCGTTCTTTTTATTTTTTAGTCTTTTTAGTTAGGTGTTAGTTTTCTTTGTTCAAATTTTTTTTCTTTGGGTTTTTGTATCTTTTTGCTTCTTTTTTCTTTTTTAGTCTTCGAGTCAGGGAGTCAGTTTGTTTTGTTGGGGTTGTTCCCAGCATGTGGTCCATCCCAACTGGTTCTAACTTCTAAATAAGGTATTTCTTCATGAAAGCATTTAAATAACTTTTTTTCTTCTGAAAACTAAGTACATGTGTCACTTGCAGGAAAGAAAAGACTTTCAACCTCTAGCTCAAATTCTAGATCAATCACTCTCTCAATACTCTGCAAGTTTAAAGAATTGGTCATTGGTCATCCAGGATGCTTTTAACCCAGGTGGATAGTGGCTAAGGAATAGTCCAAAACATTCTAGTTTGAACATAGGATTTTGACCCCAGGGGCTTATCAAAATCACTTGTTGGCATGTTAGTTTCCCAAAGTTCATTAAAATAGGAATGCACGAATCATCAGATTGGAAAAGGTCCATAAGAAAGGAACACCAACACCTTGACCACATAATCTAATCAATGTCAATAGAAATAAATAAATAATTTTAAAAAATTAAAATGGTGTCATCAAATAAGACTCCAGAACTTGGTTTGAACAAAATAAGGTGATCAACTGCAACTAGCAAAATATAAGCATTATCTCACTTCAAATAAACAAAAGTTTCAAGGAAGAATCAAGTAGAAACACATGAGCTCCATGAAAGTTTAAAAATGTATCACAAAAAATAAAAAAAGATAAGTAATTGATGACTCATTAAGAGCCCACTGAATGGATTCTCACATTTGGTCATATAGTGATTGGAAATTTGTTGATGGGATTTCTCAAACCCTCACCAGTCAGCGAAAGATTGTTTCTATGTTGTTGCAAACTTGTGGTGGTTGACACTTAGGAGCATCAAGAGAAATAAGACACTAAACACACATTAAGCATGAAAATTGAAATGTTTAGAGTTTCTTGTTTGAAACTCTCAAAAGTCACTAGTGACATTTGGAATCAAGTTGCAAACTTGATATGGATTTGAAAATTGTTTGCTAATATAGAAATACCTTTGTCATTTCTTCCTTTTGTTAGGGCTATTTCTTTTAATTGTACAACACACGCCCCATTTTTTACTTTGGAAATGGGGACCGCCCTTTTTTTGACTCATAGAAGCTCATTCCACAAAATAGGGTATTTTCAAAGGTGGCTCAAAGAGCAGAAATTTTGTAGTTTGGGTTTAGGATTATGGTCAGTTAGTATCATTTTTACCCTATAGCACCAATATACTGATGTTTATCTTGTGTAGGTCATCATGGCATCCTCATCATTTGTAGCAACAAAGATTACCATAGTATTGCATGTGCATATTCAACACAGACACCTTGGAATTTCATATAGAAGAAGTAAGAGTTCAATTCCATGATAATGTTGGACTATAAATAGTGCATAAGTTATCAAATAGATCAAGAATAAGTACACAAGAGTGGTCATAGACCTCATTTGAGAAAAACCTAGAAATCATTTTCAAATATGCGAACTTTGATTTTTTGGCAAATTAATCACCTTGTACAACTCTCTGAAGGTGCATTAAGTTTGAAGGTGCACGAAGTTAGAAGGTGCACTACCATACAAATTTTCTACACCTTATGAACCTAAGGTAAAACCTTATTGGTGGAGAGATGATCATTATTGTGGCTACCATACATGCAAAGGTCATAAAACTAAAGATTGTACTACATTTAAATGTATAATTCAAGATCTTATTGATGACAGAATCATTGATGTTGAAATTCCTTATGACCTATGTAATGAAGATGCTTCTATTGAGCAAGATCAATCTTAAACATATAGAGGCCCCCAAGTTCCCCAATATTACCATGGCTTCCTCATCTTATTCAGTAGCTAAGATCACTCTCAAACCTATGACTTTTAAGTTCCAAGAAGTGCCCAAGAAGTCACACTTCATGGATTTGAGCTCAAAAGTGAGTGATACCAAATGTTCCTAGTTATTATACAAGAGAATAAATGTATAATATTGATGATTGGATTGAGAATATATAGGCCAATAATAAGGCCATGTTATCTATGTATGAAGATATCCAAGATATCCAGAGAACACATGTCCAACTATTAGAAGTGGATAAATACTATAGTGCAACCAATTTAGAGATATTTTATAACGACCCCTGATACAACTATGCTCAATGAAAATAATTGTACAACAATTTAAGAATCATTTGAAGAAATAACCTCTAAGGATGATTTTAGATGCATTTTCAAAACTAAGGAGACACTAAGGGAGTTGGACTCTAAGTTGGATGATTTGTAGAAGTAAGGAAAGAAATTCATGATTTCCACAGGGAAGTGAGGGAAAAGCATGAAGCTTCAGACTTCTTAGATCCTCAAGAAATCACCTCTACCATCCAAAAGTTCAAAGGGGAACATCCAAAAATTATTTTGGTTGAAGGTCAACAAGACCTAGATGTTGTCACTTTTGGAAAATTATGGACTTAGAAAAAATTGGTTACTTTTGGAAAATTGTGGACTTAGAAAAAATTCTGTCACTTTTGAAAAATTATGGACTTCGAAAAATTATGTCTCTTTTGGAAAATAATGGACTTAGAAAAAAAAATTGTCACTTTTGGAAAATTGTGCACTTAGAAAAATTATGTCAGTTTTGGTCCTTTCGCCAAGGTGCACTTTACACAAGGGTGCGCTAACAATTTTGGATCAATTTTGGTGCACTGGCGGTGAGCTACTAGTTCTATTTTTTGAGCATTTCATACACCAAAAAATGTGTTTTGGCAGCAGTTTAACTGGTAGAAACGCCTAGAGAAGGATGAGCTTACATTTTTAGAAGTCTTAGTCACTCCTAGATCATCTCATGGCTTCCGTCTTCTTATCTTCTTTTTCTTTTATTAGTTTTAGTCATGTAAAATCTCATGCACCCATTAATTAATATAAACAAGGGTGGAGACCTACTTAGCACCATTTAGAGAGTTGGTATGTATATAATTAGCTTTATTTTATTAGTTTATGCATACTATTTGCATCAGAAGAACCTTCACTCCTAAGGAGAGGGAACATTATAAATATATGGATATAATATGTATTCAAGGCTGACATTTTGATGCAATAATAAATGCTATTGGTACTCTCATTTTAAGTGTAGTAAATCTTGTCAGAGTGTGTTTTTTTTTTATGAATTTACATTCATGAATAGTAATGAAGCTAGTGGTTTTATTGTGTTATGATACTAGTGCAATCTTTTAGTTCTGTTGTTTTCCTTGTGTTAATGAATTCCATTGTTGTTATGAATTGCAGAAAGGGTCACTATTGTTCATGCATAATATTTTGTCTTATGTGCACACACTTGCTATGGCTACACAAGTTGATGAATTGTGAAGTATCTTTTGGTTTTCTTTAAAGTTCCCATCGATGAGTGCATTAGTAGAGTTGAGGAAGAATTGCTCCTAATTTCATTGGTTTCCTACCATGTCCTTTTGATAATTTAATTCATAGACATGTTGCTGCTTTAGCTTATGTTCATTAGGAATTTCCCTTTCAGTAATTTGCTTTAATCTCTTGTTACTCTATATTCGTTATTTTCTTTCCAAATGTGTGGTTATAATAGGACTTCATATAGTTGCATTGATTAGAAAGTGTATTCATCATAAAAAGGAAAAATAAAAAAATATATGTTGGTTTTGTGGTTAGATTTCCTCAAAGTTCTGCAAAATTGATAGATACCAACAAAAGCCTCCTTGTGAACATTCACATTTATCTTCGATTAAGCTACCCAATGGGTTGAAAAACATCCATCCAGAACCTTGGCATTGGTCATTGATCAACTTTTCAAGAGAGAGATTCATGAGAATTTCTTCCATTAGCATCATTCCAAATGACTGCTCAATAGTTACCTCTTCATAATGCCTTCTTTGAACCATGGATGTACCTATGCTCAATCCCCTTTTCTCCTCTATTCTTCCTCCTTTCACCCTATTTATCCTCATATATATCTCTTCCTTTTGTGGCTTTCCAAACCTTATCTCTAGGACCAAGTCAACTTAGGTTGACCTATTCTAGACTAGGTCAACCTAGTCTGTGACGGATTCAAGGTTCAAGGTACGAAAGGCCTTGGGGGTTTAATTAGTTTTCTTTCACTCTCTTATCAACTTGTATTATTTTTCGACTCAAAAAATCATATATAAGAAGACTTGGAGGCTTAATTTTCATATCTTACTTCATAATTCAATTCCAAGATTTCAATCTCTTACACTCAAGTCTAGATGTCTACCTTTTGCATTCAAGGAGTTCAAGTATTCAAGATTTTCAAGCATTTAAGCAAGGAGATTTCTATCAAGAATTGATGGATCCTTTGTGAGAATTTCCTCTTCAAGATATAGCTTATTGTTGGTCATCAAGGGAGGAGATCTACATTCCAAGTGTCTCTTGAGTGATGTTATTGGATCTTCCCTTGATTCATTAGACTTGTATCTATTAGGGTATGTGCTCTAATACCAATTATTGGTCCCAACTAGTATTGGGGTGGGGGGTGAATCAATATGCACTCTTTTACAAAATATATTGGTTAATACACCAAGTTTTACCACACACTTCATTACTATCTCTTTAACTACTAGGGAAATGGTAAATGATATGCAATAAAACCATACAATATACCACATAGAAGAAAACAATAATGACACATATATTTTATGCAGAAACCCTTCGAGTGGGGGTGAAAACCATCTGGGAGTAATATACATACTAGACTTTCCTTGTAAGAAAAAGGGTGTCATGGGAAAGGCCTACATATGTTCCTTTTGAGAACGTATCTTGTTAGGAATCTCAGTAACTTGTAAGGATTACAATAGCCTATTAAGGCTACCTTGTTAGAGGATTTCAAAGGCTTGTTACAAGTCTGTGTAGATCATTTATTATGGCTTCTTGAAGATGATCTGATCTTCCACTATTGTTCTAGCTTGGGTGAGCTTTCTCTTCTCTCTACCCTTCTTCCACTTCACACCTACCTGTTGTTGCAAACAGTTCACAATTGACCTTGACTATTTAATTTCTTTGATTCATTGCAGCAATAATGACGTCCTTGGCTCTTCCTTTAGATAATAGTTTTCTTCTCTCCCTTTTCAGGGAACAACTCCTACACTAAGTAGCAAGTGATCCTTAAATCACGTTATGTGATTATGGATGAAAACCCTAAAATTGTCCCACTCAAATTGTAATTTGGTTTTTGAAATGCATAGCGAGCATAGTCACAAGACACCCATGACTACCTATCCATAGATGCCTATTCTTATCATCCATCATGTTTGTCTGCAAGTCTACAGCTAGACCTAGGGCCTTGCATGCTTTATCCACATTCCACCACTTTTCTATGTTGCTTGTCTTGTCACATTCAGATCTCCTCTTGTATCATCACATCAATAGTGACTGCACTATGTCCATTCTTCTTCCATGCCTTCCTTCATTCTTCTTCCATGATTGGTACATCAGTCTACTAATGGTTGTACTTGCAACACTTGGTAACTTATTGTTAACTAGTTGCCAATCAATGAAAACACATTCTATTAACTCAATGCTTGAGTTCTTAGCTCACCATTTGCCCAATTGATTTTTTCACTCACCACTTGCCCAGTTGACGTGACTTGGTCCAACATTTCATCCTTCTAACGTCATGAGAATCTTCCCTAGCTCAAGCATTGAAGGCGCTCCTGACCTTTCAACTCCTAATAACATAACATTCATTGTTAGAATTGTTCTCAGCGATAGAAGAAACCCTACCCCTACTAAATATATATTTGTGAGGTCACATTTTCAGATTGGATAACAATTCTATAGTTTTGAAAGAAAATTTAATTAGACATTTTTACTAATAACTCATTTCTTTCATATTAATTAAACAAATATTATTTAATCAATTTATTAAATTTCTATCCTCATACAATAATTTAAATTTTTAAATATTTAATTACATTATTTTTAGTTATTATTTAATTCATATTAATTAAATAAATGATTTTTAATTATATAGTTAGCCAACTAACTTTTTTCTAATATATTACCTCTATAAATAATAATAAAATTATTATTTTACTTCATTTACATGCATTTAATATTTAACTTTTTTTTTAATTAATTAATTCTTCATGCACATAAATCAAATAATTTAAGTCTTGTAATGAAAAAACTTGCACAATAGAAGAAATATTATGAAATATTATATAAATACTTGATAATAGCTAAGAATAATAGGCCACTTCAAGGGAGCAACCTCCAAATATCTCCAATGAGAAAACACTTCACAATATGATGATGAAATAAGACTCACAACCTCCTATGTATACCTAATTATGGTTGAATAGACACAACCCTTCATAAAACCTAGGCTGACCTACCTACCTAAATAATAATATAATAATGATATTATGACTTAATTAAGGATTAAGATAGCCACAAGTTGACTATTCATAACCCTATATACAACAATATTAAGGGTGTTGCATGCCCCCTCTCTTGAAAGAAGCATTGTCCTCAATGCTAACCAAGTGTGGATTCTTTTGAATGAACTCCTCATCCTCCCATGTGACCTCTTCAACTAGTAAATTCTTCCATTGGATGAGATACTAAGTTAGGATTTTGTTCCTCAGCTTCTTTGTGCATGTTTGAAGAATGTGCTCTGGTTCCAAAATTATTCTTCCTTCTTCATCAAGTTCTAGTAGTACTGTTTGAGTAGGAATATTCTGCCCAATTACCTTCTTCAAACAAGAAACATGAAAAACTAGATGTATCTTTGTTTTTGGTGGCAAATCCAGCTTGTACGCAACACTACCAATCTTTTGCATGATTTGGTATGGTCCATAATATCTTGGAGACAACTTATTATTCTTTTTTTCTTGTTTCATTGAGATTTGTTTGTAAGGCTACGATCTCAAGAAGACCCAGTCCCCAACTTCAAGATTTCTTTCACTACGATGTTGGTCCACTTGTTGTTTCATTCAATTTTGTGCCATAGCTAAATTCTCCTTGAGTCCTGAAAGTACTTGGTGTTGATGAAGCAAGTGATCCTCTACTATTGGAACTCTTCGTGACACCTTTAATGATGATGTGATGGAAGGAGGATGATATCCATAAAGTGCTAAAAATGGACACATTTTTTATGAGCTATGAAAATAAGTATTCTACCACCATTCTGCAAGAGGTAGCCAATCTACCCATTGAGATTGTTTTTCTAAAGTAAAACAACATAGATATCCTTCCAAACATTTATTAACCACCTCAGTTTGCCCATTTGATTGTAGATGGTATGAAGAACTATGACCCAATTGACTACCCAAACATGAGAATAAATCTTTCCAAAAGTGACTAGTAAAGATAGGATCACGATCACTAACAATAACCTTAGGTGTACCATGTAGCTTTTGGATATTCTCCAAGAAAAATTTTGCCACTATACTTGTTGTAAAAGGATGTGATAATGCAATAAAATGTGCATATTTAGTGAGGTGATCAACTACCACCATGATGACATTATGACCTTTAGATTTGGGGAGCCCTATGATGAAGTCAATGGATACCTCTTCCTAATGTTGGCTAGGAATAGATAAAGGTTGCAAGAGACCTAGTATCTTAATTGTTTCCCCCTTATTTCTTTGACAAACCAAACATTTAGCCACAAATTTTTGAACATCACCTTTTAGTCCTTCCCAAAAAAATCTTGCTTGACCCCATGATATGTCTTCAAAAATATCGAATGACCACCAATTGGGGACTCATGTAGTTCTTTGAGAATCTTGCATTTAAGAGTGGAATTCTTGCAGAGATACAAGCACTCTTTGTACCAAAGAAAATCCCCCTTTAAACAAAACTTATTTAAACTACTAGGGTCACTTTTTATTTTTTGGATGAGATTACTTGTTGCAACATCATTTTTCCACTCTTCTCTAGCCTCTACCACCCAATTTTCTTGTAAAATTGAAAGGGCACACAATAAGGCTTCATCTTTTTCATCCTTCCTAGAAAGTGCATTGGCCACAATATTTTCCTTCCCTTTGTTGTATACAATTTCAAAGTTGTATCCCAACATCTTAGTGACCCATTTTTGTTGCTCTTCTGATGATAGCCTTTGTTCCAAAAAATATTTTAGGCTATCATGATTTGTCTTAACCTTGAAGTGTCTACCCATTAAATAAGGCCTCCATTTTTTAACTGCATGAAGGATTGCTAACATTTATTTCTTGTAAATAGGTTTGAGTTGATATTTACCTTTTAATTGATGACTCTCAAAAGCAATTGGTCAGCCTTCTTGCATGAGAACTACTCCTATCCCATTTCCAAAAGCATCACATTCCACAATGAATTCCTTGGTGAAGTATGGAGTGGCAAGCACTAGAGTTGTACACATAGCCTTCTTCAATTGCTCAAATGATACATTAGTAGATTCATTCCAATGAAAAGAATCATTCTTAAATAGAATTGTAAGGGGTGTTGCTATACGACCATAATTCTTCACAACTCTTTTGTAGTATGTTGTCAATCCCAAGAGACCCCTCAACTTCTTAATAATTTTTGGAATAGGTCATTCCATAATAGCCTTTATTTTTTTAGGGTCCACCTTTACTCCTTCATGTGAAACTATGTGTCCCAAATACTCCACCTCCTTAAGACCAAAAGCACACTTTGATGGCTTAGCATAGAGTTTATTATCTTCAAGTAATTGTATTGTTTGATCTGCATTCTACAAATGTTCTTCCCAAGTCTTTCTATAAATTAATATATCACCAAAAAACACTAACACAAACTTTCTCAAGAACTTCTTAAAAATGGAATTTATCAAACTTTGGAATGTAGATGGTGCATTGGTAAGATCGAATGGCATCACCATAAATTTATAATGACCTTCATGAGTTTGAAATGCTATCTTACAAATATCTTCCTCCTTGATCTAAATTTGGTGATAACCTGATCTAAGATCTAACTTGGTAAAATACATAGCTCCATTTAATTCATCTGGAAGATCATCAATGATTGGAATAGGAAACTTATCTTTAATGGTGTACTTGTTGAGCACTCTATAATTTGGACACATGCACTAAGTTTCATCCTTCTTACGCACCAGCACAACAAGTGAGGAGTAATTTCTTTGGCTCCCTAGAACTAGTTGTATGGCATGGTCATGATCCCTATCCTTTAGGCATATCTCCAAGAATCATTGAGTGACGATCAATTATTGCTTGTAAATATGGTTGAGTAAGAGCATTAGATTGAGAGACTTCTAATGAACATAGCTGGGTCATAAATCCATCCGCACCTTTCTTAAAAATCTTTTTCATTTGATGAGAGCTTACCATTTGTGGGGATTTTGCCTTCAATCGCCTTAGCTCCACTACCTTTCCTTGTGATTGAAATCACATGAATAGTTCTTGGAAGTTCATCTCAATTGTTTCCAATGTAGTAAGTCATTGTGCTCCCAAAACAATATCCACTGCATCCATGGATATCACATACATTGGGGTATCAAGTTGGTAATCTCCCATGGATAATTTGATGCTATGACACTTCCCTGAACAACCAATTGTGCCCATGTCTACAATCAAAACCTGAAACTCTGGGGTTGGATATATAAAACAATTTAGAAGAGTTGCTAACTTTTTGTTGATGAAATTATGAGTACTACCTAAGTCGATCAATGTTGTTACTTTTTGCTTCTTTAAGAAACCCACTACCTTGAGAGTTTGTGGTGCACTAAAACCTAAAAGTGCATGACAAGAAATGATTGGTTAAGAATCATGTGATTCCTCACCTAACTCCCTATCCTCCTCTAATATGGTCTCATCCTCTTCTTCCTCACTTGGACCTTCAATATAGAACAATTTATTTTCACTACATTTATGTCCTCAACTATATTTTCTATCACAATTGAAACACAACCCTTTTACTCTTTTCTCCTCAATTTTTTGTGGAGTCAACCTAGTAGGTTGGGGGAGATAAGGTGTTGAGTATCCTTTTTCTCTTGTCACATTAGCCCCTTGCTTTCTAGGAATCAAGAACTTCTCCTCTACCCTATGTGCTAATATAAAAGACTCATTTACTGAACTAGAACAAAACATGTGTACCTCACGTTGAATGTGATCCTTGAGACCACCCAAGAATAAATCATTCAAGTTCTCCTCTATAATTGTATCCACTCTTAAGGATAGATTTTGGAATTTTTGAATATAATCTGTAACTAATCCTATTTTTTGAAGTTTAGCAAGTTGGCTAAAGAAGTTTTCTATCACACTATTGCTATATTGTGCTTGGAGTTCTTTTGTAAAAATTGACCATGATACAATGAGACCCTTTTTCCTCCTATGAGTACAAAGCCAACAATACCAAGTGAATTGATCTAGTTCTAGATATAAGGAAGCCATCGTATCCTTTTGTCCATACGAGATTTGATGTACTTCAAAAAAATTATCCATTTGATTTATCTATGTTAGAGGATCCTTTCCATCAAATTCGCGCATATCCACCTTTGGAAAAAAATTCCTAGATCCCGTAGGATTAGTAAAATTTGTGTCATTATTAGTCAACTTGAAGGTTTCACCTTGATTTCTTGAGAGCTCCTTCCTTGTTTCATTCATATAGGTGCTCAAAATGCTTCGTATATCTAATATATCTCCTCGTAGGTCACACATATCCTTCTTAACCTCTTCCTTGAACTTACTAAGTTCCTCATTGGGATTACTATCCTTTGTTGCTTCCCAATCTTGATCAGAGGATTTCCCTAGTGTGGTAGAATTTCTTTTACCTCTTGTTGGAGGCCCCGTCATGATGGAAACCAATTTTTTTGAAATAAATCAAACAAATAAATTGTAAATTCTCTTATTTATTTATTTTTTTAGGGCCAAGAAATCCTTACTCAGAAAAATCCCAAAAAAAATTTAGCAAATTTGCTGCCTTGAGAGAGAGTTTTCCTAATTTTATAATAAATTGCTTTTTTTTTTTTTTCAATTTCTCCAAGCTTTGAATTTAGGCTCCTCTACTATGTATTGAAAAACCCAATACAAGTTATACTCCAATTCGGCAGGATGTGAGAGATATGATGATCTCAAAATATTTTGTAGAAATAGTAATTCTGTAATTATTTTCTCGAATTTGATCCAATTCCTCTAAATTTTGGACTATATCTTCTTTGATATGGTCTTCAAAAACCCTTTAGAAATCTTTAAAAAGTTCCCTAAAATCTGAAAGTTATGCTTTCCAAAATTGCCCTAATGTTGAGAAAAAATTGTGCCTCTATGGTGCCAAGATCATGCTCTGATACCGCTTGTAACGAAACAACTTGTACAATAGAAGAAATAATATGAAATATTATATAAATACTTGATAATAGCTGAGAGTAATAGGCCACTTCGAGGGGGCAACCTCCAAATATATCCAATGAGAACACACTTCACAATATGATGATGAAATAAGACTCACAACCTCCTATATATACCTAATTATGCTTAGGTTGAATAGACACAACCCTTCATAACACCTAGGCCGACCTACCTACCTAAATAATAATATAATAATGATAACATGACTTAATTAAGGATTAAGATAGCCACAAGTTGACTATTCATAGCCCTAAATACAACAATATTAAGGGTGTAGCAAGTCCCCACAAATTAGCATTGTGTTGTAACTTCTTGCCCAAATTAAAAAATATATTTTATTTCACAATTTAAAATTAGATTTTCATATTTGTTTTACTTATAAATATAATTGAAAATACTTAATATTATAATATACTATACAAATATTAAATATTAAATATTTTGACATGTCTCAATTTTATTTGAAATTTTCAAATACTTTTGCAAAGTTTGAACAACTTTGTTATAAATTAAATATCACTTTTGTATTAATCTTTTCTATTTCAACCACTTAGATCTAAGTACTTAATTCTAATTTTTTTATTTTTCAAACGTTTTTATGTAAAAAATTTAATTTGTAAAATTATAAAAAATATGTTACTTTAACACATTAGCTTATATATTTGGGATCTTATAGGAGCCCAAGAAGCACTTCCCCAATATTTTAACATGCATCACTTAATAAATGAAAAAAATTAATAACATTGTATGGAAATAAATAGTTTTTGGTTTGTAAATATTTACTCTAGCATTCATACTATATTATCTCATTATATTAAATTTTATAATACTTAGTACAATTTTATTTGTGGAAAATGGCTATTAACTAGTATAGACACCAATGAATGAAAAGGTGAAAATATTCTATGAATAACATGCTTTTCTTCAAATATATTGTTATTAGATTAAAATTTAGTACAATTATTTATAATTATTAGGGCAAAAAAAATCTACTTGGTGTGCCTCATGATTATATTGCAAATGAGTAATATTCTATTTAAAATAAATAGTATTTCATTTACATTTTTTTCATCTAGATAAAATATATTGAATAACTAGTTAATTTAAATAATATTAAAATACTAAGATACAACTAAGTTATAAGAGTAGCACTATATTTCTTTGATAAATTAGAAAATATCTTTAACTAGAAATATTTTTCTATTAAAAATATTACGTTTTAAATATTTAAATATTTAAAGTAGAATGATAATTATTTTATCTTTCTAAGTTAAAAATTAATTAATTTTATTAGTAATTCAAGTATTTGTATTAATAGATAAAAATAGTACATGTAGATTTAAGCCAACTTGTGACCATAGTAAAATCATCCAAAAAACTTCCTACAACCACTACCCTTCCAATGCTTACTACATAGAATTGCATTAGATTACATAAAGAAAAACTAGACATCCCACAAAAACCATACCATGCCAACAGTCTCAAATCATTTGGGAATGACTTAAACATCACACACTAAGCTTAATTCCCACACCAAAAGTGATAAATAGTCAAAGTTGACTTTTTTTCACAAGTTTAATTCTTCCCTTAGTGTGTGATGTTTAAGGGTGGCAATCATTTGAACCACCCTACAGCCTCCTTGTGCAAAAAGTTGGGAATACCATTGTTCCCACCCATGACAAAAACAAAGACACCACCCCTTCCAACTACATCATTGGTCACAGCACCATAGTCTACTAACATGGACACATCCACACCCGACACAATGTCATGACCACCCGATGTAGGACCACTGCAATCCTTTACTTTTATTTGTTGTCATTTTCCTTGAGATCATTGTCGGACTAGCGGGCAACCACCATCACTGATTGGAGTCAAGGAATTAATAGGAGTAACTCTCAAAGCACATTTGCTTCCTTTGAATATCAACTCTCAAAGCATGAGCCTGCACATAGGACCACAGATGGAACAACTTGCTACACCCCATTCAAGCCCTTGGTAAATGGACCTTTTCTGGCACATTGAAAGACCAAACTATCAAAGACTATAGTTTTCCTAACCCGCCACCAATGAAATACCCTAGGTGTTGCCCCGTGTGCAACTTGACCTCAATTTCAGCCTTGCTCACAACATCCTCAGACCCCACACCCCATTTTGGCTCTAGACACTCTCTAACCACACCTAGAACTTCAACCTTTGAATCCATCACCATTAAAGCTAATTCCAAGAACAATGATGATATATCTAGATCCGACCAGGGCCTCTAGTCATGCACCAGATAATCCTCGTTGAAAAATACTTTCACTACCTCCTAGAAAACGTCACCATCATACTTAAACATATTATGCAAGCACTTCACAATAATCGATCCTTCAAAAGCATGGATCTCTATCATGTGTAGTGAGAGATTAGCTACCATGCTACTAGACCCTAATCCCTTCGAACTTCTCAATCTAATACTTACTTTGCATATGCAGAAAAAAGAGTTTGATACCAATTAAAATGATTCAATTGAATCCTTCAGAAGGACCACTTTTAATTAATCCCTCCATCATTACTCAAATTCACCTACAGAGCAACACATGAGAACTTCACATCTCAACACAAAACCTCTATCAAATCCACCTCTATTTGATTATTGAGGGGTGCACATGTGATCTTTAATGAATTTTTAGATCAAGATCTAATGGAATGATATTCTTGTAGCCTTCAAAAAGTTCAAATTTTTCATCTTAGCAACCTTTTACTCCCACATTCAACAATTTTCCTCCCTAGACACATGAGAAATCCTAAATTCTTCCATGTTCTCCAATAAACATCAAATCTATCTGATATTCTTATTCAAGTACCAGGTGTTCATCTCCCCTTTTTCAATGCCATTAACCACCAATTATGAGTTCCCCTCAGCATGGATCTCTCAGGCCCCTAGCTTTAGACCAAGCAATGTCACTTCAATTGTAGTAAGAAATTTGGCCTAGTTTTTGGTATCATTTGCTACTCTTTTTGCCACCAAAGTCATGATACTACTATCCTCCCTCCTTGCAATAAATTTGAATCCCAAAGGACCAAAATTCCCTTTTGATGCACCATGGTAGTTGATCTAGATCCATCCTAGGTCCAGCAAGTCCTACTAAATCTTCTCATTACTAACTAGATGAAGATTATCCCTCAAAAGTCAATTAATGAGCCTTAGTTGAAAATTAAAATTATTTATGCAAAAGTTCCATCTATAAATGTGAAAATATCAATCAAATATTAATTTAATTATATTAAATATTATTAAAATTTTAACTTTACTACTCTACCTAATCAAACTATTAAAACTTGCCACAAATACACCATTGTGATATTGCTATCAGGGTATAATTGTGTAGTTTTTGAGTCAAGCTCATTGACCCATGTTTCATGAGTAGCGATTCACACAAACCCATCTCTCATGAGAATATATGGGACACTTAACACTCATTAGATCTAGGTGATGCTCGCAAAGGTGAATCATTGAGACTTCTCAGGGGGTCACCCATCTCAGTACTACTCTAGCTTGAGTGCACTTAACTAGGAAGTTTCCTCCATGGTTAAACCCACTCTACTTGTAACTTTGTTTGAAAAACCTTCACCAAGTGTTGTGCCTTATGAACCATTCATTAGAAATCCCCTTAAGCTCATCAATTGATAAGTAGGAGATATTTTTCACAACAAGTCATATTGTGTTATTGTTATCAAGGGTACTTTTTTTTAGTCAAACTCATTAACCCATGTTTCATGAGTAGTGGTTCACACGATCCCATCTCTCATGAGAATAAATGGAACACTTAACACTCATTGGTTCTAGGTGATGCTCATAGAGGTAAAGCACCAGGACTTCTCGAGAGGTTACCCATCCTAGTACTATTCCAGCTTGAGCATTCTTAACTATAGAGTTTCCTCCATGGTTAAACCCAAGCTCACCCATCCCAGTACTACTCCTACTTGAATACACTTAACTTTAGAGTTTCCTTCATGGTTAAACCCACTATGCTTGCAATCCCATTCACAAAACCTTCACCAAGTGTTGTGCCATGTGAACCATTCATTAGAAAGCCCTTAATCTCATCAATTGATAAGTAGGTGGTATTTTCCACAGCAATTCAAATTATGATAATGCTATAAGGATTTGAATGTGTATTTTTTTAGTCAATCTCATTTATCCATTTTTCATGAGTAGTGGTTAACATGAACCCATATCTCATGAGAATAAATGGAACACTTACTAGTCATCAGATCTATGTGATACTCACAAAGGTGAAGCACTAAGACTTCCTAGGAGGTCAACCATCCTAGTACTACTCTAGATTGAGATCACTTAACTAAAAATTTCCTCCATGGTTAAACCCACTTACAACCCCATTTGAAAAACCTTCATCAAGTGTTGTGCCTTATGAGCCATTCATTAGAAATCCCTTTATTAAGCTTATCAATTGATAAGTAGGAGATATTTTCCACATCAAGTCAAATTGTGATATTGATCTCAATATTTAACTGTGAAGGGTTTTCAAAAGGGATTGCAAATAGAGTGGGTTTTACCATGGAGGAAACATTTTAGTTAAGCGTACTCAAGTTGGAGTAATAATGGGATGGATGACCTCCCAAGAAGTCTTGATGCTTCACCTATGTGAGCATCACTAGTGGGGGGTCCTAACTAACTCTCAAAAGTCCTTCTAGCTATTCCTAACACCTATTCTTTTGTCTTTTTAAAGTACTTCTCATTGCCATACTTAGAGATCACTTCTAGGATCCCTATCTCCCTTAGAACTCTCCACCAACTTCAACCTTCAGCCATACCTCAACTTCAACCTATGCACTCATGGCTTAATTTAGCCACTCTTCTTCCCAAACTATTCATGGGGCTAGGAATAGGTTTCCTCTCTATTCCATGTTTTTTTTCAATCTATTTTGATCCATTTTAATGGATCCTTTCTTAGTTTTCCCATTGAGTCCTAAGTCTTCAAGGCTTTAGGCCTTGTAGCCTTTTTTCCCCAATTAGGTCTTCTCAAACCTAATTTCTTGAAATAGTTCTAAATTCCTCCAAAAAAATCCTCCAACTTGGTTAGGGATTCTCTCTAAGGTATTCCTAGGCTTAAATATTTCCTAGTTCTTAGCCTTCCAAAGTGTTTGTACATAGGACTATCACCAAACCCCTATTCTTAAGGGTTCCTAGGGCATGTAAACTAGTCTAGGTTCTTGGCTTCTTTTTTATGCTCTGTCCAACTATTTTTCCCTCCTCCTTGTAGTTATTTACCAAGAACACATTTCATTTCACGCTCCTACCATTTATTGGCACAAACCAATCAATCTTGCAAGCTTTCTTGCTGTTGTTCTACACAAACTCCTAGCCAGAATGCCTTAGCACTCACATAGGGCTTGATGGAAAAATTAGCTTCCCTCCAAACCATGACTCCATAGACTATTTTTACACTATATACATAGTCTCCTACTTTATTCCAAGAGCCCATGGAAGTTTAGACACGAAAACTCAAGTTGGATCCATATTTACAAAACTGGTTGTCAACCAAGTAATGAATCAACAAAACATAAGAAATTAGAAAAATGATAACTAGTCAACCCAAACCATTAAACCAATGCTATAGAAGTTAATTAAAAAATATGAAAGTCTCAATGCATTATTATATTCCTTTCAATCCATGTATGACTAGATAAAGGCTCTGTTATGCAAAATGCAGTCAATTCTTGCTCTTCCAAATCCATAATCTGTACAATCAATTAACTAACTATTGGGTTAAGATTTTTCCAACCTTACATATGCCAACCCCTTGTGCTCAAACCCTAAGGTTGGGTTTAGGACTCATGTGGAGTTAATTCATATTTTTTTAAGAAAATGTTATCATGACAACTTTGCAAAATTGCAAAGTTGTCATGAGCAATTTTTGCAACTTTTTGCTCATTGAGCAATTTCCTCTCCTAACTTGCATATCTCCTTCTAGAATCAACTCCTAGGATCCCAAAGTACTTAGAAACATCAAAAACACAAGTGCCACTCCATTTTGGGATTTTGGTCAAACTTTGACCCTTTTGTTGACTTCCCTAGGACTTTGACTCTAAGACCTAATTGAGCATACAAATCACAAACTATAAGCATCCTTGCCTCAACACACACCAAATAAACTTTGGGACTTTATGATTAGTCCTTATTACCTTGTTGGTTAGCTAGAACCAGCTACAAGCTAAAAATGCACTACAATCTAAGTAACACTCTAGGGTGCTCCTACACCATTCTCCCCCTATAATAAAACTAAGGGATCTGTGGTGTTAAGAACCCCAAACTGATGCCATGCTTCTTGAAATCACTTTCTGCTATCCAAGTAGCCTCTAACTTAGGTTGGTGTTGTAATACACCAAAATTGGCACATTACCATGCTAGTTTCAGTCTATTTAACCAATTCTAAGTCATATTTTACTAGGCAGTCCTAATTTTGATAATCACTACTTGACCTAAGTGTCAAATGCAAAAAAACCCTAATTTGTATTAATTACATTCTTTATTTAATTCCTAAGTATTGACTCAAATTAGCTACATTAAACCTATTAATTAAGTTTTATTTAAATATAAGTCTTTATACTTTAATTAAATTAAAATTACCTTTTTAGCTAATGTACAAAGGAATTAAATGTATTTAATTTAATAAGATATATCCTCATTTTAATTATTGAGTTTAATTATTCAATTAATTAAGATTATGCATTTATGAGGTCATATTCAATTTTATTAAATTAAATATCTTCTCCAAAATCTTCTCTTTAGTTCAGAAATGGAAATTCTGAGTGAACTAGAATTGGGAATGGAATTAAATTAGTTAACTCTTTCTCACACACAGAAGTGAATCAGTTAACTTCATTTGCACAAGGAAGTTTCCACTCTAACTGAATCTCATCTCCAATCTTGACTACTCATTCAAATTGATCACAATCGCTGATCAATTCTAGGATTCTATTTAAGAGGCCTCCAATTCCTCATTACAGAGGTTGATTTTTTGATAGTATCAAACTTATGCCGAATTAATCACTCAAGCATTTACTTTCATAGTATTTTTATCCTTGCATAATAATCTCATTCTAATTTTAAATGCATACATTTAGTATAATATTGCATCTCATCTAGTTATAAATCCTTCATTCTAGATGTCTGGTTGCTAGCTTCTCGTTCTGAGAGCAATAGCATAATCATTCTAGTTAGAAGGCAACATATTAGCTTGTTGAATTGTTTTGGATTAACAACCCAATGTTCATTATGGGATGATCCTACATATAATGATCATGTTGAAGTGTGTGTAAAGATTGAGGCCCACATTTCCCACATACATTACCGGTGCCCACCGTGGGGCTGAGAAATCAAGTTTTTGTCCTGATTTGTTCCTTTTTCTACATTTTTTAGTATTCTGTCGATGTCATCTGTACAATTTTCCAATTTCTTGTGCAAAAAATCTCATTCTCTCACAAAGAAACTAAGATTTTTCTACCTGTATTGCACTTCCTCACATGAAATAGTTTATAATTGTGCGGTTTCTCCCACAGTGCACATCATTTTCTTACGCGGGCCTGTGCAAGGTTTTGTGCAAAATTTGGCATTAGCAATTACATAATGCAGCTTTCAAATTCTATTTATCATGATGATTTAACTAATAGTTGTTTCTAAAATAGTTTCATTTTTTATTTCTAATTTTCAATAGCTTAACAGTGGTTTACAGGATGCTGGTCAAAGACACCTTATTACAAACCCTTGAAATAGTACTAACTATTTTATTGTAGGATGTTTTTTAAAGATACGCATGTCAAAGAATCAATTCAAACCCACTAAAATGTTGTGTTTTCTTTACTGCTTTCTCACACACAATTTAATAGGGCTTGCAAACTTTGTAGGGTACTAGACAAAGGAATAGGGGAGTATGTTCTTTACTACTTGGAAGTGATGCCCAAGAGTAAATTAGAAACCTAGATGCCTTTGAAAGATGGTACTCAAGGGAGGCAATAAAGTTAGGGGTTCTCCTATATGAGTCTTTTTTATGAAGGGATGATGACTTCCTTTTAGGAAATCAAAATCTTGAGAAAAGACAAGTTGGGATCGATAAGATAACTCAGTGATGAACATGTCTTACGTGTTTGGGTAAGGTGATGAGGTAGAGGAGTATGCTCTTTCCCCTTTGTGGGAAATTAGAAACTTGGACCCTTAGATCTGAACCACTAGATTGAGTCAACCTTTAGAGGGTCTGTCGAAGCAACCCAACCTTGGGGAACAACCCAAGTGAGCACACTCCATTCGCCAAAGATTCCAACTCACTATAATAAAGAATCTTTGTTGAGAGAAAGACTCCAAATCCATGTTAATTCCCTCTTCTTCATTTTGATATCACATATCAAGAAGAGGCTCTATATACTGCACTAGTCGGCGCCGGCTCCAATCTTGCTAGTCAAGTATGTGCACTTACAGATGTCAATGTGGGATGTTAGCCTCAACTGCGTTCATGAAGCCACCAAGGGTTAATATGAATGGAAGCCAAGTAAAAAACCTCTTAGTTAGTTACTACATAGTTCACCTCCGAAAGGGGGCATAATCTTTGTGCAAGGAGGGGGAAGAATCTCTCCTATAGATACTCACCATAGGCATGTACCTAGATGTTGGAAGGTGGTATATGTGCTTGACCCTTGCCACAAGGGTGTTTATTTAGCATATATGTTATTGAGTCCTTAGAATACACCAAAAACATGGGTGCCCTCTAGTGGGGTGACACGATTGTGTGAGGTGAATACATGCACATAAGTTGTAAGACAAAGGTTTTTCTTCCTTTACCATTTTTGGTTATAGGAATAAAGCGTGTCTTTTTTGAGTCTTTAAACTTGTCCAAATCTTTCAAACAAACAAAAGGCCAAGACTTCCCTGTCCCTCTTAGTTATTTTGCCCTCACTTGGATTGTTTGTGACTACTACTTGTTTCTCGTGTTTGAAAACAACTACCTATTTGAAAACCAAAACAATGTTCAAAACTTGAAAATAATTGCATGAAACTTTTAAAAACAATTAGTCTTCTATTCAAAACTATTGAAACCATCAAAAATCTCTTCAAGTTCAGTTAAAAATTGTTAATCTGTTCCTTTTCTCACACCCAATTTTGTAAATTTCCATGTGAGAAAAGTCCCTGCCAACACTTCCTCATAGGGTTCTCTATAGTTATGCACAATTGTCTGCAAATCTATGCATGAGATTCTACCAAACACTATATACCAATGCCAAAATTCTTTCTTTTATTCAAACTGTCAAATCCTCATGTAGCTTTGTGCAAGTCCTTGCACAAGAAAAATGGTCAAAAATTTTTGTTCTAAAACTTTGCCTAGTTCATTGTGCTTTCTTGTGTAGTTCTCTATGAATCCTTGCATGGGATCTTGTCCTAAAACTATTGAAACTTCTTTGTTAGTTGTATTAGCTTGCCTGGTTGTCTGCACTTCCTCAACCTAGAGTCATTTCCTCATATGAGTCTGTAAAAATATGTCAAAAACAATGAGTTATTTTCAGCTCTCTCTTCATAATTTGATCCAAGTCTGATTCATGTCTAGAATATTTAATCATTTATCTATCTGCAACAGTGTCAAATAGTGACTTCTTGCTTAGTTGACAACTTGCAATCTACACATGAACTAGTCTCCTCACTCAGTTATTTTATTATGTTCTTTTGTGTTTGTCATTCTTTCTGTCACGATAGTCATAACTCTTGGTTTTTCTAGCCATTACTCAGATGACTCATACCTAAGTATACAACACTCTTATCTTACTTTGAGGCTATGTTCTGATGTGGTTCTTGTCTAGGCTTTTGATTTTTGTCATTGTCTATGGCTATAAATATTATGTTATTCCTTTGTTTGTAGCAAGCTTATGTTCTAAAACTTGGTTGTCAATACTTGAAACATAGTACATAAAAATGACTAGCAATAAATACACTTAGTCTAGTGCAAGAGCACCTCAAGCATTCAGTTCAAATTCAAAGATAAAGAAGGCCTCAAAGCCATCCAAAGCAAACTAGAGGGATGAAATACATAAACAAGGTTTTCAAATCAATTGGGAAGTACTGAAGCCTATAATGGCTTTTGATTCCTAGAAATGGTTAAAAGTCCTAAATGGATCAAATTTTGCTTTGTAAGGGGGACCAATAGAGTCTTTGGGTTAAATTGGAATATCGGGAGTTTAGAGAGCTTAATAATGACAAGAAATCCAAAATTAGTGGGTTTAGTGGAATTCAATAAATTGAGTTTAGAGTCTTAAATTATGTCGAGGAAGTCTAGAATAGGCTAGTGTGGGAGTTAAGTCTTTAGGATAGGAAAAGGTATTCAAAACATAATGAGAGTTACAAGTTTCAGAGGTTTAGACACTTGTGGCTATCAACAACTTCAAATCCTTCAAGGAATTAACTCATTTAGATCTGTCACAATATCCCTAGATGCTGATTTGGTTTCATAGACACCCAACTAACTTGGACACAGAGACCTTTAAGACTCTAAGACACGTTCAAATTTGACCAATTTGTGTAATTCCAAACACTGTCCTAGGAATTGGAACCATTAGAGGAAACCTAGATTTTGAAAATTGAGACACTTCTTTATGCATTAGAAATAGGGTACAGTTATGTATAAGTGTATTGGTCCATGGTAACCATATATAGTCTTTTCCTATGTTATAAAACTCTCAAAAAGGGTATTAGTAAGTATCTTTAAATTGAAAAATATTTTTAGAAAAGCTAAAGTTATTCCCATTCCAAGTGTGTAGCAAGACTAATAGGTAGAGTATTGTGTATTTGAGTTCAATTTATAGGAGTATGGTATTGTCTTAGAGTCTTAAAGGTCTCTGTGTCCAAGTTAGTTGGGTGTCTATGAAACCAAATCAACATCTAGGGATATTGTGACAGATCTAAACAAGTTGATTCCTTGAAGGATTTGAAGTTGTTGATAGGCACAAGTGTCTAATTCTCTTAAACTTGTAACTCTCATTATGTTTTGAATACCTTTTCCTATCCTACTACATCAAGTGGTATCAGAGTGAGAAAGGTCTTGTGAAAGTTGCAATGGTGTTGTGAAGTACCAAGTTGATCAAGTACCCATCTCTGAGGGAGAAGAAGAGATTCCTACAAGGTTGACAAATATGGAGTTGGCAAAGACAGTGAAAGAACAAGTAGCAGATAACAAAAAGTTAAGGGCATCATTAGACCAAAGGGACAAAGACAATGCTAAAAAAGATAGATTGATAAATTCTATGATGGAGAGGTTGTCAACACTAGAGAAGAAGGATAAAAGCATCAGACTGGATGAAGAAATCAGAGATGAAGAAGAGGAAGAAGAACTTGAAGAAGAAGAAGAAGTGGACCCTAAGGAAGTAAGGATGGCTAAGTTGGAAAAAGCCATAAGGAATGGAGATGGAAGGGTAAGGATAGATTTACCTATGTATGGAGGGAAGATGGATGATAAAGAACTAATAGATTGGTTCAAAGAAATTGAAAATTACTTTGAGTGTGAAGGGATAGAAGATAAGGATAAAGTGAAGATAGCAAAGTCCAGGTTGAAGGGACATGTTTTGTTGTGGTAGGATTGTATCCAAGCAGATAGATGGAATAATGGTAGACCCAAGATCACATATTAGTATACTATGGTGGACAAGATGAAGGCAAAATTTTTGCCAAAGGATTATAGAGTACAATTATACAAGAAGATGAGGGATTTCAGGAAAAAGGAGTTGGATGTATAGAAGTACATTGAGGAATTCCACAAGCTTGATATTAGAATGAATCATGGGGAAGAGATGGAAGAAAAGATTGCAAGATATATGGGGGGGTTGAGGTTCAATATCTAGGATGAACTTAGTCTTGCTAACCCGAGGTTGATTGATGAATGTTATCAGTTAGCCTTGAAGGCTGAAGAGATGATAAAGAGAAGGCAATCGAAGCAAAGTAGCAATAGAGGTGGATCTTCCATGAGAGGAAGAGGGGGAAGAGGTACTACTAATTCTCATAATCAGAATGACAAAGACAAAGATAAAACATTTTCAGAATCAAGAGGAGGTTATAAAGGTGGAAGAAGTGGAGGAAGAGGAGCATTCACTGGAAGATGCTTCAATTGTAATGAAATAGGCCATCGGTCCTTTAGGTGTCCTAAATGGTAGGAAGACAGAGGGAGAGATAGAAGAGCAAACTTGGTTGATGAAGAATCAAGAAAAAATGAGCAGAGAGAACCCATTGAAATTCATCCAGAAGAAGGAGAGTGGTTACTAATGGAAAGAAGCAATCAAATACCAAAAGATCAAAGCATATTTAGATCAAATTGTCTCATTCAAGGCAAGATATGCAAGTTTATAGTTGATTCAGGGGCAAGTAATAATGTGTTATCTTATGAGGTTGTTAAGAAATTGAATTTGAAAACTTTTGCACATGTTGCTCCTTATTATGCTACTTGGTTCAATGAGAGTCAGAATTTGTTGGTTAAGGATCAAGTGGTGGTTGAGTTTTCAATTTGGAGTTATAGGGATAGATTATTATGTGATGTCATGCACATGACTTGTGGGCATCTCATTTTAGGAAGATCTTGGCAATGTTCAAGGAGAGTTATGCATGATGGTTATGAAAATACATATGTAGTTCACCAAGGAAAGATGAAGTATAAGCTATATCCTTTAGTAAGGAGTCATAAGGAGTTTATACTAATGTTTTTTGAAGAAGAAATGCAGGTAGGAAGGCAGATTGATATAGGTCAAGGAATGGTACAGCAAGGAGGAAAAGTTGGAGGCATCCAATTGTTGACAGAGCAATGGAAAAATAGTCCTACATCAAGAAGACTTGGAGATCTGTCTAATCAATATAACACCTTTTTAGTTACCGAATTGGACATCCCTTACTACCAAAATACTATGTTTATTTTCATTAAATGTCAATACGGGAGCATGAACTTGAGATGATGTCTACAAAGTATATGCTTTAGTTTTCATTAAAAGTCACTACTACCTTGAATGCAATAACCATTAAGGAAATCTAGTTTATCCAAAGGAAAGACAACTATCAAGTACTTGGAAGGAAACTCTAATTATTTAACCATACATCTATGCACCTTCTGCTATAGGAATAGTGACTGGTTCTGTTTCTAGTGGCTGCAGGAACAGCAGTTCAAATTTTAACTTACAAAATTGAGTCTAACTCCTACTTATTAAAGTAAACTCCACCTTCTATGTGGGCCCCCACAGAAGAATGAAGGAAAGATAAGCTCAGATAAAAGTGTAGAAACTCAGTAGAGTCGTGTATTCATTCAAATATGCAGTATTACAATAACTTGGGAAAAACAACAAGATGTATACCAACTCTGTCTTTCTACTCACTACTTAACCTCAAAGATATAGACAAGGTATTATTTAAAGGGAAGGAAAAACAACAAACTCCTATAAGTATGACTTCCTCATGAAGGAAAGTTAGTTACAACTTAAGGTTGCAAGCATGCAATTGTAAAGACATTAGTTATCCCTTAAATTCCCCACAAATATAGATCATAGAAAATGCTAGATCTACTCTTTTATCTGACTTTAAACAACTTCCAAGAATCCAGGTATCATGCTTGCATGTTTAACTGATCGCTTTGATGCTCGCTTCCAAACTCAGCCACTTTATCAGGTCCTGCTTTATTATTCATTAAAATAGGTCCCTTCTGACTTTGCTTCCAAGTTTCCAGTTGCAACGGTGTCATAACACTTCTCTTTAATACCATCAATGCCTTAGCGCTATTCCTTCACAGTTTGTTTTTTATTAACTCCCACTCAACTTGTATTCCTATGATCAACATTTAATACACACAAGACTTCCTACAAACATTTATTTACATTTATTAGTTTATAAAGAAAAGGCATTAATTATTTAACTAATAGTTTTTGCAATCTCTTCAACTGCAGGAAGATCTACCCATATCAAACATTTATGAAGAAATATTTTTACCACAAAATGAACCCCTTTTTAGATATAACTCTGATTATCATTTTTATCCCCTATGTCCATGCTTTATACATCAAAACTTCAAAACATTTATACTAAAAGATGATAAAGTTCAGTATGTTATAGACAAATGTTCACAAAAAGGGCCAAAAAGACTTCTATTTCTTCATGTCATCATTTTCCGCCCCAACCATCCTGAGGCTGGTCCCTTCAGCATCTATAGGTTTCTGATCCTCATTCGCAACCTCAGATCATTGGCGATTTTCTCCCCTGATTCATGAGCTCTGTAATTAAAATACCCATAATTTTGTTTCAACCTTTCCCATTTTTGTTCTTCAACAATCATGTTATATTCAGCAAATGAATCATACTTTCCAAGCATAGGATGCAAGAGTATTGGCGGTTGGAAACGAAGAGGTACCCAATAATTTTTCTGACTTCTACCTAACATCATATACCTGGGCATCCTGTTGATGGCCAACTCTAGATTTTGAGGAGAGTGCAACTCCCTTGTTTTCACATCTTCTAGCAATCATATCCATCTTTGAAGGGAGGCTTGTATAGCATTAGGGGCATTTGCAGAACAATGTTGCTCCCAATCTAGAAATGCCTGTTTGCAGACAAGGTGAATTTTGGTAGCAGCACTTTGATTATTGTGAATAGAAAGCCAATCGAAGAATACTATGTGAGTGTTTTGCACCTCTAGCCGAATGTACAATGGTTCAAACATTTCCTTTTCCCTATAAGGAGCAGCCTAGTTCTATCGATTAATCTCATTCTGCATCCATGACATAACTGCCCTAAACTGTACATCTCCCACATATAACAATGAATTCTAATCTTTATCATCTGGAATAGCAAGATTATGAACATGTAACTCACAGAGGAGATTCTGCAAAGCCATCAAAACTAATTTGAATACTGCATAGAATTCTTGGGGAGTGTGCAGTGAAGGGTTCAACCCCTGAGTAATTTGAGACAATTGAAAATTAATCATTTGCTCCTTTAGGAATAGTGTGTAAACTGGAGATGGTGACCTGCAATATACAAGCTCTGGAATGAGCTCTATAATCTTCATGACACCTTGCTGCAGGACCATAATTTCACTATCCTTCTCTTCAATTTGTTGTGCTTGTTCCCTGATAGTTTTGAGCAATTGCTTCCTTTCTAGGTCCCAGTTTTCTTTTTCCCATTGAAACTATTGGTACAAACTAAACCTGGCTATTAATGGAGTAGAAATGTCAGGTGGTGTATGATGACGGACAATAGGTCTATAATCTTCAAGGTGGTGCTTAGGATGATGGTGGTCACTAGTGCTGTCGTCCTGAGAATATTGACATTCAACAAAGCTGTTATTTTGATAGGCAACAATGTTATCAATTTTTTCTGAAGGGGCAATGGCTGCAAGATAGGGTGCAATAGTCAATTTAACTTGAAACATTTCAACAATTTCCTGAACCATTTCTTGTGCAATAGATGGATATTCCTCTGGTGGTAGATTATCAGTTTCCTCTGTTGGTTGTTCAAACCTGGACACTATTTCCTGTAAGGACTTTGTGTCACTATCAACATTAATAGGGCTATTTGGCTTTGTGGAAATTTCCTCAAGATCATTTTCATGTTCAAGAGTAGGTGTTGTGTGCTTTGGTGACTGTGCAAGTGTGGGTACTGGAGTTTCAACATCAATAGGTGGTATAGGAGGCTCAACAGGTGGCGCAAGAGGTTCAGTTCTCAAATTTACTAGAGACATTCTAGTGACTCATCATGGAGTAGAAAGTGGGGTAAAAATTGGTTTCTTTCCCTTATCGATGGGTTTCCCTTTATTCGGGTTGAGTTTAGGTTCTTGTGATATTGGAGATACTTCTTTTGAACCTTCCTCTATGGCAACTGTGTGTGATTTTTTCTTTCTAGAAGTTGAGGCTTCTATAGGTGGAGTTTTCCTTTTTCTAGTTTTAGGTACAGAGGTAGAATCTAAAGCTTCTTGAGCCATTCTATATACTACTTTCCTGACTCCTACAGCAGTTTTTTCTCTTGTCCCCATTCCTTGCCCTTTAGGTCCACCCCTTTTAGGTCACTTTGTCCTTAGTTTTACAAAATCCTCCCATGTTCCCATGTGTTGCCTAGTCAACTCCCTTTCAATTATAGCCCTAATTAAGCAATGGTGGGATACCGACTGGGTTTTTCCTTGTTGTACATAGGTAGCTTGCCTTTTGATAATACTATAAAGGAAACTCGAGAAATTTACAGGACAATCACCATGCCGCAAGCCACTCAAAATTTTGAAATGAACAACATGCAAATAGGAATACCTTCCTTCACAGGAAAAATATCTTATGATAAACTCAGCAGGGTGGATGAATTGCAGAGGGAGAGATAATCATAATGTACCTTGCTTTTTGTTTTCCTCCAGTCGAGGATCTCCAAGTACTGAGAATTGCTCTTTTTCTTGTCGTGTATCCATGTCCTCTATCCAACGTTCTCCATTTATGGGCAAACCAGAAACTTCTGCCACCACTTCTTCGATGAATTCTATCTGAATGCCCTTAACAGTTGCATATCCATCCCTTAATGTATTATGAAATTGGAGCGCAATTTCCTGATCAAACTGCTTCAAACTGAGATAGTAAGCCAGCCAACCTCATTGTTGAAACAAACTACATGTTGTTGGGTCTGCCAATAAGACTCTGTGGTCTGCTGGTTCATGTTGATGAGGTTCTCCACCCATATTTTTCGAAAAAAAAAATGCTATTACAGAAAAATTCACTGCAAGTGATTTTGAGGGTATGGGCAGAGATGGCTACAGGGGTTTCAACAAAGGGAATTTTTTTTTTTAAAAGAAATACTTCAATACTTTTCAAACATCACATCCTTTAGTACTTAATGACGGCATTTTAATCACCAAACCCTAATGAGCATAAAGATCGTGCTCAAAAACATATGCCATATTAATGAGGGGTTATGTGAAATCATGATTTAATGGTTAGCCTTCTTTACATTATTTCACACATTTCAGAAGTACAAAGGAGTGCCAACTCATTACTGAAATCACCTTTCCTCATACATCCTACATGTCAACTTAAGACTTCTTTGATTTACATTCATAATTTTGATTTTCCCTCCCCCCAACCTAGCAGAGACTGGGTCCCACCAAACCATAAAGATTGCAAATTCTAAAAATCAAAATAACACGCTTTTCTAAATAAATAATAAATTAAATAAATGCAAAGGGGTCGAGTGTGACTGACTTGAGGTGTGATAGGAAGGATGGTCTGAGTAGTACCGTACGAGAGAAAGTGAGATGGCATGATGATGGAAAGACAAGAAGGTGGGATGGAATGAGGTGGAAAAGAAATGAATTTTGCATAAGTGCAAAATTTTTATTATGAAGGCCTTGAAAATAAATTCAAGGGGTTGTAGGCATCTAAGTGGGAGACTTAGATGGAGTGGTTGCAGGAAGAGATGTTTCTATTGTGGTGAACTGTTGAAGAAATTCTTTCTAGGTTGCTGGTTTATGATATAACTTCAGGCGATGCCCATTAACCAGGAGTTTGAATTTGATCAGATCAATTGTTGATAGTTACACTGCTCCATTGTTAGAAATTGCAATGATTTCATAGGGACCAAGCCATCGAGTCTAAAATTTGCCTTGGTGATGCTGATATCGTGAATCATATAGGAGCACCCATTCACCAACAAAGAATTCTCTATCTTTAATGAATTTTTCATGTCATTAGTTTCTTTCACTCTGAATTAATTCTATGTCATGAAGAGCTAACTTTCGCCATTCATCCAACTCATTGAGATGCAAAATGCGATCTCGTTGTGTTGCAGGGAGGGTAATATCAAGTTCCAAAGCTATCCGCAAAGTTTTATGTTCAAATTCAATGAGCATAACAGTTGTCTTCCCATATAGGAGTTGAAAAGGTGTAAACCCATTAGTGGATTTCCATGTTGTTCTATATGCCCATAAGGCTTTAGGAAGTCTAGCTGCCCAATCTTACTGATGCAAAGACACTATTTTAGTGAGTATATGTTCTGGCTCTCTATTTGTCACTTCTACCTATCCATCGGCCTATGGATGATATGGAGAAGATTTTCCATACCAAATTTTATACTCCTCCATGAGTGCTACTATCAGATTAGATGTAAACTGAGGCCCTTGATCTGATTGTAATTCTCTTGAAACACTAAACCTGGTAAAGATACATTCGTATAGAAACTTTGCAACATTATTGTCATGAGGATGCTTCATGGGTTTTGCTTCTGCCCACTTAGTAACATAATCAGTGCAAACCAATATGTAACTTTTCCCTTCTGATGGTGGTTCAATAGGGCCAACAAAATTAATTCCCCATTTATCAAATGGTTCTACTACTATCTATGGTTGTAGGGGCATTTCACCTATTTTTGTCGGTCGACCCATTCTTTGATATTTATCACATTTTTTTGTATACTGAGCCACATCCTTGTGAAGTGTAGGCTAATAATAACCTGTATTCAGGATTTTTAATGTAGTATGTTTGTTAGCAAAGTGACCACCACAGGGCTCGTCATGACAAGCACAAAGAACATCATATGTTTCATCCTCTGTGAGACATCTTTGTGTCACCTGGTTTGGTCCAATATAAAACATGAATCCTCGAATCTATGAGAAATTAAAACTCTTTTCTGCCAACAATCATTTTTCTTTTATAGAGAAATGTGGGGGAGTTTCGCTAGTAGTTAGATAGTTGGCAATGTCAGCATACCAAGGGTTTTGTGCTGACAAAAGAAAGAGATGTTCATCAGGAAAGCTATCTTCTATGGTTGCAGGATCATCAGGTGTTTGAAAATGAGACAAGAAATCAGCTACAACATTTGGTTTACCTGGCTTGTCAATAATGGTGATGTCAAATTCTTCCATTAATAACAACCATTGAGCCAATCGTCCGGAGATTGCTGGCTTTTTCATTAGATATTTGATAGTAGAGTGATCTATATGTACAAATATTTGGTATCCTATAATGTAATGTCTGAATTTAGTCAGAGCATAAATTACAGCAAGCAGTTCTTTCTCTATCACAGTGTAGTTATACTCGGCTCCTTGAAGATTTTTGTTGATATAGTAAATTACATGTTCTACTAAATCTATCTTTTGGCCAAGTACCACTCCAATGGCATGATCTAAAGCATCTGTGTGTATGTGAAAAGGTAACTCCCAATTGGATCCTCAAAGCACTAGTGTTGTTGAGAGGACTTCCTTAAGCTGTAGGAAAGCTTTTGTAGACTCTGAATCCCATACAAACTCTGCATCTTTTCGAAGAAATTTATATAAAGGTGCTGCAATTTGACTAAAATCTTTGATAAAATGCTAATAATATCTTGCATGTCCTAGAAAACTCCTGATTTCTTTCAATTTAGCTGGTACAGCCAATGTGTGTATGACTTCTATTTTTGTTGGATCTACTTCAATTCCTTTAGGGGAAATAAAGTGTCCCAACACCACTCCTTGCATCATCATAAAACACTTTTCACTGTTTAAAGACAAATTGTAGTCTTTGCATCTTTGTAAAACCTTGTCCAAGTTCTCCTTGGCTTCTTCAAATGTTTGTCCATATGTGGTGAAGTCGTCCATATGCACTTCCAAACAATTTGCAGATATGTCAGAAAAAATGCTAATAACAACTCTTTGGAAAGTTGCAGGTGCATTGCACAAACCAAATGGTAGGACAGCATAAGAAAATTTTCCCCATGGACACATGAATGTGGTTTTGTCCTGATCCTCTAGTGCTATCTGGATTTGATTGTAACCACTAAACCCATCCAAGAATGAAACGTATTTTTTTCCTGAGAGATTGTCAAGAACTTGATCGACAAAATGCAATGGAAAATGATCCTTCTTGGTAGCTGAGTTAAGTTCTCTATAACCTATGCAAACTCACCATTTTCCCCCTTTTTTGGGAACAATAACCAATGGTGACACCCATTGGCTATCTAAAATAGGATATATGAAGCTAGCATTGAGTAGCTTTTGCAATTCATTTTTGACAATATCCCTTAATGCTAGGTTTATCCTACGCTGAGGTTGTCTCACAGGTTTGCAATCCACACTAATATAAATCCTATGGGTACAAAGTGCAAGACCCAAGCCTTTCATATATGTATACTCCTAAGCAAAAGCATCCTAGTGCTTTTGTAACAATTGTAGGGTATTATGATGTTGTGCCTGAGATATGGACTTGCTTATATTTAATTCTCTTCCTGGAATGATTGTTGTTTTGACTACTTTCTCAGCCATTGAAATTTGCACAATTGGTTGTGAATCTATCTCATGTGGTAGGAGTGAATGCATAAGTTGTGCAGACTTGGAATAATGAAGTTCAGCAGATAAAGGCAGAATTTTTTCTAAGACACGCTCTTGTTTAGAAGATGTCTCAGGTTGTGTTTCATACTCATTCAGTATGATAGAATAAATGACATCGTCTTCTTCTTTAATGTTTACAAATGAGTCTTGTGAGATCATCATCAATTGTTGAATAGAATCTATGTCCATATCAAAGTCATCCATATTTGGCTAGACAACTTGATCATCCTACAACAAAGGCTGAGCAAGAGAATACAAGGTTAATTTTTTAGTATTCATTCCATCTAAAATAGTCATTTTCCCTTATTGGCATGCAATATAAGCATCTATTGTTGCTAACCATGGTCATCCTAGAATGATAGGATATCCTCCAGTACTTTTTTTCTGAGACAGTACAAAAAAATCAATTGGATACTCCCATGAATGTGATGTTACAGTGACATCTTTGAGCATACCATCAGAAATGATGGTAGAACTATCTACTAGTTGCAAGATTGTTGGTGTTTTCCTGAGACCAATGATGCTTAATTTGGACACTACTTCCTTGGTCATTACATTGATGGATGCTCCTAGGTCTATTAAGACATTCTGCACTTGCGCTCCTTGAATGGTGAGGGTCACTACTAGGCTTCCAGGGTTTGCATACTTAGGCATTTTGCAGTTATCAAGCATAAGATCAGAAAGTTTCCCAAGGACATGGATAGTCTTTGGGTCTTTCTTTTTCCTTCCTGGCTTTTTAACATAGGCTTCTTTGATGGCTTTTGAATATATAGGTACTTCCTTTATTACATCCAACAAGGGAATTTTTACTATCATTTGCTTGAGTTGCTCAAGCAAATCTAGTGCAGCTTGATTTTCACTTGGCAAAACTTGCTATGTTAACCTACTAGGAAATGGTGGTGTCTTGGTTGCAGGAGAAATAGTGGTGGTCGATTCTTGAACTGACTTAGCATTTGTATCATCTATTTTTGTTATAATGGGCTACTGAGGTGAGGCAAGTGTTTTTCCAGATCATAGATGGATATCATTGAGGGTGATGGAATAACTTTGTTGATGGACTGAAGGTTTTTCACTATTAGGATTAGGCACAGATTGTGCAGGTAACTGTGGCTATTTTGGAGGGGTTGTATTGGCTGTAGGAGGCATTAAGGCTTGTTGTTGAGGAGGTTGAGTCAAGGCTGGTTGATGCTAGTGCTGCTGCCAGTTCTGAGTTTGCTGCCAACCCTGCTGAGGTTGGTGCTAACCTTGGTTAGGCTACTTCCACCCTTGGTTAGGCTACTGCCAACCTTGGTTAAGCTGCTGCCAATTATTATAATTACCATGTTGTTTTTTCCATTGGCTATTACCACCGTAATTATGGAGTGGGTCTTGAGGAATACCTGATCTTGGAGCCCACAGCCTTCATTGAGCAACATAGAGGACTTCTCCATCTTCATGAATTGCCTTGAACTCAGTAGGCACATGTTGTGATTCCAAGCTAGCAATAGGCTTACATTGACGGTTGCATTTCTTTTCTCTACAATGGGGGCAATATTCTACCAACATACTATCAACATCCTCCTTCTTCCTTCATGCTTGCATGGTGTCCAATTGTGTAGCAACATCATTAATGATGTCTTGTTTGAAATCTGACAAGAGGTTTGACAATTCTGTCTTAGATACTCCCACCCTGAGAGTTTTTTGGAGTAAGTCCCTCAAACCTTGTCCTTTTTTTTTTTGTTGCTCTAGAATAGTTCAAACAAATATTCTAGATTTCAGCCCACGTCTTCTATGTAATTTCACCTCCAACCATTAAGTCTAAAGCTTCCATATTCCTATCATGCACTCCTTTTAGAAAGAGATGCTTTTGGGACTCCTCGTTTAACTGATGTTGTGTGTTGCACTATAGGTTAAACATGAACCAGGCAACATAGTCCTCCAAAGTCTCATCCTCCTTTTGTGACATTTTAAAAATGTCATCTCCTTTCAAATCATGGCCTCTACAATATTCCTTATATCTATTAAGGAACAGGGTACTCATAGTTGGCCAATCTGTCACAGATTTGGCACTTAGACTCATGAACCATCTCAAAGCAACTTCTTTGAGAGTTGATGGAAACAATTTCAGCTTATGGGCATTAGTTGTGTAGTCATAACTTCGACAAAGGATGTCGAACTCAAAGAGAAAAGTTTTTGGTTCTTCAGTAATAAGGCCATAGAATTTAGGCAGGGCAGCTGAGCGTATATTTTTCAGATTTTGATTACCCTATTAAGGAGGAATTGGAAAGGGAAAGGTAGGCTGAGCTACTGCCATTTGTGGATGTCCTAGTGGTGGCTGATAAATGACTAGAGCTAATGGATTATCTTGATATTCTGGCTCAACAAAAAGATTATTCAAATGGAAGGATTCTTCAGACATGGTCAGTGATTGTACATGTTCTGGTACTTCTGCAAATACGTTCTTAAACAGTTCTTGTTCTTCTATTTCTTCTCTCTCTTCTCTTTCTTTAGGGTCAGGATAAAAAGGATCTTCCTGATTGAAGTTGGGAAGAAATCTTCTAAGGTGGTCTCTTCTCCTATGAATGCAAGAATGCTAAAAATGAAACTAAGTGACTCAATAGTGAATACTAAACTGAAACCATCCCCGAAAATGGCACCAAAAATATGTCTAATCAATATAACACCTTTTTAGTTACAGGATTGGACATCCCTTACTACCAAAGTACTATGCTGATTTTCATTAAATATCAATCTGGGAGCATGAACTTGAGATGATGTCTGCAAAGTATATGCTTTAGTTTTCGCTAAAAGTCACTACTACCTTGAATGCAATAACCATTAAGGAAATCTAGTTTATCCAAAGGAAAGACAACTATCAAGTACTTGGAAGGAAACTCTAATTATTTAACCATACATCTATGCACCTACTGCTGTAGGAACAGTGACTGGTTCTGTTTCGAGTGGCTGTAGGAACAACAATTCAAATTTTAACTTAGAAAATTGAGTCCAACTCCTACTTATTAAAGTAAACTCCACCTTCTGCATGGGCCCCAACAGAAGAATGAAGGAAAGATAAGCTCAAATAAAAGTGTAGAAACTCAGTAGAGTCATGTATTCATTCAAATATGCAGTATTACAATAACTTAAGAAAAACAAGAAGATGTTTATCAACTTTTTCTGTCTACTCACTACTTAACCTCAAAGATACAGACGAGGTCTTATTTAATAGGAAGGAAAAACAACAAAATCCTATAATTACGACTTCCTCATGAAGGAAAGTCAGTTACAACTTAAGGCTGCAAGCATGCAATTGTAAAAACATTAGTTATCCCTTAAATTCCCCACAAATATAGATCATAGAAAATGCTAAATCTGCTCTTTTATCTAACTTTAAACAGCTTCCAGGAATCCAGGTATCATGCTTGCATGTTTAACCGAGCACTTTGATGCTCGCTTCCAAACTCGACTACTTTATCAGGTCCTACTTTGTTATTCATTAAAATAGGTCCCTTCTAAATTTGCTGCCAACTTTCCAACTACAATGATGTCATAACGCTTCTCTTTAATACCATTAGTGCCTTAGCGCTATTCCTTCATAGTTTATTTTTTATTAACTCCCACTCAGTTTGTATTCCTGCATCAACATTTAATACACACAAGACTTCCCGTAAATATTTATTTACATTTATTAGTTTATAAAGAAAAGGAATTAATTATTCAACTAACAGTTTTTGCAATCTCTTCAGCTACAGGAAGATCTACCCATATCAAACATTTATGAAGAAATATTTTTACCACAAAATGAACCCCTTTTTAGATATAACTTAAATTATCATTTTTATGCCCTATGTCCATACTTTATACATCAAAAGTTCAAAACATTTATACTAAAAGATGATAAAGTTCAGTATGTTATAGATAAATGTTCACAAAAAGGGCCAAAAAGATTTCTATTTCTTCATGTCATCAAGATCCATACTATGTTCAAATTGGGGCAATCAATTGTCCAATGGTTGGGAAAATAACTAAAGTTGCAGTTAAGGGAGGCCAACAACCACAGGAACCACTCAAAGAGGCAATAGGGAGGGCCTTTAAGTAGCAACAACACTGTCATGAATTAGGATAGTCAAAGACACCTAAGTTTTATTGTAATCCTTGGTGTATGAATGTCAGGAGTCTGGGACAGTAGCAGGTCACTTTTTGGGAGTATGTCATCCCTAAACACCAAACTTCTATGAATGAATATAGTGGGTATCAATGGGATAACTCTCGAGACAAGAGTCTTTTTCATGGTGGGGAGTATGGTGCAGGAGGACCTCAAGCATTTAGTTCAAAGTCAGAGATAAAGAATGCCTCAAAGTCATCCAAAGCAAACTAGAGGGATGAAATACATAAACAAGGTTTTCAAATCAATTGGGAAGTACTGAAGCCTATAATGAATTTTGATTCCTAGAAATGGTTAAAAGTCCTAAATGGATCAAAATTTTCTTTGTAAGGGGGACCAATATAGTCCTTGGGTTAAATTGGAATATTGGGAGTTTAGAGAATTTAATAATGATAAGAAATCCAAAATTAGTGGGTTTAGTGGAATTCAATAAATTGAGTTTAGAGTCTTAAATTATGTTGAGGAAGTCTAGAATAGGCTAATGTGGGAGTTAAGTCTTTACGAAAGGAAATATATATTCAAACAATGTCTTTTATAGTTTTTTTAAATTCAAATATTTGAATATGTAATGGCTAGTTAAGAATAAGAGGGCAGTGTAGTTTATTATAGTTTTAAACTTAAACATTCAAATCAACACTAAGAGTTGGTTGGATTAGCTTCGAGAGTTATAGTGGAGTCTTTTTAATAGCATAAGATCTCTCTTATGAGGTAGAGAATGTATTGGAAAACTAGTGTGTACAGCTTTGCAAACAGTGGGCAATAAGAAAAAAACTCTTGATTCTACATCCTTTTCATTTTGGAAGTTCGTATCGATTGAATTGGAGTCCCATATGATGTTTTAAGAGTTCTTTATCTATTGAAGTTGCTACTCGATGCAATTTATATGGTATTGATGTTTCATGTTGCGCCAGATTGCTGATTTACCAGGAGTTCCTTTATTTAAACTTGTTATTACAGTAGAGTTTTTCATAAATGGGAGTCATTCCATGAATAACATAAGGCCTAATTCATGGAATGATTTTTACTAACCTGTATTATGGATTACTAACATTGCATATGCAGATTTGTGGGATAACAGTGTGATCATAGTCAAAATAGTGTGAAATCATATTGAAACGGAGGGTTAAAATATAGCAGTGGTTGATTTGACTGAATGTGGAGTGGATTTTTATGTTTCAAAACATATTATCATATTGAATGGAATGTGATTCGATCACCATTTGGGTGCTAGTTTATGTGGAGATCGAGTTTTGGGAAAGCTCTAAGGAATAAGGGTTACAGCCTCGATTTGGGGGTTTTGGTGCTACAGAGCCATTGGGCTAATTACCTTCAGATTTCACCAATTTTTTTAATTCCAAACACTATCCTAGGAATTGGAACCATTAGAGGAAACCTAGCTTTTGAAAATTGAGCCACTTAGTTATACATTAGAAATAGGGTACAGTTATGTATAAGTCTATTAGTCCATGGTAACCATATACAGTCTTTTGCTATGTTATAAAACTCTCAAAAAGGGTATTGGTAAGTATCTTTAAATTGACAAATATTTTGAGAAAAGCTAAAGTTATTCCCATTCCAAGTGTGCAGTAGGACTAATAGGCAGAGTATTGTGCATTGGAGTTCAATTTATAGGAGTATGGTATTGTCTTAGAGTCTTAAAGGTCTCTGTGTCCAAGTTAGTTGGGTGTCTATGAAACCAAATCAGCATATAGGGATATTGTGACAGATCTAAACAAGTTTATTCCTTGAAGGATTTGAATTTTTTGATAGGCACAAGTGTCTAAACCTCTGAAACTTGTAACTCTCATTATGTTTTGAATACCTTTTCCTATCCTGTTGCATCATAGTCTAACATTCCTAGTGAGGAAGAAGGGATTCTAATTACAATATGAAGAAACAAATCAAAATTATAAGTGCTCAACTTCAAAGACTATAAAAAAAGACACATCATTGAGCACATTCGCCTTTCAAAGTTATTCCAGTTCCTCTAAAGACAATGAGCCATCAGCTTCTTATGATGTTGAAACCAAACCCTTCGAAAATATTGTACCCAAGAAATCTAAAGGTATCTTTGAAAACAAACCTTGGGAATTTAAACCAAAGTGTGATTTCACACCTTTGGGAAAATCTTATGAATTAACCTTGGAAGAACTTCTTGAAGAAAAACTCATTATTTTACCTAAGGTCACTTTGGTAGGAATTTCCTTTATAAGCAACTATTGTGCCTATCATAGACATAACTTACATGAAACTTCACATTGTAAGGAGCTGAAAAAAAAGATCCAAGATCTCTTTTATAATGGCATAATTCAAAAATCTAAGCTCTCATCTACTAGAGATTCTACTCTCAAGAAGGATCAACATCATGAAACCAAGTCTAGTAATGATTTAAATGTGAAACTTATCCCTTCACATTCTAAAGTGTCCAATCTTTCCAACACATTCACAAAATAAAGAACTGACTACTCCTCATGTTGACTATTTATACCCTCAAGGACTACCTTTACAAGAAACTCAAGCCAACAAATATTGGGCTGCAAGTCTTTTCACTACCTTCACAGATCATACATCTTCATGCATTTCTATGCCTATGAAGTCCACACCAAGTAATTTTTCTTTTGAAATTCAAGAGCCTATTATGCAAACTCCAGAAATAGATTCAAATACTCTCTCATCCTCAAAATTACTTTCATGTTAAGAGGATTAATTAAATTATGAAAAAACAAGTGTTGATCAAGACCAAGATTCCCTCATCCCCTTTCAAATCTTCCAAGATCCCATACCTCCATCTCAAGAGCCACATAGTCCTCCATCTCCCATGTGATGCACCTCTACTAAGATAGATCAAGATATTCCTTTCACCATCCCTAAGGAGATTATTAAAGACCAAGAGAAGGATAGTTTTCCTATGCTACCTAAAATTCTTTTTGAAAAGTGTTCCCTCACCCTCTTGTTCTACCTTGCTACATTCACTTCAAAACTATGCTCAAGCCTTAAATACTCTTGTCAAAGGTATTGCTCCTATAACAGTTACTCATAAATCTAATGTTGATCACTCTAAAGATGTTGATATCCCTACTCACGGTTCATTCACATCTTCTAAATATATCCTTGGTTCCTATCCATCTAAGCTAAAACCTTCAAGTCTTTCATCCATACTAGGACCTTATGTTCCTCTATCTCCTACTTCCACTCTTAGCTCATTACACTTTCCTCCTACCCTACCCCAAGATCAACAAAGCTACACATACTTGAACTCTTCACATTCACCTTTCTATCTAAACCAGTCATACTGGCCTCATTCATCCATAAGTCCCAAGTCCTTTGGAAGTAATTTGGATGATCAACGCAAACACAAGTGCATAAATCCATCTTCAAAATTTCACACTGTCTCCTCTAATTGACATGTGAATGTTAAGAAGGAAAATACACAAAAGAGACCTCAAAGGTCCACTATTCACAAAGCTCAACCAAAGAAAGTGTGGGTTCTTGAATCTGTTATTGAAGAAATGTGTTCCAAAGCATCTAATGAAAAATCAAAAGCTATATGGATTCCCAAGTCTCTTTTGAAGGACATGAATATTGAAAATAAATCAAATTTGACATTCGATCTTCCAAAGGCTTCCACTACACCTTCTTCCCAACATCTTCCTAAAAAGGTTTCAAAACCTTTTACTCCACCTTCCTCCAAATGCTTTGTTGCCTAATATATCTAAGCCTCAATTTATTTTTTCCATGATTTCCCCATCATTCCATCACCCTTCAAGGTGTGTGTCAATTTTGACCTTTCCTAATATCTCATCCACCCTCATGAAATCCTCTAAATCTTATGCCTACTTGTTATCCTTGCTTGTTTTAGTCTTCCAAAGCCTAAAACCTTATCCTCCATCTACCTCTCATCTTCCTATCATTACCTTATCAACATCTCTAAGAGTACCTTGCTATGGCCTTGAATTATCATAACTTATCTTTCTTATAGGTGTGCTATCTAACTTGAGAAACCCTGAGCTCTTTCTGAAATAAAGAAAAAAAAAGTTCTAAAAATTTGAAAATATTCTTAAAAAAGTCTAAAAATTCCTTAAAAAATATATTATCCTAGTCAAAACCTATAAATAGGTACCTCCATAATACCAAAAAAAGTGAAAAAATTCAAAAAAATCCAAAAAAATTGAAAAAGAAGAAAAGTGCCATTGATGAAAACCTGGCAAACGGGCATCATGGTAGCAAAATCAGGTGCCTCTTATTTCAAAATGCTATATCTTGTAGCACATCTTCTGGCTCCTGTATAGTTGTTTTCCTACTTTAGTTTGTTTCTTTCTTGTTGTTGTTATCCTATAGTGTCATAGGAATCTCTTGCGTCACTCACTAGTTCTAATTGCGTCTGCCTATTGTCGCTCATGTCACTCTTTGAGATTCTTCTCATGGAACATCTCTCATGTCAGTCACCAGTTGTTCTAATTGTATCTGCCTACTATCACTCGTGTCACTATTTGAGATTCCTCTCACAAAACATCTCTTGCATTAGTCACCAATTGTTCTAACTACGTCTGACTACTATCGCTTGTGTCACTATTTGAGATTCCTCTCACGAAACATCTCTCACGTCAATCACCAGTTGTTTTAACTATCTACCTACTATTGCTCATGTCACTATTTGAGATTCCTCTCACAAAACATCTCTCGCATCAGTCACTAGTTATTCTAACTATGTCTACCTATTGTTGCTCGTGTCACTATTTGAGATTCCTCTCATAGAACATCTCTCACATCAGTCTCCAGTTGTTCTAACTGTGTCTACCTATTATCGCTCATGTCACTATTTGAGATTCCTCTCATAGAACATCTCTCACGTCAATCACCAGTTGTTCTAACTGTGTCTGTCTACTGTCATCACCCTACTGAAGAGATTTCCTTCCTATATGTTCTGAACATTGACACTTGACATCAATCCTATAACACAAAAACACAACTAAAAATGATGAACTAGTTTGAAATATGTTGAGCTTTTCTTTCTTTGTTTTTTCTTTTTTTTTATCATGTCTCTTTGAGCAACTCAATGATGTCACTTTCAATTAGAGAAGTGAGGATTGGGGGCATGATCTTTTACTTACTTTATGTTTGATGGTTTGGTTCCAATGATCTAAAGCATCCACATAAAAGAGGTGTCCACTATAATAGCCTTTATCTCGTATTAGATGGTTGTGTGTACCTCGACTCATTTTATATGGACTCTTCATTGAGGTTGGTTCTTTTCCTTGCTTGTTTGAGTGAATTCTCTATGCTACAATAAATATTGATACTCGTCTTGCTAAGTGAATGTTCGAGTCATTGTGAGTATGTTTAGCACACTTTTGTCTCATGTTACGAACGCAAGGATCATTGTAGGAAAAATACTTACTGATTAGTTAGCATGAGAAAGATCTCTTGTATGTCTCTACGTGCAAGAAACATCCTGGTCATCCTAGCATTTATGCTCTGATGCTTATGTTAGCTTGCTACATCAAAAGGGACAAATGTTTTGGTCATTTTGGCTTCTTGTGCCTCAAATGCTTACATTGAATCCCAACAAAACTAGAACATATGTCATATTAATATTCTTATGATTGCAATGTTAATGAGAATTCTATGATATTTGGGATTTAGCTAAATGCTCAGTGATGATAATTTTTGAAGCTTGGGAACTAGACTTAGGGTTGCATCTAGCATAGGGCTACATTACATAAGCACATGGTTTGATCATTGATTTACTTGCATCCTTCATGATGAGGAATTGTTGGTTTCTTCAATGTATCATGTTTCATATTAACTGTACAAGTGATCAATTAATTAACCCCTTGGCTAATTTGGCTACTCTAAACTCATTTTTGGGATCCAATTTGAAATATGACATACTTAAACAACTCAAAATTGCATTTTAACATTTTGGGACTGATGCGATCGAATGCTTGTGCAGTCCATTTTTCTGATACTATGAATCTTGGAATCTTTTCAAATGACATCTTTTCTTCAAGTTTTCCAAATCTCTAGAAAAAGTTAACTTTAGTCAAGTCTGGTCAACCTTGGTCAAACTCGATCTTCTAGACCTCGAAATCACTCTGAATCAACTCTAGGTTTGCTTCATTCTTTTTTGATATCTTCTACATTCCTCTGAATCTTTGATTACACGTGTTTTCCAATCTATGGTTCCACATCACTATTCTAGTGTGTAATCTTTCAATTTCACTCCTGAGGGGGCAGGATGATTACATCATTTGAATCTTTCAAAACTAGCTTCAACTCAATTTGAATCTTATGTCCTCATCACTTAGGGCATCTCATCACTTGGGGCATCTTGTTCCCCTCTATCTGGCATCTATCTCATCTTTTGATTAGTTGATCAATCTTATAATAGTTCTTGTCAGAGTTCAATGGACAGGTATCAAAATAGTCTAACCTTGACTCTTGGAGATCAAGCCTCATTTTGGGGATGATTCTACAACTCATGATACATCTTGTTATCTTTTATGGACTACTATTCAAGTTTTCTATCTAGACTCTAGGGGATTAAGCTCTATTCTGGAGATAATTCCAAATTCTTGCTAAGGATTAAGCTTCATTATGGAGATAATCATAACTCTTACTAAGAATTAAGCCTCGTTCTGGGGACAATTCCAAGCTCTGGCTTTTGATCACTATTCAAGGGATAAGTATCGGGATAGTCTACCCCTGACTCCTAAGAATTGAGTCTTGTTTTGGGAACAATGATGTGAAGTTTGAAAATCTTCATTCTATCGACTTCAATATCTAGGCGTTCTATCTAGATTCCCTAAAGTTAAACTTTGTTCTGGAGATAACTTTAAAAAACTTATCAACTTTGGTATTTAGGTGTTTTATATGGATTCCCTAAGGTTAAGTTTCATTCTAGAGATAACCTCAAAAAGCTTATCAATCTTGGTATCTAGGTGTTCTATCCGGATTCCCTAAGGTTAAGCTTCATTATGGAGATAACCTTAAAAAGCTTATCAATTTTGGTATCTAGGTGTTCTATCTAGATTCCCTAAAGTTAAACTTCATTCTCAGGATAACTTTAAAAAGCTTATCAATTGGTCTCTATATCATCAATTTTGGAACCAATCTCATTTCTTGATCTATCCTTCATACTTTTGATTTCTTTGAATCAAATGTGCTACTCACACATTCATTCAAAGAGGGGCACATGTAATACCCCAAAATTGGCACATTGTCATACTAAACCAATTCTAGTCTATTTAATCAATTCTAAGTCCTATTTTACTAGGCAATCCTAATTATGATAATAGCTACTTGACCTAAGTGTCAAATGCAAAAAATCCCTAATCTGTATTAATTACACTCTTTATTTACTTCCTAAGTATTGACTCAAATTAGCTACATTAAACCTATTAATTAAGTTTAATTTAATTATAAGTCTTAATACTTTAAATAAATTAAAATTACCTTATTAGCTAATGTACAAAGGAATTAAATGTATTTAATTTAATAAGATATATCCTTATTTTAATTATTGAGTTTAATTATTCAATTAATTAAGATTATGCATTTATGAGGTTGTATTCAATTTTATTAAACTAAATATCTTCTCCAAAATCTTCTCTTCAGTTTAGAAATGGAAATTTTGAGTGAACTAGAATTGGGAATGGAATTAACTCAGTGAACTCTTTCTCACACTCATAAGTGAATCAGTTAACTTCATTTGCATAAGGAAGTTTCCACTCTAACTAAATCTCATCTGCAATCTCAACCGCTCATTCAAATTGATCTCGATCATTGATCAATTCTAGAATTCTATTTAAGAGGCCTTCAATTCCTCATTGTAGAGGCTGATTTTTTGATAGTATTGAACTTATGCCAAATTAATCACTCAAGAATTTACTTTTATAGTATTGTTATCTTAACATAATAATCTCATTCTAGTTTTGCAGTGCATATAGTTAGTATAATTTGATTTCTTTTATTCCTTGCATACATTTAGTATAATATTGCATCTCATCTAGTTATAAATCCTCCATTATAGATGTCTGGTTGCTAGCTTCTTGTTCTAAGAGAAATAAAATAATCATTCTAATTAGAAGGAAATAGATCTACTTACCGAATTATTTCAGATGAACAGCCCAATGTTCATTCTGAGATGATCCTGCACATAATGACCATGTTGAAGTGTGTGTGTGAAGATTGAGGCCCACATTTCCTGCATACAGGTGTCTCCACTTCACTAGGTGCTCCATGTATTTCTTGTGTCTAGTCTTCTTCTTCACTCTTGAATCCAGAATCTTGTCAACTTGTGGTTTGATCTGATCTGGTACCTTGAGTTTTCCACATCCTTACTCACCTTAGTATTGTATTATTCATCATCCTTCTTTGGTCCTTTTTATTTGATCAAGTCCTTCACATTGAATATAGGAGAGATGGACATCTCCTTAGATAATTCCACCTTGTAGGCATTTGGTTCATATTTAGCCAACATTTTGCATGGTCCAATCCTTTTCATATGTAGCTTACTTGGTATGCCCTTCTATAACTTAAGCTTGTTCAAGAATACCATCACCAAATATCCTACTTCAAATTATAGATCTCTTCTCCCTTCATCCCTCATAGCTTTCAAATTTTTATTTTCCTTCATTGGTGTCTTCTTTAGTTGCTCATGAACCTCTCTCATTGATTGAGAAAAGTCATTAGAATGATCATTGATTCCTTTCTAACCTTCAAGTCTCTAAGCTCAAGAACACCTCTTGAATGTAACCCATACACCACTTCAAATGGAATTCTACCAGTCGTCATGTTTGTACTATTATTATAAGAAAATTATTATTAAGGAATGATTTTTTCCCATCCTTATCCATACTCCTTAGTCAAGCACCTCAACAAGTTACCAAGCACCCTATTTACTACTTTTGGATGTTCATCCATTTGGGGATGATAGGAAAATGTATGAGACAGGTTGATTTCTAGTCTCTTTTAAAGGGTCTTCTAGAAATGTCCCATGAACTTCACATCTCTATCTGCCACTGTTCTCATTGATAAGCCATGCATCCTGACTACTTCCTTGAAGAAAAAGTGGGAAATGTGACTGGCATCATGTGTTATTTTGCATGGGATAAAGTGGCTCATCTTACCAAACCTGTCCACCAACACAAACACATTGTCCAAACCAATTGGAGTTATAGGTAACCCTACTATAAAGTCCATATTGATGCACTCCCAAGGCCTATTGGGATGGGCAATGGCTGGTAGAGGCTTGTATTTGATGATGTCCCATTTTCCTTCTGACACACTCCACATATTTCCTTGCATATTTTTGCATCTTAGGCTAATAGTAGAACCTCTTTACTAAGTCTAGGGTCTTGTTCAATGAAAAGTGTCCACTCAAACTCCCATAATGTTTTTCTTGAATAAGATTCTCCCTTATAGAGCCTCTTGGGACACACACCTACTTGCCCTTAAATAGTAACCCATTATACAATGTGTAGTCAGCATATTCACTTTGAAAATAATTATTAAATTCAATGCATACCTTGTGAATCTCTGAGAAGTTTGCATTTCCTTTGTAGAGGTCTTTGAATTCCTTGACTCCAATGCTCAGCAATTGGATCTCCTAAACAATGAGAAACCTCTTGGTAAGTGCATCTGCAACCTTATTATTGACTCCCTTAACTACCTTCTTGTGTTTAATGGTGAAGGTGTAGGAATGCAATATTTCCATCCACTTGATATGCCTCAAACTCGGTTTGTCTTGACTGTTGATGTAACTTAGGGCTTGGTTATCAGTGTAAACCACAAACTCCTTAGGCAATAGGTAATGTCTCCACTTTTTAAGGGCTTGTACTAAAGCATATAGTTCTAAGTCATAAGATGAATACCTATACTTGGCCTCATTTTACCTTTCAATAAAGAATGCCACTGGCTTGCCTTCTTGGCTTAGGACTACACCCACTACAATGTTACTTGCATTACATTCCACTATGAATGGCTTATCAAAACTTGGAAACACCAGTATAGATTGGGTAGCCACTTCCTTCTTTAATCTTTCAAATCTTTCATTGGCTTCCTTGGTCCACACAAACTTTGTCTTGAGTCCTCATTTTATGGTGTCAAGGACTAGTGCACAAATTACACTAAATCTTCTTATAAACTTCCTATAAAAATGAGTCAACCCATGAAAACTTATGACTTCAATCCCTATCTTAGGAGTAGGCCAACTTAAAATGGCCTCAACATCTCTCTTGTCCATCTTCAAGTTACCTTGTGATACTACAAACCCTAGGTAGACTAGTTCTTGTTTTATGAACTCACTCTTTTCAAGTTTAATGGTGAGCTTTTCTTCTTGGAGTTTGTTCAACACAAGTTCTAGGTGTTTCATGTGATCTTCTTTTGTTTTACTAAAGATGAGGATATCATCTAAGTAGACTACCACAAATACTCCTATATAGTCCTTTAGAACCTCATTCATTACACTCATAAAGGTACTAGGTGCATTTATAAGCCCAAATGGCATTACTAGCCACTTATACAACCCCTCTATGGTCTTGAAGGCTGAATTCAACTCATCTCCCTCTTTCATTCTAATCTAATAGTAGCCACTTTTTAAATCAATCTTGGAGAAGTATTTAGGACTTCCTAAGAAATCCATCAAATCTTCTATTCTAGGAATAGGAAACCTATATCTGATAGTTATCCTATTTATTGCCCTAGAATTAGTATGCATTCTCCACTTACCTCCCTTCTTAGGAGCCAACACTACTAGGACAATGCATGGGCTTATACTCTTCCTAATTAGACCTTGATCTAAAAGCTCTTGTACCCACCTTGCTATCTCTTTTTTATGTTATGGTGTCATCTTATATGTAGCCTTGTTAGGTAGTGATGCCCCTAGCACAAAATCAAATTGATAGTTGATTGCTCTCTTTGGTGGTAGTGTAGTTGGTGTACCTCCACAAATGATGTCTTCAAACTAATCTACCAGTTGTTTCACCTCTTCTAGCATAGGTGATTTTTATGTGCCTCCTCATCCCTTGGTTTCAATAGTATGGCATAGCCAACTCCTTCTTCCTTCTTGATATCTTTTAGGAACTCCTCACTCATCAAAAGTGTATTGGATTTTTCCTTCTCCACTACATCTTATTCTATCAAAGGTTAGATCTTATAAGTTCCTCCATTCTTCTTGAATGAGTACTTGTTCTCCTTGCCATGGTGTATTACCTCCCTATCATATTGCCATGGTTTGCCAAGCAACACATGGCATGCATCCATTGGTAGCACATCACAAAGTATTCTATCTTGACATTTCCCTATTGTGAACTCAAGCCATACTTGCTCATTAACCAATATGTTTTGCCCCTTATTCAACTAGGTGACCTTATAGGGACATTCATGAGTTATCCTGTTGAGTTTCAACTTCTAGACTACCTCCTCTAAAATGACATTATCAATAGACCCTGAATCAATTATGACCCTACACACTTTGCCTAATATCTTGCACTTGACCCTAAAAAGAGCCCTCCTTTGTTTGTGCTCATCCTTGGTAGGTTCTTTGATCAATATCCTCCTCAACATAAGATTTTCACCTTTCTTTGAGTCTTAACTCACCTCTGATTGTTTAGGAAAATCCTCCTATTGCACATATGTTATCTTTTTCTCCCCTTGTGAAGATGATGGTTTGTTAGGACACCTATAAGCTAGGTGACCCAATTGCCCACAATTGTAGCACTTCATGGAAGCAAAGTGGGAACTTCTTCCAAAACCACCTGATCTTCCTCTTCCACCATTGGGAAAACTCCTTCCTCTACCATAACCACCTTTGTTATTAGGTTCATGTGTTTTTTCAAAGAACTTGAGTCTCCTTGGCCTCTATTCTCATTGGTTCTTCACTAGAACCCCCTCTATGTCCACCTCTATAGTCTTTTCCTCTTCCTCTACCCTTAATACTTGAGTCTTCTTTCTTTTTCAAATTTTCTTCCACTTTGATAGCCATCTAATAACAACTATGGAGGGTAGTGAGTGTAAAGAGACATAATTCTTCTTGTATACTCCATCTAAGGCCATTTAGATATATGGCAACCTTGATGATTTTTCTTTCTTGCATTCTAGACCTAAGGATTAGTTTTTGAAACTCCTTAATATAGGTAGCCACTTCTAGGTCTCTTTTTCTGAGATTTTGTCTTTTCTTGTATAGTTGGATGTCATAATCCTCTGGTATATAATTTTCTTTTACCTTAGCCACCATAGTCTTCTAATTGACTATTGGTTTTATGTGTTCCTTCTCTCTTTCCTCCTGCAAGAACTTCCACCAAGTTAGTGCTTGTCATCTTAACCTTGATTTGGCTATCTTCACCTTTTGTGCCTTTGTTATTCCATTACATTCAAAGTGATTTTCCATACCTTCAATCCATTCCATAACTAATTTTGCATCCACTCTCCCAGTAAAGATAGGAGTGCCTTCTAGTGCTTTCTCACTTAATGCCTTTAATGCTTTGAGAAAAGGTTCCTCTACTAATGGAGGGTCTGGTTCTAGTTCTATTTCTTCTTCTGATTTATTATTTCCCTTCTCCTCATCCACTTCTAACTGTAGACACCTAAAAACCTTTAGAAAATAAAGAAATTTTATTTTCTGAAAAAAATTTGATGACATCATCATTTATTAATTAATTAATTATTTAATTAATTTATTTAATTTTATGCCATTAAATCCCTTTATCTTAATTAAAAATATTTAATTAAGGAATCCCTCCCAAAAATGTTTAAATCTTATTTAAACATTATTTCCTTATTTATTAATTATTTAATTAATAAATTGACCAAAAAACCCAAAATAAATTAAAAAAAAAATTTTGCCCAAAACTTGGCCAATTTTCTTAAGACCACTAACCTCTTCCAAAATCTTTTAATCCTTCTTTAATTTTGATTAAAGGCTAATCCCATCATTTCCTACCCCTAATCCCAACTCAAAATATTTAATTAAGATTATATATTAATCCTCATGTTTATTAAAAAAGTTTTAATAAATATCTCCTCAACCCAAACCCTTGAAATAAATAAAACTTTATTTATTTCCTAAAAAACTAATTTATCCTCATCCTAAGAAATTCTAGACTCTTCTAAAAAGTCTTCATCCTCATCCTAGGAAATTCTAGACTATTCTAGAAAGTCTGTATCCTCATCCAAAGTCTAGACTCTTCTAGAAGATGTCTTTAAACCTAATCCTAATCCCCTCCTAACCTTGTCACATTCCCTAAATATGGGTTAAGACTTACTAACCCAAGCCAAAGTTAACAAATATCTCCTCCTTCACCCACCCTCATTAAATGCCATCCACTTGCCTATCCCTAAGCTAATCCTAAACCATCCTAATCCATCCTCTAATAATTTGCACAATCCTAAGCAAGCTTAAAACCCTCCTAATCAAGCCCAAGTCGAAATTGCTCTCATCTCCCTCAAAATATCTCAACCATAAAACTTTATGAAGCCCACAAGGTCATAAAGGACTCTTCAAAGCCCTTTTATTGCTCTTACAAGCCATTATGAGGGTCTTTATGAAGATTTTATCCCTTGAGCCTCCTTTGTTGACTCATCCTTCCCCTTTCCTCCATCCTCTCACCCTGTGACATGTGTCACTCCCTGATTGGCTGTAAGGAAGCACAATCCATGTGGCTCTCTTCTCATGTAATCTGAGCCCTCCATGAGCTTTTTCCCATCCTTGCATCTTAGCCCTCAATCCCTCAAGCCTCTTGCCTATAAATTGGATCCTTCCCCTTTGCAAAATAACACAATCCATGAAGTAAAGTCATAATGTCATTTTAAGAAGCCATTTTACATCAAAACCATACACTCACACCCAAATTCCAACTCCATTTGAAGCCCTTTTTGAAGCATAAGCTTGAGCATACATCCTATCTATTTAGACAAAGCCACTCAACAAGAGAGCTTCTTATTGAGAGAGCCCATTAATGGTTCATATTCTTAATTGAGAGCTCATCTTAGTCTATCTTGAAGTTTATGAATTTTGTTTAGTTTTTAGAAGCTTTATTTAAATTTGGTTTCTATTAGCATACTAACATTGCTCATATACATTTTGGCACGCCCGGTGGGACCCCGCATGGGTCATCTTCATTAGCTTTTTTAGTCAAGTTTTGTATGTCATTTGCTAATTTTGGCTAATTTTGTTTGTTTTTGTGATTGGTAGGATTGTATAAATTGGTTTTGTAGGTCCACATGAGCATGAAAAATACAAAGGAACTCATAATCTATCTCATAGTGTTTGTAGATTTTTCAAGCTTATAGGTGGACAAAGCACTTGGAATTCTTCTTCCTCTTCTTGTCTATATTCTTCTTATTCCATCTACTTCTTCTTCTTCTTCTTGTGGGAGATCTTGGCCATTTTTTTTGAAGGAAGCAAAATCATACACACTTCTTTTTAGTGCTTAAAATGAACCCCTAAATCATACTTAAATCCATTAAAAAATAAAAATTTGCAAAAAAAAAAAAAAAAAAAAGCCTTTTAACAAGTGAAACTAAACCAATTCAATCATTTGCATCCTTGCAACATCAAGGTTTTAGATGCATTCATGCAAAGTTAGGAACACTTCATTTTTGGAAATTTAAAAAGAACTTCAAGTTTCCATTTCAAAAGGTTCAAAATCAACACTAACTGCACACTAAAATCTAAGTCAAACTCAAAGCATCAATCAAGGATAAAATGAACCTCATTTGCAAATATTTTAAAGTTCTTTTAAAAATCTCATGAAAACTAAGAGTCCTAAATGGTTGCCAAAAATTATCCTAAAAGCTTTGTTATTTGTTTCAAACAAATGTCTTGTTGCAAAATCTTGAATGTTTCTTAGGTTTTTCATGCATCAAAACAATCTAGGAATATCATTTTTTGGCTTAAAATATGCAAACTAGAACACAAAATCTTGAATGAAAACCAAAGTCCAAAGAGTCATTTTCACTTTTGAGTCCAAAACAATCTTGAATGATCTAAAGTTAAAACAAAGCACTTCAAAGTTCTTAAAACAACACACAAAATCTCAATCTTGAATGCTCAAAGAAAAAAACTTGAATGTTTAATCACTTGTCTTTGAATGCATGTTGCTAAACACACTCTTGAATGCCATGGATTAAAATCAAATTTTCCTTGAATGCATGATTAAAACAACAAATCCAATCTTGAATGCCAAGGATCAATTAACCATTGCAATATCAAACACTTCATTTGGAGCTTCTAAAATTGAACAAAACAAATCTCTTTTCCACATGCAATTTAGGTAAAGTTTGATTTTTGGACATTTAAAAAACTTTGTTAAGTTAAATACAAATTTGCAAAAATCAATTTGAGTAGTTCCTTGGACTCACCTCTTTTCTAATCACCCATCAATTCAACGATTGGTTGCAATCTCAGCTCCATTTATGGGGATGGGTCTACTTGAAAAAGGTGTTAAATGTTCACAATCTAACTCACTCACTTGGTCTTTGAACGTTTGCTTTAACTTTATCAAAAAATTTAAATGACCAAAACTCTAAATCAAATCGATCACACTTCAATTTTGGGCACTAAAATTGAACAACTATTGACGTGGAGGGCCTCCGGGTGCGTGCTTGACAAATCAAGTCTCACAGATCTTTGCTTTGGGCTTAAAACAAAATCACACCAACTCTTGAATGCTTTAAAAGAAATTAATTGATACTTGACGTGGAGGGCCTCCGGGCGCGCGAGTTTGCTTTTGTTGACCCTAACTCTTCTTCTTGTTTGCATTCTTCGATCGATTTACTTTTGTTGGCACTTCAAGTTGGAATTTAACATTGTCTCTTAAACATGAGTGCTTGCAAAGTCTAGATTAACACACATAAGAGTCAGTTGGTAAAAGAACAAGCTTTTTTTTTTTTTAGCCCAAGGTCATCCAAGTCTTCTCTCCCCTTGTCGTCTTTCGAGGCCATCTTGGGTGCATAAGATTAGGATCCAAAACCTTGTTTCTTTTTAGGAGGCCTGCTTGGGGATTTCATCACCCCTTGGACGACCTCAACTCCAGCGTTCTGGCGGAGTATAAGAATTGGGAGGTGAATCGAAAGACACCTCTCTTGGAATCAAGATTTTTGTCACTCGAGCTAAGCCTCAAGGAAATTTATACCCTTGAGAAGTGAAAGAGGAGAAGTGGGTTACCGCTCCTCTTGGTTGTGTGACATCTTGTTGGTTTCATCTATGGATTTGGGCCTCACGTACCTTTGGGTATATCGAGGACTCCCTAGCTAAACCAACTGTCAGCCTTGTAGACAACCATCTAGAGTGTTAATGTGTTTGAAGTGACTAATCGAAACATTTGTAAAACATACACACTCCTCAGCGCAAGTATCACATTCTGAGAATCAAAAACTTCTATCTAGTTGTTCCTATCTATTGCTTTCTTTTTTATTTGTTGAATGAATGTTTGCCAAACTTGGTCAATCCTAGCTTAGGGTACACTTAGCGTAGTCACTGCCTATTCCAGAAGTTGAACAAGTTGAAGCAAAATAACCGAAGTCTCTCAAAGCCAAGCAAATTCAAGAATTGATGTTAGAGAAACCCAAACCCAAACAGAAGTTCCACAAAGTTAAACTCAAACCATCTCAGGCATACCAAGAACTTTCAGCCAAGAGAAAGGAACTAACACCAAGTCCTTGAATTGCCAAACTCCACAAAGCAGATGATAAAGCTGCTGACAAAGCACTTCAAGAGGCCTGGTTAGAGCGCACCATCAAATTTAGCCAACATCCAGGAGTTAATCTTGCTTATGCCTTACCAACTAGGCATGATTTCTATGATTAGACACCCTTGTTTCTCCACACCTTCTTGGATAAGCTTCACCTTAGAGTCATCTTTGTAGAAAAGTCAACCATCTTAGATTATCCCCTTAAGAATTATTAGCTCATCCATCTCATTTAGGACCAAACCATCTAGCCAGCAATCCAAAATCTTCACATCCAAGCCTTCAAAAATTGTTGTCACCTTGCTAAAAGTTTCCCATTCCTAAAATCTTTCAAAACCACCAATCTTACCAAGGTTATCCCTTTCACAAAGCTTTGTCTAGGGTAATTTAGCTTTGCCACTTGTTATCCCTCATCACCTTGAGCTAAAGGTTGGGATCCAAAAGTGGTCAATCTCATGTTGTTCCTAAAGGATCATCAGTCTATCCTTAAGTTGACACAATCACCAGCAAGCTTGCACATAGGAAGGCAGACCTTTTGTGCTTTGGCAACATATCTTTGAAGTTAGAATCCCCAACCCAATCCTCCTTAGGTTTTGTCATATAGCTTTGCCTCAACCTAGGAAATCATTTGCATAGAAAAGCCTTCCTCCCTTTTGCATCCACCAGCATTGTTGCATCTCATCCCTAGGAGCATTTTTCATGCCACCCATCACTCGCTTAGCCAAGAAGAAAGAAACAATGGAGCCCTATCATTTGGATCGAACAGCCTCACCCCCCTTGAGCACTCAGCCATCCTTCAGCCCAGAGAAAGCTATGCCATCATCTACTGACATTGAAGCTTTCATGAACCAACCAGGAAATGCAGTGTTGGTAAACGCCATTATAGACAAGAACAAAGAGACAATCATGGCTAATTTTCGAAGGGAAAATGTAGGAACCTTTGACTTTGGAAGACCCCCTCCATTATTAGATCCATCTCACCCGTTGTTTGGGTAGCTGCCACCACCCATAGGCTCTTATGATCCAAATTATCCTCAATATATGCCAAAAGAAGAGCCTCCTGCCAATCCATATGATCCAACAGACCCAAACATACCATCATCCACCCAAGTTGAAATCTCCATGCCGCAAGCCAACCTAGCCACCACCACTCCATCCTTGGTTCATACCTCTCCGCTCCAAACCCCCTTTACCCAAAACACCTCACCGTTCACGCCCTTCACTATTGTTGTTGTTGCTCCCCAACCCAGCCTTCCAAATCCACCTATCTCCCAAATCAGTGCTAGCATCTTTGGCCAACCTTAGCAATATACAACAGGGATGTCGCCCATGGGGCCAAGTAATCAACCTTTCATCACCCCCAAATTGTTCACCATAGCCCAAAGCACAATCCCATCATTTCCATTAGGTCTTGAGAGCTCAGTGCCATCAGCCACAAATCCACAAGCTACTACCCTCACTACACAAAGCTATCAAACCCCACAAGCTACTACCAATGTTCTGCCCAGCTCTCAAGTGACCCAAGCTCCCGCCACCACTCTACCAAGCTTCCAAATCCAGCCACCAAGCTATCAAACCCCATCAATTCCATTTCCTAGCTTTCAATTCCCACCACCTCCACCACCAACTAATCCATTACCTCCTATTACCAACTACTTTTCAATGCCACTTCTAGGAGGTAACCCACCAATCCAGCCAACCACCAATTATTTGCAGGTACCATCCCAAATGGGGGCACAACCCACATACCTTGGTCAAACCCCACAGGCCCCCCGATCCTTTCCCCAAGCTTCACAACCATCTTATACCTTACCTCCACAAAGAAATTTATTTATCCCACAGCCAGCTTATGTTCCTCAATCCCAACCTCAAATCCCATATCAACAACAAGCCTCGCAACACATGCAGTACTATGCGCCACCTCTCCCTCAGCAAACCGTCATCCACTATGCAGCTGCCCAAACAATGTATAATCCCTATCAGCAAATCCCTCACAGCCATCCATATTCAGTGGCCCCATATAGTGCATACCTACCTCAAGGCACTCCTACATTGCGGGCACCCCAACCATCACCCATTAATTCAGAATGGGAAGCCATGAAAACAACTTTGAAGAACATCCAAGAGGGAAATGATCCAAAAATTTTCAAGTTTGAGAATGTGTGCCCTTACCCATTTGACAGAACCATTACCATGACACCATTCCCCAAGCATTTTGAGACACCCAAATTTGACAAATTTAGAGGAAAAGGAGACCCTGTCATGCATATCAAAGAATTTTACATGCACTGCCAAGAAATGGCATACGATGACGTCTTCCTCTTGCATCTCTTTCCCAAAAGCTTGGTCGGACCAGCTCTTGAATGGTTTTATAGAATCCCCTATGGCACAATTAAAAATTTTGCTGAATTATCTGAGGCATTTGTAGCCCAATATGCCCATCTTGTTGAAACAGAGCTATCAATAGTTGATCTTGTCCACACCAAGCAAAAAGGTGGAGAAAGCCTTCCTGAATATCTGCAAAGATGGCAAACCCTTACCACTCGCATATCTTGCACCTTGCCAGAGTGCCATTTGGTGAAAATATTTATTGATAATGCCCATCCTAGCTTGGCTCACCATATGACCATGAACTGTTTGCAGACCTACAAAGATATCAAAGTGAAAGGAATGATCCTTGAGCAAGGACTCATTAAAGATGGTGTGGTCAAGATTTACAAGGAAGCCAACCAAAATCAATCACATTCCAATGACAAGTCTAGGTATTGGAACAAAAACAAGCATGTTGCAACAGATGGCGTCACTGACACCAGACATGTGAATATTGTTGGTCCTTCTCACAACCAGTCCAACCCACCCTATCAACCAAACAATCAGCAAGCTATCAACTACCAACAACAGAATAACCACAGCTATCAAAACCACAATCCAAGACCAAACTTTCAAGGGTCTAGCAATCAAGCTAATGCCATCAATGTAGCTGCAGCACAAAAGCCCAGATTCCAACCTACACCTAGAAACTATACACCCCTTGGTGAGCCATTAGATGTCATTTTTGAGAAATTAGTCAAGGAAAACCTCATCAAATTTCCTCCTACCCAACAAATTGACCCAAGCCAATCCAAGGCTGCATGGTACAAAGACAATGAGTACTGCAAATTTCATAGGGTAAAAGGTCACACTACCCTCAGATGCATGAAACTGAAAGACTATGTGCAGGAACTCATTGATCGGAAGGAAATCATTGTTGGTGCCCAAACCTCTCCCAATGCAGGCTTACAGATCTATCAAAATGCTTTTCCTCCTCACAACAATCAAAATCCTAGAAAAGCACCTATCCAAACCAACAACAACAACACGAACAACCGTCAGCCAAACCAACAGCATGGGAAGAACAATGACCACACTTCATCCTATATAGACTATGGTAGCCTTATAGGTTGTATATCTAAGAAAGAGCCTTCTGTCAATGTTATCAATATCCAAGAACCAAACAATGAGTGTGCAGTCACCACTCGAAGAGCCCGATTTAACATTGCAGGCCCACCCGTTTCACCAGCACCATCAGCTCCATCAAAAAGCCAGTACAATATCTTGGAACACCTTGGGAACATGCCAGCCCAAATCTCCATTTTAGACCTTCTTCGCACTAGTCCTGTGTACAAGAACATCCTTGACAGTGCTCTCATAGAATCTCGTGTCCCTTCTGATATCAATGCTACTGATTTTTGTAATCTTGTTGGACACCTTTCATCCTCATGTGCCCTATCGTTCAAACCCACCGACATACCCGTGGTCGAGCCAGATCACACCCTTTCGCTTCGCATAGCCATCATGGTATCCAATTTTGCCGCGAAAAGAGTAATGATAGATAATGGATCAGCCTTGAATATTTGCACCCTAAAATTCATAAAACAAGCTAGGTATACTGAGGTAGATATCATCAGTGAGGTTATCACCATCAAAGCTTATGACAACTTGGAAAGAACCACAGAAGGAACTATTTTGCTGCCAATCAAGGTTGGGCCAGTAATCTAAGAGACACTTTGCCATGTTATTGATCTAAACCTACCATTCAACATCCTCCTCGGTCGCCCATGGATTCATGCCATGAAAGTCGTTCCATCCACTTACCATCAGTGCGTCAAATTTCTGCATCAAGACACTGAGGTAACCATCCATGCCGATCCAGAACCCTTTCCTTATTTTAATGCGGTTGAAGCTTCATATACAAACCATTGCCCTAGAATTGATATTGGCACATCCATCGCTAGCTCATCCCACACTTGTAATGACCCAAAAACCATCCTCGCCTCTACCTTGTCTACCGTGAAGATCAATAACAAGGGCTGTGGAGAGTATAGTCTGTCAGATGCATTTGCTGTTGGGGCACTCCCACTTGATCCACATGCCCATGGACGACCAACATATCACAAAGCTAAGGAGATTCCACCTCCTCGATACAAATAGTTTGGCCCAACAACCTTTGTATCCTCGAAAATTCCTCTTCATGAGGAGCTCACTCTAGATATCAACAATTGGTTACATAAGGATGCACCTCAAAGGAATCAGGCATGCCTTGATCACTTTAGCCAGAAGTATCCCCAGGAACATAAGCTCATCACTGACAAATGGAACTATCAAGGTGGTGGTCTAGGACCAGAAGAAAGAGGCATGCAGTGCCCCATCAATGCACACAAGTGGGAATCAAAGTCAAGTCTTGGTTTTGGCATACCCACAACTGAGGGCACCAATACGGACGATCACGCTTTTTTGAACATTCACCGTGACCTTGTCAAAATCAAAAACATTCCTGAGGAAGTTGAAAAGAGAGCCTACGATGATATCCTAGACCAAATCTCCCTTGGAGACTCTGTTCTCCAAGAACTATCCATGCACCTCATTGACTACCACTCGCCCATCCACAACTCATAGATTGAGACCAACCAAGCGTCATACACATTGATGAGTTCACATCAGAGGAAGTGCTTCTGAGATTCATGGGAGCGGAAACACCTCACAAGAAAACAAAGCCAGATTCTGCCTATATCTACAAGCTAGATCCCAAGGGGTATTTTGGAGAAAATCCCCAACCTAGTTTCGATACACCCAAAACTGGAACTAAGGTGAATCTGAGACTAGCTAAGGTAGTGAAGAGAACCCCTCAGCAAGAACATCCAGAGCCATAAGCAGAACATGAGGATTTAGCATTACCTCCTCAAGATAATCGACCAGAGATATCTTCTATTCTAATTGAGGATACTAGGGAAGTCAACATCGGTTCTTCAGAGATCCCTAGGCTTGTTCACATTGCTGCATCCCTATCACAAGACCAAGTTGATCTCCTCTTTGAGGTCTTAAGAGAGAACATTGGCCAATTTGCATGTTCATATCAGGACATGCCAGGGCTTGATCCAAAGCTTGTAGTTCATCATCTTGCAGTCAATCCACAGATCAAGCCCGTCAGACAAAAGCTTAGAAAAATGCACCCCAAGGTGGCATTACTGGTCAAAGCTGAGTTAGAAAGAATGTTAGCTGCTGAGGTTATCCGACCTATCAACTATTCAGAGTGGATCTCCAACATGGTCCCCATCACTAACCCTTTTGGTGACATCAGAATCTGCATTGATTTCAGAGATCTTAACAAAGCTTGTCCAGAAGATGATTTTCCCTTGCCCAACATAGATATGATTGTAGATCTTAGAGCTGGACATGAAATTTTGTCCCTCATGGATGGATTTTCTGGGTATAATCAAATCAAGATTGTAGAAGAGGATCAGCATAAGACAGCATTCACTACCCCTTGGGGAACCTTTTGCTACAACATGATGCCTTTTGGCCTAAAGAATATTGGGGCTACCTATCAAAGAGCTATGACAGCCATTTTTCATGATCTCATCCATAGCATTTTGGAAGATTATGTGGATGATATCTTGGTCAAGTCTCATACCTTCATGGATCATCTTGCTGACCTGGAGAAAGTCTTTGATAGGTTAGCCAAATATCATCTCATGTTGAATCCCAAGAAATGTGTCTTTGGGGTCACATCTGGCAAGCTTCTAGGCTTTATAATTTCTAAATGAGGTATAGATATCGACCCCAAGAAGGTCAAGGCTATCTTAGACATGCCTCCTCCCTAGACACTGCGACAGCTTCGTTCTCTTCAGGGAAAGCTTCAATCTGTTCGGCGCTTCATCTCCCAGCTTGCAGATAAGTGTACACCATTTTCACATTTACTAAAGAAGGATGAGAACTTCAAGTGGGATCCTTTATGTCAGCGCAGCTTCGACCATCTCAAGCAGTATCTCATCAATCCCCCTATCTTAGTTCCACCAATTCCTGGTCGTCCCCCAATTTTGTACATATCAGCAACACCTATTGCTCTAGGGGCACTTCTAGCACAGCTCGATGACTATAGCAGAGAAAGAGCCATCTACTACATCAATAGAACCCTAGTTGGTTATGAACTCAATTACACTCCTATGGAAAAAGCTTGTTTGGCAGTTATTTTCTCAACTCAAAAGCTTTGCCATTACATGTTAAGTCATACCATCCAACTAGTCTCCAAGATTGACTCTCTCAAGTATATGCTCTCCAGAACAGCACTTATAGGCCGTTTGGCCAAATGGGTTATGCTCCTTAGCGAATTTGACATCCAGTATGTGGACAAAAAGGCAATCAAAGGGCAAGCTATAGCAAATCACCTAGCTGATGCACCTCTAATAGATGCTTATCCGTTGATCACAGAATTTCCAGATGAGCATATCTGTCTAATTGAAGAACAACCCCCATGGAAACTTTATTTTGATGGCTCATACACATCTCATGGATTAGGGGCAGGAATAATGTTGGTCACAACTCAAGGAGATTACATTCCAAAAGCCTTCAAGCTACAATTCCCTAGCACCAACAATATAGCTAAATATGAGGCCCTCATAGCAGGATTAAAGATAGCTGCAGAATGGAACATTGCTGAGCTACAAATCTTTGGCAATTCTCAGCTCATCATCAAGCAAGCCCTAAATGAATATCAAACCAAAGATGAAAAGCTATTACCCTACAAAGAGCTAGTTGATCAGCTAACCCAGCATCTTACAAGGCTTTAGTTTACACAAGTGCCTCGAATATAGAACAAAGCAGCAGATGCTATGGCTACTATAGGCTCGCTCTTGGAAATTCCCCAAGCAGCTACACAGTATGAGTTTTTAATGGAGCAGCTCCTCACACCCGCCTATGCGAATGAGGATTTAAACCGTGTTTGTATCTTGATTGGTCCCCAATCCCCTTGGTACCATGAGATTCACGCTTACCTTAACGATGGTATCATATCCCCTCACCTCACACGTACCCAACGCCAGAACCTCATTTGAAAATCATCCTGCTATGTTATCATAGCCAATAACCTATATCGTCGAGGTTATCACGATACTCTCTCTTGATGTTTAGACCAAAACGAGGCCACGATGGTGTTAAAGGAAGTATACTCTGGACTTTGCGGTGCCCACACGAGTGGTATTGTCCTAGCATGACAAATCCTTAGAGCAGGCTACTATTGGCCTACCATTGAAGAAGACTCCTGTGACTTTGTCAGAAAGTGTCTCCCATGTCAACAGCATGCAAATCTTGTGCACACTCTAGCATAGGATCTACAGCCTATTGCACCACCTTGGCCTTTCACTTGTTGGGGCCTTGATCTAGTTGGAACTATCACACCCCTCTCATCTGATGGACATAAATGGATAATAACAACTACAGACTATTTCACTAAATGGGTGGAAGCAATCCCCCTAGTCTCAGCTACAGGAGTTCAGGTCTCCAAGTTCATCTTATACCACATTGTTTGCCGCTTCGGCATCCCATCCACCATCTTCACCGACCACAGAGGTAACTTTGAAAATCTCAACATGGAAGAATTATGCACTTCCCTCCGCATCCATCACCACTTTTCTAGCCAATATTTCCCACAAGGTAACGACCAGGCAGAGGCAACTAACAAAACCCTCCTCAAAATCCTAAAGAAAGTTGTCAATGATTCCGGCCGTGATTGGCACCTACAAATAAATCCAGCCCTATGGGCCTATCAAACTTCCTTTCGTACATCCACAGGCACAACTCCATACTCCCTAGTCTATGGTGCCAAAGTGGTACTACCTATAGAGGTTAAACTTCCCTCCTTGCGCATATCTTTGCAAGGGCAAATATCAAATGAAGAATACAGAGTAGCTCGGCTCACCCAGCTAGATCTCTTAGACGAGAAGTGACAACAAGCCTATGATCATCTCACAGTCTATCAAACTCGTCTCAAAAGGAATTTCAACAAGAAGGTGCTTCCACGACACTTTCAGCCAGGTGACATGGTCCTCAAAGAAAACATGAAAGTCCAAGTAGATCGAGAAAAGAAAGGCAAGTTTGAACCTACATGGCTTGGTCCTTATGTTGTCACTGCTTCCTTTGGCTCCGGAGCCTATCAGCTATCTACACCGGAAGGAGAACTCTTGAATGATCCTACTAACATCATTCATCTCAATAAGTTCTATGCTTGAAGATCCTTGGTATACCCAGCTTTTGAAAAATACAAAAAAAAAATAGTAAAGAGAAATAAGCGTCCAATGGTGAAAACTTGGCAATTCAAGCACCTTGGATAGGTACCTTGGTGAAAACCTGGTAATTCAGGCTCCTTGTGTACTAAGACTAATCCATTATCTATCACTATCCTATCCCTCATCCATTCACCCACCATCCCATAAAACACATGCTTGTTCCCTTGGTGTTCCAACCAAATATCCAAAATCTAATGGAGCTTGTAAATACCTCCTGTACAGCTTGTAAAATCTTGTACCATACCTTGTATATCCAAATCTTGTCCAAAGTTTGTACCATATTCCAACCTGTAAATAATCTTGTATCCTAGCTTGTATACTATCACGTGCACACACAAAACCCCATTTTCACTTAAGCTTTTCACAAACCATCTACCTATCCACCTATCACCTATTATAGACATCCCATCCTTCACAAACATTTCCATCTCGCAAAAACCAAAATATAAACAAACTTGTACATTTGTAACATATCTTGGTCCATCAACTTGTACATCCTCTTTAGCTTAGTACCATTGTATCTATCCAGCGTTCGTGGCAGTTCATCCTTGTTCAACATCTCGCACCCATCGCACATCTTGGTTAGCTATTCCAATGCATCCTTTAGCTAAATTTCCTGTCACCAAAGTGTTATCTTTCTTAGTTTAGCTTGCCAGACACATCACTCATCCAAATCCACCAGCTTAGGTACTCTTCGATAGGTCCTTGCAGGATATAGCTTTCCTCATGTCTTATCTTGGTCCGTTAGTACCTCATCCTACCCATCTCATTGGCAAATGGTTCTCTTTTGGATTTTTTCTTTCTTTTGATTTGGACTCTTCCCTGTTGGGTCTTGAAATATCTTTTCCAAGCAATCTCCTTGTTCCCTCCTCAAGGTTGCCACGATCTTCCATATCATGGTATACTGCGAATGGGGCAATCAGAGCATAAGGTCTTGATCATGTCTTTTGCTTGTTTTCTTTTCTGCTTGTGGGTTACCCAGTGTCGTTTCCACACTGCTTCCTCTGGGATTCATGTGTGATACTGGGGCAATCCTTGCATTTTTGTTTTGAGTCAGTTCGTCAGTCCTCTGGACAATTGGTGAAAAGGCCTTGATGTTCTTGGTAACCTTGGCAATTAACCAATAGTCCTATAGCAAATCTAGTGCTCAACTACATGGTGGTACTTCTCTTTGAAGTATCCCCCCACTCAAAAAGCTTCAATGGTTTTCCTTCATCTCCATTATCCCCCATCCATATCCAACATCTGTCTCTCCTACCCCAACTTATGCATCAGTATCTCTTTGAATCACTCCTCACCTTTAGCTTTAGGGATCCACAATCCTAGTCTTAGGGATCCACCAATCCAAATCAATCCACCAAGCCTCATCTTTCAAGATCCACAATCCTAGTCCTAGGGATCTCCGAAACCCATCTTCCGCCAATCTGACTCTTTGAAATCCTGTTGCATCATCTTTTTAATCCCCTCATCCATCTCCCCATCCTGGATTCCTTTTATAGTGCTCTGCTCCTTCATCCTCTGCAATCCCTGAGAACTTAAGCTTGCTTCCTCTTGTGCCTCTAATTCTCCCTTTATCATTCTCCCGTAGTGAGAGTTTGAGCTAACTAAACCTCTTCTCTTAAGCCAATCTGAGTCTTCTTGCTCATCTCGGATTCTTGTACTTTTCAAGAAGTTGTCGAGCCTCGCTTTCTCTCCCTGCCACCTTCTTGAGGGGGCATCTTGCAGTCCATTCTCTCCTCTTCTGCTCTAGCCTTGGGCATCTTATTTTCTTATCTTTAATGCCATGCCACTTGCAGCATCACATCAAAGAGGGGCAAAATGTAGACACCTAAAAACCTTTAAAAAATAAAGTATTTTTATTTTCTGAAATTTTTTTGATGACATCATCATTTATTAATTAATTAATTATTTAATTTATTTATTTAATTTTATGCCATTAAATCCCTTTATCTTAATTAAAAATATTTAATTAAAGAATCCCTCCAAAAATGTTTAAATCTTATTTAAACATTATTTCCTTATTTATTAATTATTTAATTAATAAATTGGCCAAAATACCCAAAATAAATTAAAAAAAAATTTTTTGCCCAAAACTTGGCCAATTTTCTTAAGACCACTAACCTCTTCCAAAATCTTCTAATCCTTCTTTAACTTTTTTTAAAGGCTAATCCCATCATTTCCTACCCCTAATCCCAACTCAAAATATTTAATTAAGGTTAAATATTAATCCTCATGTTTATTAAAAAAGTTTTAATAAATATCTCCTTAACCCAAACCCTTGAAATAAATAAAACTTTATTTATTTCCTAAAAATCTAATTTATCCTCATCCTAAGAAGTTCTAGACTCTTCTAAAAAGTCTTCATCCTCATCCTAGGAAATTCTAGACTATTCTAGAAAGTCTTTATCCTCATCCAAAGTCTAGACTCTTCTAGAAGATGTCTTTAAACCTAATCCTAATCCCCTCCTAACCTTGTCACATTCCCTAAACATGGGTTAAGACTTACTAACCCAAGCCAAAGTTAACAAATATCTCCTCCTTCACCCACCCTCATTAAATGTCATCCACTTGCCTATCCCTAAGCTAATCCTAAACCATCCTAATCCATCCTCTAATCATTTGCACAATCCTAAGCAAGCTTAAAACCCTCCTAATCAAGCTCAAGTCGAAATTTCTCTCATCTCCCTCAAAATATCTCAACCATAAAACTTTATGAAGCCCACAAGGTCATAAAGGACTCTTCCAAGCCCTTTTATTGCTCTTACAAGCCATTATGAGGGTCTTTATGAAGATTTTATCCCTTGAGCCTCCTTTGTTGACTCATCTTTCCCCTTTCCTCCATCCTCTCACCCTGTGACATGTGTCACTCCTTGATTGGCTGTAAGGAAGCACAATCCATGTGGCTCTCTTCTCATGCAATCTGAGCCCTCCATGAGCTTTTTCCCATCCTTGCATCTTAGCCCTCAATCCCTCAAGCCTCTTGCCTATAAATTGGATCCTTCCCCTTTGCAAAATAACACAATCCATGAAGTAAAGTCATAATGCCATTTTAAGAAGCCATTTTACATCAAAACCATACACTCACACCCAAATTCCAACTCCATTTGAAGCCCTTTTTGAAGCATAAGCTTGAGCATACATCCTATCTATTTAGACAAAGCCACTCAACAAGAGAGCTTCTTATTGAGAGAGCCCATTAATGGCTCATATTCTTAATTGAGAGCTCATCTTAGTCTATCTTGAAGTTTATGAATTTTGTTTAGTTTGTAGAAGCTTTATTTAAATTTGGTTTCTATTAGCATACTAACATTGCTCATATACACTAACTACTCTTTCATCTTGCCTATAGTTTCAACAACTTCCTCTAGTTTTTTATTCATCTCTTCCACAACTTCCTTAAGAAGCCTATTCTTCTTTTATTGTTCTGTCAAATCTCTTGCCAACTCTGCATTTGTCACCATGGTGCTTTCTCCTATGGATTCACTTAACTCTAACATGCACTCTGCACTACTTAAGCATTTCAATAGCTTTAATACCACTTTGATGGGGAGTCATAACTAACTCTCAAGAGCCCCTTCTAGCTCTTCCTAAGACCTATTCTTTGGTCTTGTTAGGGTAGTTCTCATTGCCCTACTTAGAGATCACTTTTTGTATCCCTATCTCCCTTAGAATTCTCCACCAACTTCAACCTTCAGCCATACCTCAACTTCAACCTATGCACTCATAGCTCAATTTAGCCACTCTTCTTCCTAAACTATTCTTGGGGATAAGAATAGGTTTCCTCTCTATTCCTTATTTTTTTTAAATCCATTTTGATCCATTATTATGGATGTTTCTTTAGGTTTTCCATTAAGTCCTACATTTTCAAGGATATAGGCCTTGTAGCCCTTTTGTCCCAATTAGGCCTCCTCAAACCTGATTTATTGGAATAGTTTTGAATTCCACCAAAAAAACTCCCAACTTTGTTAGGGATTCTCTCTAAGGTCTTCCTAGGCTTCAAGATTTCTAGATCTTAGCCTCTAAAAGTGTTTGTAAATAGGACTATCACTAAACCTCTATTTTTAAGAGTTTTTAGGGCATGTGAACCAGTCTAGGTTCTTGGGTTCTTTTTTATGCTCTTGTTGACATTTTAGTCAAGTTTGTTTATTATTTACACACACACTTATTCAGTTAGCTAGTATTTACGGAGCTTATTGTGCAGTTAACAATGTTAACCAAGTAATTTAGGCTCTACCAAGTTCTACAATTGCTATGGAGTACCAGGAACATCATTCAGTTTGCACCGAGTAGATACTACCAAGTTGGCGATTATCAATGTAAAATAAGCTTTATAGTGTTTACCAAGTTTCTCAGTGCAAACAGAGTTCTACAGTGGTTACTGAGTTTGCAGTTTCAATGATGTGAATTCAGTGTTGACTAAGCTACGTAGTGTCAACCAAGTGATTTAGTTTATATCAAGCTTGTAAGTGATAGTGTTGACCAAGCTATGTAGTGTGAACCAAGTAATTCAATTTATATGTCGAGTTTCACAATGTTCACTGAGTCACAAGTGCAAACCAAGTTCAAACTACTTAAAAGTGATTAGTATGAGCTGAGCTTCTACATCTACTGAGTGCATGATGATGTGGAGCATTGACAATTGTTCCCAAGTATCAGAACCTCACCAAGTTTGTCCTCAAAACTTGAGTACCTGCAATTGGGTTGACTTTTTGTTTTTTGGTAAAACTTGCATTGTAGGCAACTTTGCTAATTTGTAAATTAGATTGGTATATATGTAATGTATTGAATCACATCCAAAACTAGTATCATTGAGGTATAAAAGTACAGAAGTGCAAAGTAAAAGGCTACAATAGTATAAGGAGAAACAAAGTTTTATCTATTGTAGCAAGGTGATCATTACACTCAAAGGAATCTCATTCAGCAAATCAAATTGTAGATTAGAGATCAAGCCACCGGTTCATCTTAACAGGTTGAATAGTTAAATCCTTTCACAAGGTAGACTTAACAGTCTTTTATAAATCTCTTTTCCAAGTGCATACTTCATTGTATGTTTGTAAATCCTTTTGCAAGGTGGACCTAGTAGTCCTTATTGCTCCTAATAGGGTAGATCATCAGAAGTGATCATTGTAAGCCTTAACAAGCCAACTTTACACTGTAGTACTAAAGCTTGTGGTTATCATCCCCACCCTAGTTTTACTTTCTATTTGGAAGGTTTCTAGGTCACCATATTATGTGTCAAAGTGTTATGAATGTTTTAATGCTTTCAATTTTTCATGCATGAAATTAGATCAGAATATTCATGAAGGATTATTTGGTAAATAAAGATTAAGTTTTAAAAGTTACCATTCACCCCTCCCCTCTCAGTAACTTAGCCTGTCATATATTTCCAACAATTGGTATTAGAGCTTAGATCAGAATATTCATGAAGGATTATTTGGTAAATAAAGATTAAGTTTTAAAAGTTACCATTCACCCCTCCACTCTCAGTAACTTGGCCTATCATATATTTCCAACAATTGGTATTAGAGCTTTGTGGTTCTTAGAGAAAAAGTTTAAGAGCTTGAGCAAAGATCAGAGGCAATGGAGGTATTCAGACTTGATAAGGCTATTAACAATGAAAAGCTAGATTTGGAATTAGCTATTGGGCAACTTAAGAAAGAAAAGGAACAACTCTCTCGATCCTTGAAAAGAAGAAAAGATCTTGCATTACAGATGAATGAGCAACTCTACATTGAAGAAAGAATTGAAGACATCCATTTAGAAAGTAATTCATATGAGGTTAATGAGGCAATTAGAGAAGTATTAGAAAAGAATGGTATACTTCAAGAAGAAGTAAGAAAGTTGAAAAGAGAGCAAGAAATTTAGTCAGTAAGATTGTGTAAAGTCATGGAAGAGAAAAACAAGATAAAAGAAGAGTTAGAAGGAAAGAATAATGAAATTCAACATCTATCCCTTCAACAGGAAGACTTTATTGATCAGCTTACTAATGCAAATAAAGAAATCATGAATTTAAGATTAGAGAATGAAAGATTGCAAAATGATCTAAACATTGAAAGACAGACCAATGAGAGGATGATGAAATCTCAAGCAGATATAGATCAATTGAATAAGAAAATCCAATACAAACAAAAGGTCAAAGCAATAATTGGATATGTAGAAGAAGGTGAATCATCCAAATAAGGAGCTCAAAAGAATCAAAGACCTACTTGCAGTCACTATGGTAAGTTAGGTCATGCATCAAAAAAATGTTGGAGCAATGGTAAAGCTAAATTCAATGGAAAATGCTACAATTGCAATCAACATGGTCATAGAACTAATGAATGCAAAGAGAAACCTAAATTTGAGGGTAAATGTCACAAATGCAAGAAGCATGGACACAAATCCTTTGAATGCAAAACTAAGATATTGAATCCAGCAGAACAGATTGTAAAAGCTATATTTGGTTGGGACTACAACACATGGTGTAGATGTCATTACTATGGAGAATCTGGACACATTGGAATAAACTGTGTAAAACATCACATGAGGACAATAGACACTACCAAAAGATGTTTCATTTGTACACAACTTGGTCATCTTGCCAAGAATTGTATGAACACTGGAAGAATTGAAGATGAAAAGAAAGATAAGGATGATAACATCATAAAGCAAATGAGACAATAGTGGATTCTGAAGTCTTTTGAGAATGCAAGTCCGAGCAATGAAGCAAATGTCACTCAAGAATTGGGTGACTCAAGCACTTCTACTTGATCTTCCACAAGGATAACTGGAACTAAGATTATGAAGCAGACATTCAACATCAATTCCAGTTAGCAAAAAAGAAAGATCCATATCAGCATTCAAGATGCAAAGGGATCATCAAGTGTCTAAAGGAATTATGGACATTATCAAAAGAGGTCGGCTTGCAAGACCCTACCAAGCAAGGTTGGGAGTAACTAAGTTGTTATGTGGACACCGAGTCGTTACCACCAAGCATTTAATTCAAGCCAAGTGGAAGATAGTCTATCATCAACCAAGTGATTGTACCAAGCATTTATGGTGATTAAAAGATGAAATTTGTTACAAAAGAGATAAATCAAATTCATTTGTCGCCGTGAATTTTCAAGAGCTATTTGTGAAGAGTAATTTCTGTACATATGAATGATCTATGTGAATTGTTGTTAAAGTTTTTGTGATTTCTAAAACCCTACCGAGTGATGGCATCCTCCAACAACAAGACAAAGAAAGGGTTTGAAATGTTGGTTTGAGGTGTCAAATGGAAGGCAATAGATTTCAAAGTTAGTCTAGCTATTGTAGAAACCCTTGATCACATCAGAGCACAATATCAAACTCCATCCAAGGTACTTCTGATAAATGATATTCACTCACATTTTTTATGTCCTATCCAAGACATAGGAACCCTAGAAATGGATGAAACTTTGGAGAAATTGTGTGCGAATGGTGTGTTAAAACTGAAACATCAAGACCTAGAAGCGAAGGGTTTGACCCACATTCCACACATGCCCCAAGATTTTCAGATTAAGTGGATAAGGTTTATCCTCAATCATGTGCACAATGGATAGTCATGATTGGAACAATTAACAAAGACAATGATTCATCCGATCACAAGGCTTCTAATGCTAACAAAGGCAAAACCCTAAGTTAGGTGGAACTAGAGAAGAAAACCCTTTCCAAATGGGATGGAAGGGGTATGAAGATCAATTGTGCTACTAATATTGAGCTAAATTTTTGAATTTATATAATTGCACACAAGATATACAACTCCAGTCAACTCAATAGTGTATCATGTGAAGTGGTGGATCTCACTTTCAAAGTGGTTAAGAACATGTCATTTGACCTTGCCGAGTTGATGTTGAACCGGTTCAACAAAAATATGGAAAGCATCAAGACATCAAACAATAACCCTTCTAAGTTTGTTTCACTCTTAACCTGCTTATTTTTCTTTGTGCAAAATTTTTTCCCATCAAAAGGTATAGTTGTATGGAGAAAAGATGTACCTATTCTTTATCAAATCAATGAGTATATAGCAGAAATGGGAGAAAATTATGTCAGTATCACAGACAACTATTTTTATGTATTCAAGGACAAGATGAATAATAGATTTAAGATACCAAAGAAACTTGTAGAAGACTACAAGGATGATATTTTTTTTATGGTAGATTGTGACAAAATGCATGTACAAGTAGTCAAACTAAGAATTGTATGGGTCAAGCCTCTAGGTTATGAGGTTAATATTGATGACATCAGAGATATTATTGAAGCATTAATGAATGAACCTATTGATCCTAAGGCTACATATTTTGGAACATATGAGGAAGCCAAAACTAAAATTGAATTGGAAATAAAACTTCCTTAGGGTGTCAAAAAAGGTAAGAAAAGAATAGTTAAATTGAAAGAAACCAACTCTACTCTCTTGTTGACAAAAGGTGAAGGAGATGACATAGAAGAAGAAGATGTAGAAGATGAAGAAAAATTAGAAGAGCCAATCAAGAAGAAAGGTAAGGTTATTATAACCAAACCTACCAAGTCATCTACTACAATGTTTACAAGGAGGGCATCTAGAAAGAAAATTGGTGAAGGAGGAGATGTGATTTTCAAATGGCCTCCACCCACATTCCAAGAGAAACTAAAAGAAATTGATTCTAGAGCCAGCATGGCTAATTTTAAATCATTGAGATATGAAACTAGAACTACTAAAGAGAAGAAGCAAGTTGAAGACATGGTTATGTCTAAGATAGGTAAATGGAAATATTCTCCATACCAACTTACACAACAGATTCCCAATGAATTGATGGAGAAAATCAAGCCAAGATGGGAACATGCAAAGAAAACTACATCCAACATAAATGAGCAGATGTTGAGGCAACTCATGTTGAGCTTAAGTAATAAAGAAGTGAAATAATCCATCAAGTAAAATGAAGAGAATCTCACTTTGATGTTTAACACTTGTCTGATATTGATCAATGACATTGAACATGTGGTAAGGAATGCCACTACCACATGGAAGAGCATCTACAACATTCATAAGTAGAGTGATTATGTTGTTCATGTTAGTGATAAGGATGATGATGAAGATGACAAGGAAGAAGAAGACAAAAATGATGAAGAAGAAAGCAATGATGAGGATAAAGATGATGAGGAACAAGAACAGGAAGCTACCGAGGAGAATCTCCCTAAGATTCAGAGCATTGAGGACACTGACCCCAAGAAGATTGCAACAGTAATTATAGCCTCACTTCCTCACTCTCTGAGCAAAGCTTCAAAGCCATCTAGCTCAGAGAAAGCTACTGCCAAGTTGATTGTGTCAAACATTGCAAATAAAAGGACTCAACCAATCTTTGCACTTGTTTAGTTCAGTACTTCATTGACTGAAGTGACCAACACTTCTTCAACCGAGCAGTCAATGATTCCTCTCTCATCAATTTTGGTCACTCGACATCAAGGTATTCCTTCAATAAGTATCATATCTACTTTTACTGTCAGTCCTTCCATTTCCACCATTGTTTCCATTCCAAGTATGTAGATAATAAGTACTAGGACAGTTGAGAGAAAGCCTCAATTGAGTACAAAATTTTCTAGCAAAGGCAAAGAAAAGGAAGAAGACATTGACCTTGATGAGGATATAGTTATCCTGAATTGGGATATCTCTAATCTAAATCCTAATCAAACGCATATAATAGGAGAACCTCTACAAAAGAAAGCTAAGAAACAAAGGCTTAGAGAAGCAAGGAACAGAGAATTTCAAGTGCTTGAAGGTGCAAAGAACATTCTTGTAAAGGCACTCAACATTGAGGTTGACACTTCTCAACCTATTTTGGCACAGCTAGTCGAAGTGGTCCAGAAATTCAATGAAGATTTGAATGGACAAGTGAATTTTTTGTAGAGAGAAGATAAGAAATTTGAAAATAAAGTATTGGAGCTAGTAGCACAAAAGATTTCCATATACCAAGTAGACTTGTCTACTATTCTTAGCTCACTGGAAACCTCTGCCAATAATGCAACTTCTTTATTCGATAAACTCTATGATACATCCATCTTCACACAAAAAATTAAAGATAAACTCTCCAAGATTGAAAAGATCTAAAGGAAAGTGCACACCAATTTTCACTTGACCTGAGTTACAATTCTACTCACTATACAAAGATCAGATTTTTAATTGATATGCAGGCATAATTGCTAAGGGAAGAAGCCAGGATAAGGGCCATAGTTGTAGACATATAAGGCATGATTCTACCAAGCATGGATGCATTGCAAAAACATATTACACATGTCAAAACTCTCATCCATGATAACAACTTCTCTGTTGTTGATCACATGATAGAATTATCAGCAAAAGTTCAAAATACATTGCATGCAAGCAAGGTGTTGCAAGAAAATTGGGACAAGAATATGTCACTAATTCTAAAGGTACATTCTAATTTCTTGTCACATTTTGGAATAACCATGTAGCATGCACCATTGGCATTTATGTCAAAAAGGGGGAGAAGATGAGAAAATGTATATAACATGTAATGAATATTGAATGTATGTATGTATGTATGTATGTATGTATGTATGGGGGAGCATCATAATATTATACATGTAAAGACATTTAGATAAAAATCTATTACAAAGGCAATTTTGGAAAAATATCAAAAATAGAGTATGGTACCGAGTTGAAGACACATAATGGAAATAAAAGATTGTTTTTGAACTTTTTGAGAACTCGGTTTTGATTGATAAGTGTGTTGTCACTAATGCCAAAGGGGGAGATTGTTGACATTTTAGTCAAGTTGGTTTATTACTCTCTCTCTCTCTCTCTCTCACTCTCTCACTCTCTCTCACACACACACACACACACACACATTTAGTCAGCCAACAGTTACTGAGCTTATTGTATAGTTAACAGTGTTAACCAAGTAATTCATGCTCTACCAAGTTCTATAGTTGCTACCGAGTACCACGAACATCACTTAGTTTGCACCAAGAAGATACTAACAAGTTGGTGATTATCAATGTAAATCGAGCTTTATAGTGTTTATCGAGTTTCTCAGTGTAAACTGAGTTCTACAGTGGTTATCGAGTTCACAATTTCAATGATGTGAATCCAATGTTGACTGAGCTACATAGTGTCAACCAAGTGATTCAATTTACACTGAGCTTGTAAGTGATAGTATTGACTGAGCTATGCATTACAAACCAAGTGATTCAGTTTATATGTTGAGTTTCTTAGTGTTCACCTAGTCACTAGTGCAAACTGAGTTCAGACTACTTGGAAGTGATTAATATGAGGCAAGCTTCTACGTCTACTGAGTGCATGACAATGCAAAGCATTGACAATGGTTGTCAAGTATCAGAACCTCACCAAGTTTGTCCTTAGAACGCGAGAATCTACAGTTGGGCCAACTTTGTGTATTTTGGTGAAACTGGTATTGTAGCCAACTTTGTTGATTTGTAAATTGTATTGGTATATATGTAATGTATTGAATCACATCCAAAAGTAGTATCATTGAAGTATAAAAGTAAAGAAGTGTGAAGTAAAAGAATACAATAGTATAAGGAGTAGCAAAGTTTTATCTAGCACAACAAGGTGATCATTACACTCAAAGGAATCTCATTCAACAAATCAAGTTATAGATTGAAGATCAAGCCACTAGTTCATCCTAACAAGTAGAACATTTAAATCCTTTCACAAGGTAAACCTAATAGTATTTTTTTAATCTCTTTACCAAGTACATACTTCATTATATATTTGTAAATCCTTTTTCAAGGTGGACCTAGCAATCCTTATTGCACCTAATAGGGTAGATCATCAGAAGTGATCATTTTAAGCTTTAATAGGCCAACTTTATACTACAGTACTAAAGCTTGTGGGTATCATCCCCACCCCAATTTTACTTTCTATTTGGAAGGTTTCTAGGTCACCATATTGTGTGTCAAAGTGTTATGAATAATTTAATACTTTTAGTTTTTTATGCATGCAATTAGATCAAAATATTCATGAAGGATTATTTGGTAAATAAAGATTAAGTTTTAAAAGTTACTGATTCACCCCTCCCCTCTCAGTAACTTAGCCTATCATATATTTCCATCAACTCTATATAACTCTTCTTCCCTCCTCCTTATAGTTATCTACCAAGGACACATGCCCTTTCACACTCCTACCATTGATTGGCACAAACCAATCAATCCTACAAGCTCTCTTGCTGATGTTTTGCACAAGCTCCTAGCCAGCTTGCCTCAACACTTGCCTAAAGCTTGATGGAAAGGTTAACTTCTCTAAAAACCATGACTTCGCAGACCATTTTTACACTATATACAAAGTCTCCTACTTGATTCGAAGAGGCCATGGAATTCCAACCATGGGAAATCAAGTAGGATCCATATTTACAAAATTGGCTTTGAACCAGGTAGTGAATCAACAAAACACAAAAAATTAGCAAAATGATAACCAATCAACCCAAACCACTAAACCAATGCTAAAGAAGGTAATTACACAATATAAATGGAAGTCACAATGCATTAGTTCAGTCCTTTCAATCCATATATGATTGGATGGAGGCTCTATTATGCAAAATACAGTCAATTCTTGCTCTTCCAAATCCTTAATCCATACAATTTGTTAACTAACTATTGGGTTAAGGTTTGTCTAACCTTAAATATGCCAACCCCTTATGTTCAAACCCTAAGGTTAGGGTTAAGACTCTTGTAGAGTTAATTCCTATTTTTTTATGAAAATGTTGTCATGACAACTTTGCAAAATTGCAAAGTTAAGTTGTCATGAGTGATTTTTGCAACTTTTTTCTCATTGAGCAATTTCATCTCCTAACTTGCATGTATATCCTTCCAAAATCAACTCCTAGGATCCCAAAACACTTAAAAACATCAAGAACACAAGTGTCACTCCATTTTTAAGGGTTCCTAGGGCATGTAAACTAGTCTAGGTTCTTGGCTTCTTTTTTATGCTTTATTCAACTCTTTTTCCCTCCTCCTTGTAGTTATCTACCAAGGACACATGTCATTTCACACTCCTACCATTCATTGGCACAAATCAATCGATCCTATAAGCTTTCTTGTTGTTGTTCTACACAAACTCCTAGCCAGAATGCCTTGGCACTCACATAGGGCTTGATGGAAAAATTAGCTTCCCTCCAAACCATGACTCCACAGACTATTTTTACACTATATACATAGTCTCCTACCTGATTCCAAGAGGCCATGGAAGTTTAGCCACGAGAACTCAAGTAGGATCCATATTTACAAAATTGGCTCTCAACCAAGTAGTGAATCAACAAAACACAAGAAATTAGCAAAATGATAACCAGTTGACCTAAACCATTAAACCAATGCTAAAAAGGGTAATTACACAATATAAATGGAAGTCTCAATGCATTATTATAGTCCTTTCAATCCATATATGACTAGATGAAGGCTTTGTTATGCAAAATACAGTCAATTCTTGCTCTTCCAAATCCTTAATCTGTACAATCAGTTAACTAACTGTTGGGTTAAGGTTTCTCCAACCTCACATATGCCAACCCCTTGTGCTCAAACCCTAAGGTTGGGGTTAGGACTCATGTAGAGTTAATTCCTATTTTTTAAGGAAAATGTTATCATGACAACTTTGGAAAATTGTAAAGTTGTCATGAGCAATTTTTGCTACTTAATCCTAACTTTCATATCTCCTTCCAAAATCAACTCCTAGGATCCCAAAGCACTTAGAAACATCAAAAAGACAAGTGCCACTCCATTTTGGGATTTTGGTCAAACTTTGACCCTTTTGTTGACTCCCCTAGGACTTTGACTCTAAGACCTAATTGAGCATACAAATCACAAACTCTAAGCATCCTTGCCTCAACACACACACCAAATCAACCTTGGGACTTTATGGTTAGTCCTTATTACCTTGGTGGCTGGCTAGAACCACTTACAAGCCAAAAATACATTAGAATCTAAGCAAGACTCTAGGGTGCTCCTGTATCAATCACCTAAATCCAATGAGTGTTAAGTGTTCCATTAATTCTCATGAGAGATACGTTCATCTAAACCACTATTCATGAAACATGGGTCAATGAGTTTGACTCAAAAACTACACAGTTAAATCTTGATAATATATCACAAGTGATTTTCTAAGGAAAATATCTTCTAGTTATCAATTAATGAGCTTAAGGGGCTTTCTAATGAATGGTTCATAGGGCACAACACTTGGGAAAGGTTTTGCAAATGGGGTTGCAAGCAGAGTGGGTTTAACTTTGGAGAAAACTTTGTAGTTAAGCATGTTAGCATGAATGCTGATGGTATTCCTTTGGGGGAGTATCCTAAGTATTGGAGAACACATAGCAGTATTGACATGTTGGATTCATGACTATGTTTGTCATTGATGTCAACATAGCAGTAATTTTGTGAAGACTAGCAAAGTAGTAGACATAGATCACTATCGTACGGATAAAGGTTTGATAATTAGATGATGCACAATTAAGGACATGTTCTACAATGTATCTTGTTGATGAGGTTAAGCTCATGTAACCTAAGTTGAGGACATGCAAAAGTTATAAGTGATTTACAAAGAGTAGCACATAAACATAGTACCTGAAAAGCAGTTTCTAATGATCATATTATATCTGCTAAGAGAGATATAATATGGAGATGTGAAGTTAGATAGTGACAAAGGATAGCCTAATGATGACATAAACTATGAGCCAACAATGTTCTATGGTTGTGAAATAATTAATTATCTTATTGTGGTCCCATTATAATTAACTAGGAAAGCCTCAAGGCCAACTTAAGGAATTTTTTTGAGGACTTGGTATAAAGGAAAGTATTTTCCTTGTTTGTAAAAGGTAATGAGTATTCAAAGCATTCAAGTAATTGCAAACAAGATCATAGTGTTTGGTAAATGTGAGTAAGTGATCCAAGGGATTATTAGATACGAAGTTTGTGACATGGTACTGATATTAGGAGTAGAAGGTTGGTTGACA